>JADFUC010002122.1:0-127513 GCA_019722365.1 Lithospermum erythrorhizon
CTACAACATCAGCTAACGTGGCGGCTGGATGGTACGGCCGCCATGCGGCACGCCACGTGGATGCCACAGCCATCCACGCGGGCAACACGTGTCAAGCAAAACCGGATCAGATCCGGGTCGAGCCGCTGGGTCGGGCGGAGTCAACCGGCTCACCTGTCAACGGTTTAACCTACTGACGGGTTCGTCAACGCAGTTGACTCGCTTGGACCGAGTCAACTCACCGGACTTCGACTTGCTTACGCCACCGACGACGCCGCAATTACGTAGCCTTGGCCGCTGACTTTTTTGTCCGACACGATTATGTACGTAATCGAGAGGCTTACTGCTTGAATTAATAAATCGATATAAAATTAATTCTAAAAATTTCAAAAATCAAAAATATTATTTTGAAGATTTTTCTACATTAATAAATTTTGAAAATAATTAACCATTAAAACAGTCCATAATTCTATAGGAACTAAAACACCATTAAACACAAATCAAACATGAAAGAGTCCGTAATTATGTAAAACGCTTTTTCACATAAATTAAGATCATTAAAATCATGTAACCTAGGCCCAGGCCACCGTTGGGTTTTTATGTTCGACCAACCAATTCAACTGCATACCAATCCTTAACACCACGATTACAAGAATAATAAATACGAATTACTAGAGTGTACCTTTCTTCTAGAATATTTTAATGGCAACGGAAATGCGGGAGCTCCAATACCCGAAATAGAGTATTCCCAAGAGTATACACACAAAGAAATTAACCTCAACTCCTCCGTATACTAGAACGATTAAAGCTAAAATCGAATAAAAAGAGTAAAGAGAAAACTTTTCTCTTCCTCGGGGGAGGCTACAGAAATAAGGTAAAGAGGGGAGAGAGATTGACTTCAAAAAGTTCAAGAATGAATGAGCAATTTTCTTATCAACTTAAGCCCTTTATATAAGCATCTAAGGCGACATGACAAGCTAAGGGACCCAAGAGGAATTTTATTTGTGAAAAAACCAAATTATCTATCCCGATCCTCTCAAAAATGATATAAATTATCTAAAAATCATATAATGACTTATATGAATACGAGAGTACTTACACAGATGCCAAATAAAGTCTATCTCCAAATTTCTTTGATTTAAGCCTCCTTTTTGAATTCCATCGGCTGAGCACTTCAAATGCAAGTGCTCTAGTTGGTCCAAATTTATAGGTTGAATCCTACATTTCGGCTCCGCTAGAACACGGGATTGAATCGATGAAAATCAAGCAGTTAATTTTACCTTCCTCGCTTAACGCCATTCTAGAGAAACATGAGGCTAGCTTTATTTTCATGAATTTTATGGAAACTAAACAAGGATCACTTACATAAATGTCCATCATTTAGTCTAAAGTTTCAACCTAACGTTAACATAGTTTCCACTTTGATTTAATTAAACTTTTAAGTAAAATCAAACACTAACAAGTTGTTAATAGTAACCAGCAAGTTACTAAATAAGCTCAATTAAACTATCGAATTTCAATTTAATTGACCCACACCACCTCGGTTCATCCCATTTATATTTCACATTATAAATTTAAATTCTAATCGAGAATATTCGTTGATTACAATCAATCCTCAATTTTAGCAATGTAGTTTAATTTCATACATGAAATATAATTCAACGCCACTGCATAAAAAGTGGAGCTTCTAGGCTCAGATAATAAAGTTTTATAATAATAACAATCGACCAATTACTATTATTATAACGATTAATGCAAGATCTGCACGCTCATAACCCCTTAAATTATTTCCATGTAGAACTCACACTAGTAATATACCACATAGAACACTAAGTTCCAAGCTTATCACATTTAACCAACCTGCAAATGAATTGATACACAATTGTCGCAACGGGCATAATAAAAGGGCATCAATTTTCATTGATTTCCAACAATAAGACTTCTAGATTGTTCCATAAATTTCTAGAATCATCTACCATCCTCATCCCTAATATCATGGAGATAAGTAAAGGTTCTATAAACCCTCTTCTCCTCATCGACTTGCGCGCCCCATGGGGTAAGATTCTGAAATCGAAACCTTGCCCCATCATTTCCATACAATCTCATTTTAACCCCGGCAAGTTATAATACAATATTATTAGTTCGGTTTATCAAGCCAGCGAATTCTTGCAGGCCGCTGGGCGTGTCCGCTTAATACTCCACTCGAAGAACCGATCCGCCGCTCCGGACCGAATATCCAATCGTTGACATAATCTGACGATTTCTCGGCTCGCAAATCTGCCTGCGAACGCTTGGACTGAATGGGTGATCCGGCGGAAAACCCACGATCCGCGAAACCGATAGGGTTGGATTATATGTTAAGACTTAGGTTTCCCGGATCATTCTATGGCGACTTCAGGCCTCTTCTCCCCTCCCTCCCCTTGAAAATTATTTTTGTGGTTTTCATCTCTCACAAATTGCATAAAACATGTATGTGTCTCTGAATCTTTGTGTTTTGTTTTGTTTTTGTGGTTTTTTTAATATACACAAAAAAATTTGAGTTTTAATATTTTTTTAATTTTTAAACACATGCATGTGTCTTTGAAGCTTTGTGATTATTTGATAGATTATTTATATTAATTTGATTCTTGAATCTTTATATAGTATTAGACGAGTAGTATATAATGTTTGAACTATTGAAAGTTTGAATTAGTAAAGAAATCAATTAGGGTTCGAAATTTTGATCATGTAATTGCCACGTTATAATTTTTGTTCGAATTTTTAATTGGGGGTATTGAATTAGAAATTTTGCAATTGCTGTGCTTTTTGAATCGAGGTTTCAATTAGGGCTTCAGAGTTCATGGATTTTTGAATTAGGGTTTTGAATTAGTGGTTTTTCAATTGTAGATTGAATTAATGTTTTCTACTGTAGGTTTTGAATTGTGAGTTTTTGAATTAGAGTTTTGAATTGTGGTTTTTAACCAGGTTTTGAATGGTTTTCTAATTAGGATTTTAATTGGTGGTTTTTAAAACGGCTTTTAATTGTATTAATTGTGGTTTTAACAGGTTTTTTAAATTAGGTTTTCAATTAGGTTTTTGAATTAGATTTAATTAGGTTCATTTCATCATTTGTTGTTAAATAATGTCAGGTATTCAATTTGAGTTTTTACTAATGTATATTTATTTGTTATGCCATAACCCAAGACGGGATTTAATTTGACGACGGCATGCATATACCGAGACTATCACTTCCGAATCGGTGTCGGGAGATACAAGATTCGCGCATGTACGGTAATCACGACGGTTCAACCGCCTCGGTCGAAGCCGCCGGAGTTTTGGAAGAACTGCACCGACTACGGGAGGCCAAGAGTAGCCTAAGTCCATCAGCGCATGTACGGATTTAATTACCTATCGTGGACGGGCACTAAAAAATATAAGTGCAATGGCGCGGGTGCTCTTTATTCCGTTGATAAAAAATATAAAAGTACTTTAAATGCCAAAAATACCTGAGAATTGGTTGCAAAGCGAAGTCAGATTTAAGTGGCAAAACACAAAGAACCTTCACAGCCTGTGTCTAAGTCTAGAAGCTGGGGCGACGCTATTGTTCCTAATCTTGCATCACGGAAGTACAATCACGTTAAGGTTAAAGAGTTGTCATTTCATATAATTTCGGGGTCACGAATTTCTTTCTTATAATGGAAGGTGTTATTTTCAATAAGTTCTTTGAAAGAAATTGATCCTTGGTACTGCAGATAACTGTAATACTACGCTAAAATAATCAGGAGAGACTCATATCATGACGGTAGCGTTAAGATGAAGAAAGCAATCTCTTGTAATAGATTAGTTTAACCACTGATTTACATGGTCCGCAGAATAAAGAATAAGAGCCAGATCAGAATCGCATTACTTACGACTGAATGGCATCCGCATAAAGAGTTTTAGCCTTTTCTAATGTTTCTCCACCTCATTCGAGAGGTTCTCATGAAATTGTCGAGGGTAAATGGACGATTGGCAAATTAGGAATAAAGTTTCTATTACCGCTGACAATGCTTCGACCAATGATAATCGTGATTTCAAGGTCGATGGTTGACTTTACTAATGTAAGAAACTCTGCCTCTCACGGCCAACCTGCTTCATGTTAGGTGTCAGCACACATTCGAATTTGTTAGTTCAGATGGACTTGATATAATCAAACCTCAAGCATATTGATAAAATTAGAATGTATGAGTAGTATTTACAAATTTCAAACTAAAACAGAAAGCTTTAAAAGATCATGATTTGAAGAAGAAAGCAACTAGAGTAGGTACGCTAGTTGGATGTTTAAACTAGATGGAATTCTACTTGGTTGATGTTGTCCATTGCATTCTTTTACAAAGATGTCTGGCCTAAATTTGCAGAAGAGAATATTGCATTTGTCCACTACTTGCCTGCTGCCAATGATCGGGAGATCGCGTATATGCACATTCTCCGGTGCTGTTTAATGATGTTACCGAAATTATTAGTGGCACATCTTATCTAACCTGTGAAATTTATTTTAGCCTATTATATGTATTAAGCAAGTATTGATCAACACAAATAGGTCGATAAACCTTATTTGTAAAACATCAGAATCAAATGAAATAAATATGATAAAATATCGACCCAAAGTAATGCTTTTGATTTCACTATGATGTGTTTGATCCAAGGTATAATTATATCATTTTTGGCTTCATATTGTTGCCTATTCTGCCTAATATGCCTATTCGAGCCTCTCTTGTTGCCTATTCCGATTCCTCGATTGCTGCCTATTGCTGCCTATTCCGGATCAAGGCTCATTGCTCTCTATTCTCATTCGACCTGGATTGCTGCTTATTCCTCGATTGCTGCCTATCAGGAAACGCTGCATACCGCTGCCCAATGCCGCCTAACATTCCTGATCAAGGCCTATCAAGGCCTATTTCTGATTGCTTCCTATCGCGAAAATGTGTTGCATAATGTTGCCTAACGCCGCCTAATACCTCGATCAAGGCCTAATATTGTCTATTATGGATTATTGCCTATTCGATTATTGCCTTATTCAAATGTCAAATGTGATACGAACTCAAACGATGAATTGATAATAATTTGACGTTGTTGCTCGCTATCTATTCTACCATTCCGGATGCACCATGTCATCATTGCATTATAAGATAAGCATTTGCTTTTATAAACGCTTATCCTTTCTTGTATGCGAACGGTAATGAAGCTAAAACATGTGAAGAGGATTTGTCAAACAAGTTGTAATATTGTTTAAACTTCTTATGAACAATCCTTCAAAACTAATTATGCTCAAAAGATCCAACGCAAAAGTTAAGAAAGGATCACTTCAACTTCTCGACCGAAAAAAGAAGTTTTGAAATGTTCCTTTGAAACCGTTGAGGGGCATTAATAGTACAAGGTCGGATCTTGAGCATTTTGATGCAGATCCATTAGCGGGGATTAAATTTGATAACCTATTTCATGGACGGCTAATGTAAGCCAAATATCCTATTCTTAGCAAACTAGCCAAAGATATTCTATCTATTCCAGCTACCAACGCTAAGCTCGTAATCAACGCGAAGGGCAAAGGACGATGGATCCAAACGCAGCTTCTATGAAAACAAAATTGCTTAAATGCTTTAAGCGGGCGATTGGATTAAGTGAGACGTATGGTCTTACAGGCGCACTCAAAGCGCCAGAAGTATCCAAAATCTCAATTACTTAGTTCATTTACATTTTACTCATTTATGTTTTACCTTTTCTAATTTTCAGACAGAGTTCGTAGCTCTAACAACCACAAGATCTAATCTCTTTGAAATATCATTTGGTCAAGAAACCGGGCAATAGCCTTCTTCGAACATTCCAAATCTGTCTGCCTAACAACCTAAGCCTGTGATGAGATTGTTCTGAGGCTTCATTGAAATGTAATATGTTATATGTTGGATACTTGGATTGTTGGTATTTCTGTTATTCTGTACTGTTTCAGTTCTGACTTTCTCACAATGTAATATACCTTTGCCAACGACGGCGTTTTTGAGGTCGATTATTATTTGTACCGTTATAGTGTTATTCAGCTTCCGACTTTATCGATTATGGATACTGTCGATTTTTTGATTCATTTTTCGGTTATTATGATCCAACATTGCTTATCGGTTCGTCCTATCCGACGGCAATATCCGTCCGGTCCCGATCCAATTTTTTTCACCCGAAATCAAGAATGGTTCGGTCCGATATATCCGATATCAAATTTGATGGATATCGCCCCGCTAATATCCGACCGAACCGATAAACAATGTCGGATCATAATAACACCCCTACTCTTACGATGTGATCGCCAACAAAGAATATATTGGCAATATTAACCGACTATTACTTTAATATATAGATTACAAAATGACTCAGTGGGGCCATCGTGAACTCCATAATGTCGATGTTGGTAATCCTAAGTATTAATTGTCTAACAATTAATATATATTGAACTTATAATCTTGAATGTTTAAATCGGTTGATCAATCAAAATTGTTCAACGGATATTTTGGCGATCCGACATTCTTAGTTCCAACATTTAGATGCATATATAAAGGGCTTAAGTTGATGAGAAAAATTGCTTATTCATTCTTGAACTTTTGAAGTCAAGAAATATCTCTCGCCCCCCCTCCCCCCTAGGAAGAGAAAAGAATGAGATTCTCGATCGATTTTGGAAAGTCTTTCACTTATCTCGTAACAAATGAGCTGATTAATATCTTCTCGCCTCAGGCTCTCGCCGAATCGAACTTCTTTGTGCATCGTAGCTACCACCCAATAGCCCGGTGCCAATAAAAGATAAAATTAGCGCATGGGCTTTTTCTTTACGGCAAAGATCTCCACACCCGTTGTTACGCAGACGTAGACGGATGCTAAAACTAGATAGATTATAATGCGTGAATTGCCGGGAGGAAAGAAATGGCGGTAGATGATAATGAGAAATGGCGGCGAATGGATGAAGCGAAAAGGTGTTGCCGCCTTTCTATTTGCTTGGTTTCTCGCTATCGCTTCCTATGTAAATGTCGACCTAAAAGTAGTATTCCTCGCCAAAGACCTTATGGCATACCCAAGTGTGTGCCTTCCTTTCCACGGAGTTTGGCGCTTTGCCCCGCCTCCCCAATCGATGTTTGATGCGAAGCATCTCGCGAGAGCCAAACGGGCGTATGGCCTTTCCATTTCACCTCTCTTCCCGCGATTGGGGGAACGCCAAATGACAACGCTCAATTTTCACCGCCTCCCCGCCTCCCGAACGACGAAGCATGGGGCCCTTCCCACGATGCGCTTTTTTTATTCTTTCTATTTTTGAATTACCAACGAGTACTTCCAAAATGCAGATCTCCGCAAAATGCAATTGCCGAAGCTCAATCCAAGGCGCACCTTGATCTTATTCGTAGCTTAGTTTTCTTAAGCCTATTCACTAAATAAGTATCGTCATAGCCGAAATTCGTCAAGGGTAAAAATAGATATTTCAATATATCATTAAGCAGAAGAACTATTCCTTATCGATTGAATGATCTTATTGAAAAGATCTTCCTTTTCGTCAGCACTCTACCATAAACTCGAAAGGGATTAGGCGGCATTGAAAAGATTCTGACTAATGCTTGACGAACAAGCTTCTAAAAAATAGATATTTATGGTCCTATCGAACCAGCTTTCTTCGCTCCTTAGCGACAAGCACTAAGCAAAGTTCGCTCGAGAAATTCCTACCTCTATCTATCTCGAGATAAGTTTGGATATTTTCAAACTCCATGGACCATTCCCCTCTAGGCTCACTTCACTTGCTCGACAGTTACTTTCCTCGGGATGAACTAGAGAAGTTTTGTCACCAAAGACGAGATAGCTCTCTCTCTCTTTTTAACGAAATGCAAGAGAAAAGCTTGTCACAAGCGAGGTTTTAAAGGCCAACGACCAGTGACTGAAGTTGCGAAAAGTCTATCAAAGTGGACCTAAGCCCACTTATGTGGGCCCTATCTATCGATCTCGAGCCTCGAAGAAAACCCTTCCCTTCGACTCATATCTCTCTTTCGACTCTATATATATATGCAAAAGCATCTGATATCTACAGGTTCACCCACCCCGGTTACATTATTCCTTTCTATTGTGCCTAAAATCTCGATTCTACTTAGTCAACTAACACCTAAGAAGCATACAACACTAACGATTTCCATTGGGTCTAACTCCATACTTTCTGGGAAATGAGCGTTATTGTTTCATGTGTCTCGATCATTTATACGGACCCACCTCTCATTCCATTTCATGAATTCTCATGATCTATAAACCTCAATGAACGATCGCCTGGCGTTTCGAAGTACGGCTTAATCACTTCACGAATTGCCGCTAATCCACAAATTCGTGAGAATTTAAAGCGTGGACGGGAATTATAATTTTTCTACTTCGGTATGCGATGCATCGGAAGTTTCTAAGAAAAATCGGGCGGAGAAATTTTGTGTTATATACGGTAATCCTTTAGTATCTAAGTTGGGTCCGAAACTTCCTATTTGCGGAAAAAAAGAGCAGCTTGTTCATCACTGCCTCCTCCATCGTGGGGCTGAGAGAATTCAAGTGGGGGTTGCAATAGAGTAGCCCCGCCTGCTTGGAGCCATCATAGCGAAAGCGGCCCTTCCAGCTACCGGGGCACCGTAACCTGGGCACCGGACTCCTTCAAGAACAGACTGCATCACGCCGAGAATAAACATGTTGTGCCGGTGATTGAATCTCTCTCGAGGTCACCGAACAGCTGGACAATCGGGCAGAAAATGCCGAAAGCAAAGGTGCCGGCTCAAGAGCGGTGCTAACTGCAAATATCAATCGGTAGTAAGAATGAAATTGCTGATTTAACGTATAAGACAAGAATACATTTCATCATCATTCTCCTGTACAATTAATTAGGTTAAGAAAATTGAGGCTTACTCCCCCTTTAAAGAGAAAGCATTAAAGGATACATCGAAGCTCCTGGATTTCACGCCATAGCATCTATATCCGAATGATATATCCAACAAAGACACAAGTAGTTGCCTTGGGGACAATTTTTCTATTAATCATACAGAATATGAACAAAGAACGAGCATCCAAACACTCGTGAAATGACTATAGTAATCGCCCCAATAAGAAGTTCCCGTCAGCTTCTTCCCTCCTCTCTCTTCTCCCCTTAAAAAAGGAGAGACACGTCCCTTCTTTTATGTGCATCCATATACATAGCCGCACACAAAGTAATAATCCGGATTCATCCTGGTTCATTTCATTCATTATGAACTAAAAAGTGTAAGGCCGGGATTAGCGAGGTCTTAAAAACGCCATACACATCGATAAATAGCCTCCCGGCCAAGCAATCAGAGCCTCCCGCACCTAATACTGGTGCTTAAGCATATTTTTCTTATTTGACTTTAATGTAGAAGCATTCGGAAGTCGTGGCGCTGTGTTTTTGTTCGTGGACGCATTTAATGGTGAATGGGGCTGCTGTGATGTGGATATTTTTATTTTATTTTATTTATTTTTCAATTATTATTAAAGAAGTCCAAATGTTAGAAAGCATAAATTCGCGTAACCCCACCCCCGCCGCCTCTCACTCCACCACCTCATCATCACCACTCCACTTACATAACCACCACCCCAAACCCACTACCTCACCTCCCACCAAACCCCCTCTCCCTCGGGCGGGGCATCAACCCTCACCTTCTCTCCTAAGAAATCGAATTCCCTTCGTCCCCCTCCTGTCCTCGAATCAACCCCATCCCCCCTTTTTCCTTTCTCGATCTTTCTCCCCCACTTTTCTTTATCTCTATGTATAAATTTTCAAATCTCATTAATCCATTAATTAATTATTGTATAAATTCAAAATAATTTATTATTTTAATTGCTTAATTTTTTTTATATAAATTTTAGTAAATTGGCAATAATTTTTTCATTAATCCATTAATTAATTATTTTGTGTGTATGTGATTATAATTTTGTGTATGCATTTAATTTCATGTTGGTGGGCGGTGATATTTTGGTGGATTGCTGCGACAAGCGGCGCTGCTTGTTAGTCAAGCATGGGCACTATTTCACTGTCATAGACAAGGAAGGGCAGAGATATTTTAATTTTATTATTTTTCCAGTATTATTAGAGAAGCCCAAATGTTATATTATTTTAAAATATATCCTCGAAAAAAAATTTAAATATGTATAATTTCTATTTTACCCTTGTGGTAAATGAGTTTCATTATTTTATTGGCAAAAATTGGTTTGGGGGTACTCACAAGATGATGGGATAAGTGGGGAAATTTCAGACAAGACGAAAGATATGCAGGGCAATGCTAAAAATTTAAGATAGCTTATAGTAACAAGAAATTGCTAAAATAAATAATTAATAAGGAAGATAATAATAATAAGAGTTTTGTATTAAACAATCAACTATTTTAAGTTAAGTAGAATATTTTCTAATATATATGGATATAGGTCCAATGGTGCATAATTTTTTTTTTCCTTTTGAATTTTAGCGGAAAAGTATGACTCTTCAATGTTTTTTATGTCTCCAATCTTCAAAACAATTGCATGCTATTTTTGTTCTACAATAATATGAAATTGTACAATATGAGTATAAAATTGCGTATAATCAGTAATCACACGCTCATAGGTGACAATACCATTTTTGTTCTACAATATGGGTAACTTTATAAACAAAGTTAATGATTTATGGGGCAGTAAAGTATATCATCATGGATTATAAATTAAAGGAAAATAATAAAGATAGATCTTGAAATCTATCCGTGTTCTTAGCTGTGATCTTTCATGAGCATTTATCATGATTGATCAGCTTCAAGTTAGTCAATCGAGCACATGATTGTTGGTAGCTAGTTACACACTTACACACAAAGTAATGTTATTATTTGGTGGCATCATACAAGTACAATATATAATGTAATTGGGGATTATAATATGAGTGAGTTGTTAATGAATCAAATCAAATCAAGTTATATCTAGAAATTAAAAATTTGAGCTTCATTTGACCATTATGGTATCTATTTGGTGGCATCCATAGATTGAGATGATTGTTGTATTTAATTATATGAACTTGAGTGATCAACTTTTCTTTATCAACTGAGGAATGCATTCGGTAATAGAATTATTATTTTTATTTAAGAATGATGAGCTAACAATCACTTGAAAACTAGGTAAAAAAATAAAGGGAGCGATCCAAATAATTTTTAACAAAAATGTATACTAAATTCTTATTTTTCAGATCGTCCCCGATTCCTCCCTTAGTTCCATCAATGTTGAGGGTCCTTCAATAAACTCTGTTTTATGGTAAGTAGATGTAGATCAGAGTAAGAAGGTGTTTGGCTAAACTTATTTTTTTAACTTATAGTGACAGCTTAAGTAGGTCGAGCATAAACTCGAAACTATTTTGACTTTGTTTGGAGTACTTGTAAGCTTGCAAGTTTATAGAGAATCTTTTTAGGATTATAGAAAGGATAAATTAATTTATAGAAATGCATCTCGTTTATAATAACTTTTTTATCTTTATGATATAAATAAATTAGTAATTTTATATTTGAAAGAATAAAAAATAACTATAACTAAAAATTATATTTTATGACTAAAAATATAATATTTATTTATTTTTTATTTTTCAATAAAGTAAAATGATGTTAAAAAGTTGGTATAATAAAATTATATCTTTATGACTATTAAATGAAGGATAAATAAGGTATAAAGTTAAATATTCTAAGAAATTAAGTAAATTACTTGGTCAAACCAATTTATAAGTTGGAGTAAAAAAAATTAGAAAAAAAGTTAGGATTTGTTAATTTTTTATTTCAAATTTATATAAGTTAATTAGTTAATAAATACTTTTTTCTACTTTTTTTGTCAAATCAAACTTATAATTGATTTTTGTAAAACAAACAGCCAAAACACCTCAAAACTGTATGAGTAATAGCCAGGAAAAAATAATCTCCCATATTATTCGGCAATATATTTCTGATGATCTACTAATCTCAAAGATCATCTATTGGCATAATGTGACAAACACAATGGATGAATATTCTGTCAGTTTCATTGATAGCATTTCGGACTTGCATGTGTAAGACTTTCTTTTTTCTTTTTGCTTTATTAGGTGTAAAGACTGAAGACGTCTTTAGATCTCAGGTGACTGACAACATTTTGTAATTGGTTTGTTAGATTTAGATGCATCTTTGGAATTATTGTTTCTGCCTTTTATGTAGGTAGGTTCTTTGTGTCTATGGCATCATAAAACTATCTCATTCATGGAAACTTAATTTTGAACATTAAACATTTATATTAAAGTGGATTATTGACATAAACCAATTATAATTTAAATTAATATACCAAATTCACCAACTAATATAAATGTTAAATCGGTTTTTCTAATATGTGTCCTTATGGCATAAATTAAAGTATTAATTAAGAAAAATATTTGATACAAGATTTACATCTGAAATTTGATATGAAAATATATGTTAAATATATTTTCTTATTATTTTCATTTTTACTTCTGAATATGTGCGTTAAGGATAATATTATAAAAACCGATGTTAAATTTATCCAATTAATTGGATATGGATTACGGTATCAGTTTAATGGAGTTGGGCGTTCCCTAAGACTAGGCGTGGCTAACGAACCGAGATACCGGTGGGCGTTCGAGGGGCCCGACCCGCGGTTCGGTTCGGCCCCGACCCGCGGTAAAAATGGGCCGGGCCAGAATCTGGGTGGGGCCCCGGCCCGGCCAGTTCGGCGCTGATAATTGACGCCGGCGATTCAGCTTTTTATTATTCATGAAAAAAAATAAATAGTAGTATTGGAATTTGAGCCTTGGAAACTATGATGGAAGAATAAAACTTTTTGAGCGAATTAAGCAAAGTGGTAATTTGTTAATATGTGTATAATAATAAATGAAGTTATCTAGTTCAAATAATATATAAATAAAGCGTAAAAGGCTAAATAATATAGTATCCTTGAATAATACAACTAATTTCTAAATAAAAACTATTCCAACATATTAATAGATAACTTAAATTTGGTATTATTTAATATATTATCTTTTATTTGACTGATATATTATCATTGAAAATAATTGAAATATTTCTATTTAAATTATTAAAAAGACATATTAAATGATAATATTGTATTCATAGAAATATTCATGTTAATAATAATGCGTAATTATAAATCAGTGATTTAGTTTCAAATAATATCACGTATAAATAAGCGAAATATACGTCTGAATCTAAGTTATTTAATATTGCTGATATATTATTCTATGAAATAAGTAATAGATTCTATCAAATAATACCAAACTTATTGATATCAAATATATTAAATAATATAAATACAAGTTATTTAGTATTATGATATATTATTTTATCAAATAAGTATTAAAACCTTCGTTTTATCGCTACTTAGATAATGAGACAACACTCTTAACATTATTTATAAGCTTCGATTTAATACTTACTAAAATGATCTTGTAACATAATTGAATAGTGTGAAGCGGTACCGTTTCATTGAATGAATCTGCGTTGCTCGCAATTTTGAAAATTGTGTGTTAAGCGAGCCACCGCGTTGTCGAAATATTCTGTGTTTAATTGGCTTGATCTGACGTTTAATTCGAGATAGTCATAGTTTGAGAATTATTTGATTATTTATTGAAGGATAATATATATGAATGATAAAAAGTATATTAAATATTACCGTATCTAAGTTAACTATGATGCGTTGAAATGATTTTAATTAGAAATATGTTTTATTGTTTAAAGGATAATATTATTGAATCTTATGCTTTATTCATATGTATATTATTTGAAACTTAATAATTGATTTATTATTATACACGTATTAAAAACTATTTCAACAATTTGATCGATTTTCCTTAATTAATAACTTAGAGTTTGGTGATAGAATAATATATCATAATACTAAATAACTTAAATTTGGTTAAAATATATATTGTTTAAAGTTTTGAGAGTTAAATAATATATTATTTTATAAACCTCTCTATTATTAGATATTATGCTTTTATTATCGTATATTATTTTTAAACTAAAAACATTATATTATTATACAGCGTTAACAGATAAATTGACTTCTTCTGATAGTTTATAAATTATCTTTGCATAAAGTCGAGGTTCAATCTTACTCTTCTGCGTTTATTTTGGTACTAATGTGTCGAAATTTTGGTACGATAAGCAGTAGTCAGTAATCAACATGATGCCGGGTGCCTGGCGTTAAGCACGGGCGCTTTTAAAAGTGGGCGCCGGGCGAGCGAGGGGCAGGTATTTCAACGCGGATGGGCCCGGCCCGATTCGTCAACGGGCGCTACAGGCGTCGAACATGTTCTGGCGGGCGGCCCGATTTCGTTTCGCAGCCATTACCTAAGGCTACGGATATACACTTTTAGTTGGATCAAAAGCGAATAAAAGCTGTAGAATTGGGCGATAATTATAAATTGGAGTAAAACTTTGAGAATTTTGAGGCCTCGCTGGTGGTGGGTAAAGGATACTGCGGTTAGATTTTAGTGTTAATGGCCGATCACGTTTATCCCAATATTAATCGATCGTTTATGTTCATCGATGCGTGTGTATGGCATGTATATTATCTTGAAATTCGTTTTATGCATTTCTGATACCATCGCGTGTTCTGTCGTCCAGTCTCACACCTTAAATGCCATGGCCTCACCGTTCACATTGACTTAAATGCATCGTCACAGAGCTCTCAAACACTCATACTTCTCTCCATCTACTGATAGTTGTAATTGTGCATAAGCAAAGGAACAATAAAATGGTGCAAGAGCAACAAATCGATTATATCATCCTTCTAGACCTTTTCTTGTTGAACACCATCAGGCCCACCTATCAAAATATTTTCATGTAAATTATTGAAATGGGATTTATACTTTTTGTCAAATATAACTGAAAATGGAATCCTTTTAATGGGAAAACTTGACTAAAATGGAACTTGACTGATTATTTGGAGATTTTATATGGTTATATTCAATTTTTGTTCGATATAAATTATTAACTTTTGTTTAGGTTTCAAATCGGTATTAGATTGTTGTAACATCTAGTAAAATTGTTAAGTTGTTTTGCATTATTATAAGATCAAATAAGTAGTGAGTAGTTAGCTCCTATTATCTTGGTATTTTGTTAATAGCCGTTTGCTCTATAAGGCTATATAAGAGTTAGGCTGGTCAATAAAAGTTACAGAGTTTTGACTCCAAAATCTATTGTCTTGTTTTCATTCTTAATTGTGGTTATCTTTGTGAGTTTTGAGAGCATAAATCAACAATTGGTATCAGAGCTAGGTTGATTCAAGGAGATCACAATGGCAGAAGATAAGATATTGCAGACCATTCCACATTTTGATGGTCACTATGACCATTGGAGTGAAATGATGGAGAATCTGTTGAGGGCCAAGGGACTTTGGAGTGTGATTGAGAGAGGTCATGTCGAGCCGCTGAACACAGACATGTTGAATGATAATCAGAAGGCTTTGCTTGATCAATCAAGAATCAGAGATTATCAGGTGAAACATTATTTGTTTAAGAGATTATCAGGTGAAACATTATGTGGAATGTGTTTGAGCAAATATTGGATAGAAGTAGTGCAAAGATTGTGTGGGATTCTCTCAAGAAGAAATTTGGAGGCAATGAAAAGATCAAGAAGTCCAAAAGGAATACTCTACTAAGAGAGTTTGAGTTGCTGGAAATGAAGAAGGAAGAATCCATAAATGAATACTTTGCAAGAGTAACTTCAGTGTCAAACAAATTGCGTAGCAATGCAGATGAGATCACTGAAGTAAAGATTGTGGAAAAGATTTTGAGAACATTGGCTGATCAATTCACCTATGTTGTTATCTCAATTGAAGAGTCAAATGACATTGAGACAATGACCGTAGATGAATTGCAGAGTACTTTGTTCACACATGAACAAAAGCTTAAGAAGAATGGAAAGATAGAGGAAGATCAAGTTCTTAAGGTTGAACAATCCGCCTATGGCAGGGGTAGGGGGAAACACTTACCTAGAGGAAGAGGAAGAGGGAGAGGAAAGCAAGCATACAACAAGGCTACTGTGGAGTGCTATAAGTGTCATAGTTTGGGACACTTTCAATATGAGTGCCCTAAGTGGAATAAGGAAGCAAATTATGCTGAGGTAGATGAAGATTATGAAGATATGTGCTATTGATGGCTCAGACATATGAGACTCAGAAAACTACAAGGAATGGAGTGTGGTTCATTGACTCAGGGTGTTCAAATCACATGTGCAATGATGCTGAGATGTTCACAACTCTAGACAACAATTTTACACATTTTGTCAAACTTGGAAACAATAGCAAAATGGAAGTTTCAGGAAAAGGCAATGTGAAGATAACTTTTGATGGTCTAACTTATACTATTGCAGATGTATATCTTATTCCAGAACTCAAGAACAACCTTTTGAGTGTTGGACAACTTCAAGAGAAGGGGTTGACACTGATGTTTGGACAAGATACATGTAAAGTATGTCGTCGACGAGGCTTGATCGTTCGACGCAGATGAAAAAAGCAATAGGATGTTTACTATCTGCACAAAAATAGATCATTCTATGGAGATTGAGAAGAAGTGCTTACAGACTACATCAAATAATCTAAGCAGATTATGGCATCAAAGGTATGGACACTTGAGTTATAAAGGCTTACATACTTTGCAAGAAAAGAAAATGGTGCAGGGACTACCAGATTTGTCTGAGAAAAGGTGACTTGTATTTGTCTCGATAGTAGCGGAACAAAATGTGGCTACCATCAGGCTTCATGGAGGAAGCGGATACTATACTAAATTTGGTTAAATGCCGATTTGTGTGGTCTGTCGCCTCCTTGAGTGGAGGAAGATATTTCTCGTGTCATGGAATGATTACAGTAGGAAAGGTTGGATATATCTTCTCTCTAATAAATCAGAAGCATTTGACCATTTCAAATCATTTAAGAACATGGTTGAGAAGGAAACAGACAAGAATCTTAAATGTTTTAGAAGCGGCGGAGAGGTGAATTAACTCAGATTCAACAAATTCTTTAAATATAATGGCATTGAAAGTGACTCGCGAATGCTTTGGCTTTCGGCAAAATGGAGTTGTTGAGAGGAGAAATAGAACAATCCTAAACATGGTAAAGGTCAACAACACATGCCACTTGAGGATGCTAAAGTTGCAGTGAGGCGTATGCGGACTTGTCGTATCCTAAGCAGATGTCTCTTGATCGAATATGGCTCATGAAGCATGGAAGCGAGGTGAAGCCGTCGGTGAAGCGTCTCGGGGTGTGGGGCTGCGTAAAACACCGTCTGCGTGTTCCCGAGCAAAACGAAACAAACGACAAAAGAAGTACAATCTGTATTTTTATTGGTATATGCAACAATACCAAGGCATATAGACTGTACAATGTTGAGACAAAAAAGGTAGTGATTAGCAGGGATGTAGTGTTTGAAGAAGAGAAAAGTTGGGAATGGGGAAAAGAGCACAAACAACAAATTGAGATTGAGCTAGAATGGGAAGATCAAAGCTGTAGAAGGAGCAACGTAGAAGCCCGATCGGCTGTGTGGGTGATGCTGCCGGGAATATCATACAAATGAAAGAAGACACGCGTGGTAGAGATGTCTCGGGAGATGGAGACTTCAATTGAATCGAATCAAGCTTTGAAGGGACTTCATGGCGGTATGGATGGTGATTATACTGGGAGAGAGAATCTAAGTGAAGATGAAGTCAATATGGTGATGGTCATGGGGCTGGAAGATCCAATGACCTATGAGGAAGCTGCACAAGATAACAAATGGAGGCTAGCAATGGATAGTGAGATGAGTTCAATTATAAAAAATAAAACATGGACTACCATGAAATCTGCCTAAGGAAGTAAGAAGATAGAGTCGGAAATGGATCCTGAGACAAAGAAAGATGGAGGCGAAATGTAGTAAAGTCTGAGAGCCGTTTGGTGGCGAGTTACGGTCGAAACATGGAATTGACTTGATGAGGTGTTTGCGCGTGCTGAACTTGACCTGTCAGGGATGATGGTGGATTGGCGGCTCGAGAAGGATGGAAGGTGTTCCAATTTGATGTAAATCTGCGTTCTTACGGGGCAAATTGGAGGAGAATGTATTTGTTGAGCGACAGGAAGGATATGTAGTGAAAGGAAAGGAGCATCGAGTCTCTGAGTTACACAAAGCCTTGTATGGATTGAGCGTGCCCCAGGCATGAGTACGAGGATTGAAAAATACTTCATCGATAGGGGATTTGAAGTGCACTAGTGAGCAGACGCTCTTCCACTTTAAAAAGAGTCGAGGAAGGGAAAATCATCGTTGCTAGTGTTTATGTTGATGACACTTTATATATCTGAGGGGATAATGAAGTTGATTGATGAGTTTAAATCGTGATAGCAGGGAGTTTGATATATTTGACTTAGGAACCATGTGTCTTCCTTATCATTAATGATGTCTGAGAATGAGATAGAATTTTCATTGGACAAAATATTTATCTGGAGAAGATATTGAAAAGATTTGGAATGATGGAGTCGGCTTCGATGCGATCGGTGCACACAGTGTAAAGTTGACAAAGATCCCAAGGGAAATGCCGTGGATGAGACGATATTCAAACAAATTGTTGGGGTTTAATGTATCCCCTTATTTAGGCAGGCTTTAATGTTTGTGGATAGCTTGATAAGCAGTGCATGCTTAAGACAGCAGCAAATCCATTTACAGTTGAGGGCTTTAAGATACTTGAAGGGGACAATTGACTTGGCATATATTATTAGAGAAGCGTGAGATGAAGGAAAGCTTATTAAATGCCCGATAATTTAACTATGCGAGGTGATGTTGATGTGAGGAGAAGCGGCCCAGATGGATATATGTATTCTATTAAGTTCGGGGTACATTGCTTGGGGCTGAAAGCCACATTGATAAATCGCTCATCCTTCTGAGCGAAATTTGTTAATTGCTTTTTGCTTGTCGAGGGCTCACATGGATCTGAAATGATATTGGAAGAACTTGGCTATGAAGGTTTGGATTGCATTGACATTAAGTGTAATGACGACTCTCTTATAAAGTTGTCAAAAAATCGGTGTGCATGGAAGAAGCATATAAATGTCGGTTGGTACACAAGGGATACAGCTAAAGGAGGAAGGATAGCCATTGCGGCAAATTAGTGGTTTTTGGTTGTCGGAGGCCATGGAGAGGAACATTAAGGTGGTGATGAAGGTGGGGGGCGTTGTACCAAAGATGATTTGGGGGAGGAAATGCGATTTTTTTTTAGGTAATTTATAAGCGGACAAAGGCCCCCAAAAATATACAATGCAAATGCAGCGCAACGATTCGCCGGTAGCTTGTGGAAAATTAATGAGAATAGTGATTGGTACACTTTTTGAAACATAGGTGATCAACCGAGATATTTTTAAACATAGATGATTAGCTGATTGACGTAAGTGTGGCAATATGTGATCATCCCTGCCATTAACCTTAGATTTTATATATTCCATACTCTTTAGTGTTTTGCAAATTCTTCTTAGTATTTTATGGTAATATCACCTCAGACGATTCTCCTCAATTTGTCCGCAAGATATGATAATAATGTATTGGTGACGCGGCTAGAGTGGGCGAAAGTAAAAAGAATTACGGCGCGTCTCGGACGTGAATTCGCGGCTGGAGTGCGCACTTGTGCGTCGGCGATGGAGTTCGATTCGCGGCGTGACAGTAATTGTTGTGAATCAGATGTCGCCATTGTGAGGGTTACTGGCCAGCTATCTTGGTGTGTATGGGGTAATTTCTGTGAGGGCGCAATAAAGGCGCGTCACCGGTCACTCGCATTGGTGATGGTGCGGGCGCTGCGTTGACGTCTCAGCGTAAGAAAACAAAGATCGTGTGGCTCGAGTGTCGGTACCACTTAGATTCTTAAATACAAGAAGCTTGTCGAGCTAATCTTTAATACTCATTAGCCAGTTTGATCTGGGGTCAACATATCTAGTCCGGTTCGATTCAGAACCAAATCGATCCAGAATTTCCACTTGGTAAAAAACCAGATTCCAATCCAACAGCCTCATTAAATGAGAGTTGTTTAGTCCTCTCAAGTCTTTTTTATTTTATGTTCTTTTTATCTTATTCACAATAAATCTTATTTCATGATTTTTACTGATTTCACGTCCTAAAATAAATTAATCATATATCACATAAAACTTGGAGCAAGTGGCAAATATTTTTTCCCATTGACATGAGGACTCATAAATAGACACTTTACCAATAAAAAGTATATAAAAATCAAGAAACGTAATCAAATGACAACACTAGTGATATAGGTAAACGATAGTTTAAGTTTTGTGATGCAAATGAAGACAATGAACAATCTTAGTAGCCAATTTCCAGAAAAGACACCTATAATTGACAAACTATTTGAAAACGATACGTACGGTACCGTAGTTGCCGTACGCCTTTTGACTTGTACTCACAATAATTTAATCTGATGATTGGTAATAATTTTCCTAGTTGATGATTCATAATAGTCCGACAATTAGGAGATAAAAATGGCACTAAATACGCTTATCATATTTATTCGTTCTAGATGCAAAAATATAATTTGGTCTACGAAAGTGACTTAAGATAATAACAACTACCAAGTACAGATGATTCGAGAGACGTACAATTAGAAGGGAAAAAAAATATACGGACTTATTCCGGAACCGGATTGGTTACTCAACCGACGATGACAATAATACTCCAAATAATAATCTTTCTATATAATTAGTGAAATTGTATATTTATAAAGCTTAAATATATGATTTATATGTAGCTTGAACTTGAGAAAATTGTTCAAGTGTGAACAAGTTAATTTGAATATTAAATGAATAATTAAGGGGTGAATTACGGAGTATTTATTTGGTGAAATAAATTGACCTAGAATTATATTAAATATTCGATCTTATAAAACAGTGATTATGTGAAATCAAATTTATTGTGTTATATTACTTCAAAAAAAATTATTGTCTGATACGTACGGTTATATATAGTAGAATTAGTAATGAGTCTAAGTTTTTTGGACTTTATCAAGGATACTAATTAAAATAGAGTTTTTCAAGAAATTAAATTTATTTGTATGTGTGCCTATATAGATCTTGAACCAATCAATGCATATTAACCTAAAAATTGTGAAGAAATTGCTTGGTTGATAATAATAATACTCTGGCCATTGTTTTATTAGTTACATTTAGACATACTATAATTTTTTGTTTTTTTGTTTAGTTTGATGATTAAAACTGAGTAAAAAGAAAATTTTAAAAGTTTCTTCATAAATCTTACTACCATCATCCCAATTTAAAAAAACGTAACGAAAGGATGAGCAAGCAACGTAAAAATATCATATCCATAAATACAGTATGTAGATACATATTTTATTTCACCATTGTATAGCTTGTTCTTTGCACTTATTTTTTCACCAACACAAATGGAGCCTATTTCGAAAGCACTCAATTCAACACTCACACATAGAGAGCATGGCTATATAATATGCTTCTTTTGTTAAACTTACATATTATGCCGGTCCAAAATCTCAGCAAATAAAAGATGTCCGTGTAGACAGTCGAAATTTAATAATTAAATTTAATTAAATTCAATTTATTTGAAGTAATTAAATTAATTAATGAAAGATCAATTATACGAGTTACATTAGCGATTAGAGACTTAAACTTAAAATACAATAAAAAATCGAACACGTGTAAATTAAGGATTTCCTATATTTTAATACTTTGAGAAATTAATTAAAGTGGTGAAATTAGATTTTATCATTAATAAAGCCTGACTATAATATTAAAATAGGATTTCCTAAATTTGCAGGATCAAAATAATATTTTCATAAACAAAATTGGATTAAAATGAGATTTTACGGACAAAGCGGGTTGAAATGGCGAACCCGATAAAAAATAGGGTAAACACCTTATGAATAAAGTTAGGCAGCACGCGGTA
This sequence comes from Lithospermum erythrorhizon, assembly GCA_019722365.1. NCBI lineage: Eukaryota > Viridiplantae > Streptophyta > Magnoliopsida > Boraginales > Boraginaceae > Lithospermum > Lithospermum erythrorhizon. Next base: position 21,941 of record JADFUC010002122.1, read on the forward strand.
TTCTCAAGAAAAGTCAGCCGATTTTCTATAATATATTATTATTTTTATTAAATGACCGGTCAGGAATCTTTACGCCGAAAATTTAATGGTCAAGATATTAATCCATGTGAATATGGATCAACCAATCAGAAGAGAGCCTGAAAGCCCATAAATACCCTCCGTATTTCATTCGAAAATTTCATCCTGAAACACACAAAAGAAATACAACAAAAAAGCTTCGCCCAAAAGAGGAATTTAGCATAAGAGCTCGGAAGGTATTTCTTCATAGAAAATATATGAAGATTGTTGCTTATTCGGGAGAAAAAGCAGTAATCTTGTATACAAGCAACGGTGCTAAATTGAAACTAAGTAGAAGAACACAAAATCTTCAAGCTTGAGACCAAAATAAGCGCCAGAAAAGGGATTGAATTGCTGTCGCCGCCGGTAATTTCGGGATCGAGGCCGAAAAAATAATGAAAATCGAATAATTGAATCTAAATATATCAAATAAACTCTGAAATTAAGCTATAAATGCCTATGTAGTAAATCATAGGCTCTTAATTGCATAGCCACTTAATACATTGTCGGGGAAACAATGTAAAATTTGTGCGTATCCTCTTGTCAATAAGCATATCCTGCTTGGCAGGTAATAGCACATGAAGCTCAGGGATAAACCGATAAACACTGAACTCGGTCTAGTATGCGAGATCAATTGCCTAAGGCCCTCTTATACGACACATAGCCAAATCAGTCTAGTCCCAAATAGCGAGTCTATAGACCAAGATCAGGATTCCAGAATATCTGGGTATCTGTTGCTAAGGCTCCCGACTCGCACCATATCCAATTCAAGACCCGAGTCAAAAAATTTGAAGTATTATCTAGTCTAGAGATCACGTTCAGTCCCGTACTGCATTATCGGTCTGCGCCTCTAGAGGGTGAAGCGTTGGGGATCATCTGACGATTACAGCACAAATTGAGTCCGGCTTAGGATGAAATACCTGACGGTCAGACAAAAATCAAGTCAAGCCCTTGATAGGCGCCCAGTGAGAACTTCAGCCCAAATCAAGTCGAGGCTAAATCAAATCCAAATCCGGCATCTCGAAATTGGCCAATCCGTTTAGAGAACAATAGATTGATTGTAATAACCCGTTGCGTACTAATATTCGTAATAAGTATACTAGTTTGCTCGGTGGATTATTTCGAGGAGAAATCAAAAAATTCGAAGTTGAATAGTTGAAAATACAGCGAATCGGTCGGTTGGTAGTACATTTCGGTATTTAGAGGTACTAAAGTCGTGTCGAATAGTAATGATATTATTTGGGTGGTAATATAATTTGAGGTAGAAATGTTGATGTTGGAAGTTAGTAAATGAGATAAGTCAAAGCAGTATCGTCCGAATTAAAATGTTGGGTTTTCACCGGTTGGACTATTAGGCCAACCCGGCTATAGTCATCAGAAACAAGGCTGACACTTTGAAACCCATTCCCACTTTCTTCCACTGCATTAGACGGCCGTGTAATTTTTAATTCTTCATACCAATTTTTCTCCTCATCTACCGAGCTTTGGACCTCAGAAATTTTTGGAAGGCTTCCCTGCATTACGTCCTACTGCGTTTCAAGGTAAGAAAGGATGAAACTTTTGAGTATTTTGTGAGATCGCCCGAGTTGACTTTTCGTTGACTTTTTGTATTTCGAATTTTATTGCTCCAATTGATTCTTGGGTTCTAAATTAGTTATTCTTGAGTTGAAATATCGTGTTTGATGTGGAATTTCGGACGTTTTTAGGGCCGTTGACTTTTTGGAATTTTGGGTTGACTTCGATTTTTATGAGATATTATTGAATATATTAATTATTGTTTGAAGCTTAGATTATAATATAAGAGTTGATGATAATCGATATTTGGGGTAGAAAGTGTTGGTATAGTTGAGTTGAGCTTGGGTTTACTTTCTAAAATGTTGTTGAAAGTATAAATGTTATTGGGCCGTTTATTGTGTGATTGTTTTGAGGTGAAATTATGAGTATTAGGTTGTTGGAAGAATATATGTTGAAATTAGTTTTAGTAGATTTTGAGTAGTAAACGGGCTTTGGGATTTGAAGTTGTTAGAAATGGGTTTGACTAGTTGGAAAAGTTGATATATTGGGTTGATTGAAATTGGTTGAAAATGTTGGGTATTTTGGTTAAGGTGTTGGCCGATCATGGGATTTAGTCGGGATAGTTGAAGTCGTCATTTAATGTTCATTGAAACATAAGTAATAATCCCCATGCTTAAGTAGCTAATTTGTAACTAAAATTGGTTGAAAAGTCAATTTAATTAAGATAAGGATTAAAATTGTTGCGAGTAGTAATTGTTATTTCGGTGTTTTGATTAGGCGGGCATTGGGGAAAGGCACTTGGATCGATTGGAAGCGGGGCGTTTCACTTTATTCTTGTAACGAGGTGGAATGCTATCTGCGGGTGCTACTTTCGTCTTCACTTTAAATTGTGTGAGCATTATCGTTTGTGGTATGATTATGTGAGGAATGGTATACATGACATTGTAGTATGATTATGTGAAGATAGTATACATGACATTGTAGTATTGATTATGTGAGAATGGTATCACGTGTAATTGTTGAATGATTATGTGTGATTTATTTGTGTGAGCCATGTTATGATTATGCGATTTTATTTACGTAGCGTTGAAGGTGCTTGAGGTAAGTACTGGCTTAAACTCCCAATTTATGTTCTTGTGTTACTTGTGGCCTTGTCGGCATTTTTTATTCTGTGGCACTTTGTCGGCCTTTGTTGTATTTTGTGGCACTTGTCGGCCTTTGTTGTGTTACGTGGCCTTGTCGGCACTTTTGATATGTTTGTGGCCTTGTCGGCGGTTGTGATTGATTTATGATTGTGAGATGTTTAGCTGTGTGCTTGGAGATTGTTTGGGAGTAGAGTAGTTGGTTATTGAGAGGTGTTGGTTGGGGTTTCTGCGTGACATTGAGGTGACTTGAGTACTAGGATGTGACCACCCATAGTTGAATGATTAGGGGTTAGGTAGCTCTCGCTTCCCTTCTTGAGGATATGTGACGTTATTGGCCTTATACTTTGTGTATAAGTGCGGTTTACTTATATACTTGAGTGTATAATGCGGTGTGCCTGTATACCAGTGTATAAGTGCGGTTTGCCTTATACTTAATTAATAAGTGCGGTGTGCATATACTTAGTGTATAAGTGCGGTTTGCACTTATACTTTGTGTATAAGTGCGGTTTGGCCTTATACTTCGGTAAGTGCGGTAGATGGATTGAGCGTATAAGCGTTAGAGGTTGGTATTGTGGTGGGGATGAGAGATAGATGGTTCGATTACTAAGTTTATAATTAGTTGTTGAGTCTCTGGAGTTCTTTCTGGGTGATTGTGTCTTTACTGAAACTTTCTATTATATCTTCATATGTTATGTCTGAGACTTTCTTTGGAATTATGTTGTATGACCTTATTAGGTAGTCAGGATGCATATATATGTCTTAATCATATTTATTTATGTTGTTTAAATTTTCTATGGTGTTGTATGATTTGTTTATGACTTGTTTATTGGTTATGAGCGTTGTCTTGATTATCTTAGATGTTGCCTTGATGACATTATGTCGAATTGGTTTCGGTTGATTATTGATAATATTATCGATTCTCTTGTGGGTCCTAAGTTGGTATTAATCGTTATACATCCCTAAGGTTAAAAGTTGAGTTGGTTAATGGTTGAGATAACTTTTAATGAGGGCATTAGGTATAAAATTAAGCCCGGCGTCGGGCTAATCTATAGATGATGTTGATGATATTTTATATATATAGTGGAAAGTTGGATTCAAACGTGTTAGTATATAGGTTGTGACCTAACCACGACGTTGATACCATTGCGGTGAATAAGTTCCGTAGACTAAATGAAGAATTTGGTGAGATAATTCCGTACTTAAGTTATCTTGATTTAAAGAGAGAGACACGTTGCTCAGTTGTATTAAGATAATTATACGATTTGGAGGTTCTTACAATAAATATTTAGAAATCATAAGAGGTGTATGACTATAGCGAGTAGCACTTTAGGTGAACTAAAGATAAGTGGTTGAGTTGTGTATGCTTGAGTTATGACATGTGTTGAGATATATGTTTGAGTTATATATTGTCGGGGAGTAAGCTATACTTAAGGAAGATAACAAAATGAGAGATATCTCACAGCGTGATTAAGGTGTCTTGTGGTAAGTTGTTGACGTGGTGTGGATTTCTCGGTGTTAATCGGAGAGAAGTCATTAAGGAAAGATTTATCTTTATTAAAGAGGAGTATATAAAATATATAACTATTGTGGTGGATAGTCGTTAAACTAGGTAGGGTCTTGAATTATCCTTGATTATATGAGTGGTAGGTTAACTTTTTGTGATGTTGTTTTCACTCAGCGGCTTTTTAGTGACTCACATTTCCTATGGGCGTTTATGCCTGGGTTGTTCTTGGGATGACCGGATGCATTGGCCAAGTAGTTGCGTACCAGCGGCGGAGGTGCAGATGGTGGCAGAAGACCTCGACATTCGCTACTTTTATATTCTTTGGAGTTTTGTTATGCGTAATAATTGTTGTTGTCTCGAGTTGTAAAACAAATTATTTAGTATTTCTGTTTATATTATTATTTTTCGGTTGTTGAAATGTTGGTTAGTTCACCCGTTGTGAGTTGTATTAATTTGCGTATTATTATCATGTTTAAGATGAAGTCATTTTTTATCGTTATCCATTCGTTGGTGACTACGATTATTCGGTGATGACGGTCAGTGACCTCGGGGGCCAGCAGGAAGTGGTCGTTACATTGATAGTCGAATCCAAAATCGGTTACGATAAATTTTTTGTACCTAGAAGGATTTCCCCAAAGGGATTTTATTGTATTGGTGCGCATATTTATAAATAATAAAATCTTTCTAGCAGTTACAAATCTTGGCACGCCCGGTGGGACTATCTCTACTCTTCGTCATTGCTGACTCAAAGATGCTTCCAAGTGGTCTATCCAGACTATTCTCCATGTTCCAAGGAATACTACAAGGTCTTTGGAGTCACAACAAAGATTTAGTGCATTGAATACACAGACCAACCATGCATGTACTACGATTGCGCCAAGTAAACTGACAAATTCCGGTGGCCTAGAGCTTGAACAGTCGGAGGATGCAACATCAAGTTGTGGTACTAGATCCAGTTCATCCATGAAGAGCGACAGATTAGATATGTCTACATGGCTGACTCTTCCGGTATCCCTATGTACGTATGCATTGATGACAAAATTATTTTACCTTGAAAGCAGTAAGCTTTCCTAGTAAAAGGTGATCGAGCAACGTAGCCAAGCAAATGCAACTCCAAAGTGAGGCATTATCCAACATGGGAAGATGTAAGAACATGAGCAGCATCAACAGGTAGTAGAAGCGACCCTGAAGACCCTACTTCCTCAAGAGGTGCCTAACACCTCAAAGGATGCACCAGAAACTCATCTTACTCCACCATGTCAAGCCTCAAGCATGTCACATGCACAACCAACAAAGATGGTAGAAGACAGTAATGCTTGGATTGATGGACCATACATGACACAAATTAAGCGATTCATATTGGCTTAATCAAAAAGACAATGGGATGAGGTCACACCCTCGCTCCTATAGCAAGCCCTCACCTCTACTTAGATAAGTTGAAAATGCCTCGTGGTATCAGCCTCTCTCAAATTCCAACGAGTTTGATGGGTGGAAATCCCAACGATACATTGCCCGCCATTGGGGGCATACGATAATCTTTGGAGACAGATGGGGATCATATAAACGGTTATTCGATCACTCAAAGGAAACACATTTGAGTGGGTACTTGAAGCTGGAATCGGTGCGTTAATTTGTTGAAGCGAAATGGAATGTCGATTCCTAAATCCAGCTTAGCCCCATTTATTATGCAGTCGGCGTAATAGAGCTAACTAATGCCGGGCATAGGCGAGCACAGCTAGCAGGCTTTCATAAGCAGGATGGAAGTCGGGCACAGAAATGCATAGATAGTATCGGAAACATCATTGCTCCGTGTGTGCATTCAAAGAATCTTATTTGGGACCTCTGATATATGCTGGTATCTTTCCCATGAAACTTCGGCATTTATAAACCTAAAATTTCATGACATGGAGTTGACCATAGGCGCCAACAAGGAAAGAGTGCAGGTACATCAACATCCGTGCTCTACAATGCCAAATTTAAATGGCACGGAATCTCGAAGAGCCATATAAAGATGTACATGTCATGACTTCGAGTCGGCAGAAAGTCCCCCACTTGAAGTCAAAAAAGCGCGCAAGGAGATACTAAATATCGGCAAGATTCGTCCAACCACGAAGAAAGAGATGCAAACAAAGGATATCCATTCACTTTGACTCGGGCGTCCTATCCCGATCCTTGAAGAATTTGGTAAATGAAAATTTAGGAAGTAGAGTTTCGAGTCAAGCAACTGAAGATGCCAATAGAAGCAGGCCAAACTATTATAGGTATCATTTCTTTGCTTGGTCATCCTGAAAGTGTTTCACGCCCCGAAAGGGTGATGGGTTTAGCGGATCAGGGACCATATCCCTTAGGGAAGACAAGGAGAATTTTGTAAATCATGTATTTCCAGCAAAAACACATAAGGACACCGAAGAGAAAAATAAAACCATAGAGAAGTTACTTTCGGATAACTCCGTGTTGAAGATCGGAAGCTTCATGCTACGTGGAGAAGTTGTTGAAATCGACTATGAGGTAGCGCCCCAAAACTCTAAAGTACCTCAACCCAAATAAGAAGATGTTGCGAAAGATGACCAATGAAGATCAACCACCAACCAGTTGGAACAACAAACCATAAATTGGTCTTCACAGGTTGGAGACAAACACACAAAAAGAAAGATGGTCTTCAAAGATTGGAGTGCAATAAGCCTACCGGCCCGTACCCAAGAGGCCGAGCTTGACAAACCACAAATTGGTCTTCCAGAACTTGGGGCGGCTTGACAAAGACAAAAGATGATCTTCAAGGATTGGGGAAGCAGGCCGAGTAGCCGTACAATTCGGAACCTGACAAATCCTGTGGTTTCATTGCGTATTTCAATCGGGCGGAATATGTCAATATAGTAGGTGCCTTACAAATTATGGAAATCGCTTGACAAAAGGGGGCAAACATCAAATTAATATAACCATACAATAGATTCCGGAATGAGACACTTTCCCTACTAAAGTCATAAAAAAAAATGCTCAACGCTCCTAGATAGGATTATAAACTGTCTTCATACTCCTTGATATGATCCTAAACTGTCTACAACCTCCTTGACATAAGAACAAAATGTCTCCATACTCCTTGATATGAGCTTAAACTGTCTACAACCTCCTTGACATGAGAACAAAGCTGTCTGCAAATGCTCCTTGATCTGAGCTAAAGCTGTTCACATACTCCTTGGTGAGTATAAAAACGCCTTCAGCATCTCGGCGAGAGTCTAAAACATCCACCCCATGAATTACGTTTTGACTTGATCCCAATGGGTACATAGGCAACTTGGCAGCCCCAAGTCAAGTCATAACCTTAAATAAATTTAATATTGTCTCATATGCAATAAACATGGATCAACTACGGTTGAAGGTAGGAAAACGGCTTATCACCCGTTAAGGGCAAGATGATCAAAATTTATAAGGAGAAAAGAAGTAAGGAACATATCACAGCGAGGCTTATCCGCGATCGGGATAGAGAAACAACACCTACCAAGCTCTGCTTGTTCTTAGCAGGTAATATGTTGCTTAGAATTGACACGTCCACGAGTTAGAATCAACGTCAATTTGAACACGAGGCTACGCCCGGATGGTGATCTAAAACAATAAATATTATACTTCACAATTTCATGATACATATAATAATACAACACATTTCGAATACATCTTTTAATACAATATAGAATTTACCAAGGCTATTGGTGGAGATATCTAGCCGCCTAAATCTCGAATCGCTGATTTCGTCTCATCTCATAATTCTTTGCTTGATACCCGACTTTCCACTGAACAACAAACAACAGGGGTCTCCCAGGAAATACAAGGAGGTGAGCTAGAAGCTCAATGAATACTCATATATAGTCCTCTTCGGCAGCGTATATAAACATGTAATATTGTATCATCGTAATCATTACTTTCATTATACTTTATCAAACTTATTCATCTCATTAGTCAGCTTCCATATGATCCTCATAATTTAACATCTCCAATTTGTTTACTACGATCCACTTACAATTAATTCATTTATATTAGCTCCCATTATAATACTCCAATACTTGGCGATATAATATACTATAAATCTACAAAATCAAGAACTCGGATATATATATATATCCATAAGCAACAACAACTCTATTCGGCCCTCTATAGGAATCACCTTACGATAGAGAAAAACTCACGTCATTTCGTTGATTATACTGCCATCAAGCGAGGACCCGACAAAATATAACTCTCCGCTACTTACACGCAGAAATGGCCAGGGAACTGGCTGGCACAACTGCCGGGCTCTACATTAGAGTCTACGCCCACCTAATAGAGAACAACAACATCATACAACAATCACCTCAACCCCCAAAACCTGCGGGGAGAGGAGGACCACCAGGCAAGATAGAGTTCACACATAATCATATATCGAATCGTCTGAAATACCGAGATTGTTATAAGCGATATCCTTATGACGTCGATTCCTTTGAATCTCTTAGGAGTATAAGGCCGTTGATTACGACAAATACCGAACACGATTCGTTGATTTGCGAATACCGGTAATCATGGGAGTATTGATTCTCAAGAATACGGAGATATAAGCCTCCCGTCCTTGGCGTAAATCGTATCCCACTTTAAATGCATCATTTCGTTGTTCATAACATATCGCCAGCATCTTTTATCATTATTTCTCCCGATACATATATCTCGTCATTTCGTCTGATATTATCATTCTTTTCATATATTATTATCAATCGTACTTTCATAGTACAATCGGCCCGTTTAAGATAAAGGTTAATATTATGCTTCTTATTAACTTCTCATGTCATCCTGACTCATAATCTCAGCATCCATATTAACTTTCATAATTTGACCACCCTTTTATCATCATGTCATCTTCCATGCGTCCATAATTCTCAACTGTCTTTTATATTACATGCTCAATATCCACTGACAATTCGTTATTGATATTTTCATCGTCCTTTAATGTTATCGACGATTGATTTATTCGCTTTTTAGTCGTTATATTTATAAATACACTTAGAACCTCGTTTACTTGATTTATTGTATAACATTAACTTTCTTTTACCAGTATATAGTCATATCGGAATATCTCAAATGCATAACATCCCTAATATTTGTTATCTTAATCTTGATATAATTATTAACATACCACCAATTAGTTGTCATTTCGATACCTCATACTTATACATGTGTACCATTATATCGTACCTAATATAATCAAGATTATACTTTTACTAATTAACGTCTTAATAAGTAACTTTCCGTATCTTTCTTCGTTGTCGTCATATTATTATACTCGTAATCTTTTTAATAGTTACAACAACAAAAATATACAATCTCTGGCGTATTCATAATGTATGAAAGATTATAGAATTGTGATATAAGTACTTTCGCCTCTAATCAAGCCAAATATCAACAATTTTACTGCTTAAGTGACTGTTCTTGTCGACACTTTTACTTCTTGAAACTTGAAAACAACTTTAGGATTATGATTTAAGAAGAGAATAACCACCAATTGAAAGAAAAATTTTGGAGAAAGAGTAAGGTTTAGGTTCGGCCATTGTGATGATGAAAGAAGAAAATTTTTATTTTATATAAATGATGTTACTTAGCTAAAAAGTAAGGAAAGCAAGCAGGTGGCGAGCAAGTAGGAGGTGGCGAGGTAGGAGGAGGAGGGGTGTCAAAGCTGGCGGCCAGGTCGTTTTTAACCATAGCTCGGAGGAAAGATGGAGTCGTATTCAACTCTGGCGCTTATTAGAGTTAGGGTTTATTTTAGAAGTAGGTAATGCTCAATTATTACTTAAATCATAAAGTTCGGGTTATTTCATAACGAGCTAGTAAACATGGAAGTAATTTTAAACTTACAAGAGGTTGAAATTAATTACCCATAAAATTAACATGACTTAAATTCATGTTAAATCTATCCGAAATTAATTTTTGACATATCACAGAGGATAAGAAATTAATTGAAACTTCGTGAGATTAATTTTAAATCTACATGAGATTGGAATTAACTTCATTAAGTTCCAAATGACTTAAGTGCAGTGTTGACAAATTAATTTTCGATATCGGAGGATCACGGGATTAATTCTAGAAATTGTAATTAATCTTAGACTTTCAATAAGTCAAAGTTAATTACTACAAATAGTTAACATAACATAAAATTCATATTGACTATAATTAATTCTACTACTTGGCGTCCACAGAGGATAAAGTTAATTAGTAATCTAAACATGACGAGTTAGGATCGGTATCTCGAATACTTGGCGTTGCATTAAATTAATGTCAAAAGCAAATTGAGGCGTAATAAATTTGCGTCGCCATTAAGAAACATGCAGGTCAAACCCGACACGTAATAAGTATATGCTGGGGAGTTCGAGGGGCATTTGTAGATAATCGAAATTTAATAAGGTAGAATTTAATTTAATTAAATTCAATTTATTTGAATTAGTTAATTAATTAATGAAAAAAACGATTGTACGAGTTACACGTGGCGATTAGGAGCTTCGACTCAAAAATCAGTGAAAATCGAACACGTGTAAATTAAAGGGTTCCACATATTTTATACTTGAAATTAATTAAAATGGTGAAATTAGGTTTATTAATTAATAAAACCTAATTATAATATTAAAATAGGGTTTCCTAAATTTACGGGATTAAAATAATATTTTCGTGGAGAAAATCGAATTAAAAATGAAGTTTTCTAGATAAACGGACTCAAAATGACGACTCGATAAAAAATAGGGTAAACTTACCCTAGGAATAAAGTTCGGCGGCGCGTGATTATTCCTAAAGAGAAGTCGGCCGACTTTCTATCACCCAATATTATTATTTTATTAAATATCAGAGCGGTCGAATCTTAACTTGAAATTCGGCCGGTTAAGATGCGTAATCAATGTGATTATGGATCAACCAATCAGAGAGAAACCCGAAAGCCTATAAATACCCTCCCACATTTCGTTAAAGAAAATTTGCATCCCTACCTTTACAAAAAATACAACAAAAAACTCACAAGAGAATTTAGCATAAGAGCATTTCGAATGTATTTCTTCATAGAAAATATATGAAGATTGTTGTATTAGGAGAAAAACATCAAATGCTTGACCTATAAGCCCTAAACAGTGCCTAAATTAAGAAGCGAGTGAAGAACACAAAAATCTTCAACCGTACAAATGACCCGAGTGGAATTACAAAGTTGAATGCTTTTAAATCTGTTAATTTTAGAATCGAAGACTTTAAGCGGTAGAAATTTGATAAATTCGGATCATAAAATCAAATAAACTACGAGGATTAAGCTATAAATAACCACATGTGTAAGTAAATCATAAGCGAGATATAAGTTGCATAGCCACATCAGTTGTTGGGAAACACGAATTAATTTGCTAAGGCATTCTCTTGTGATATAAGCATATATCGTCTTGAAATTAGCTTTTGAAGCTCAGGATAGCATTAACCACTTGAACTTCGGTCTAGTACATGCGAGATCAGCTGCTAAAACTTTCTTGCCCGACACATAGCAAATCAGTCTAAGTCACGACTCAAGTTTATAGACCAAGATCAGGATTCCAGACGACCATGCGGTGTCTGTTGCTAAGGCTCTTCGACTACGCGCCATATCGATTCAAGACGAAGTTCAAGGCGAGTATTACATCTGGTAGAATCGCATTGATCCGGACTCCCTGCTCGAGTCTCACATCAAAGGTGGGGGCATAAAATCCAAATACAACTTAGGATCGTCTGACGGTCTACGCACAAATTCAAGTCCGAACAGGATTATCTGACCCGGTCTGAGGCACAAATCAAGTCATTTGGCGATGGCGTCAAGAAATCGAGACTCGAAGCCCAGAGTAAAGTCAAAGACTACATCAAATTCCAAGTCGAGCATCACCAAAGTCGACAATCTTGTTTATAGAAAAATAGATTGATAGTCGAGCACTGTCGATTTGATATATTATTTTTATACCTGAAAGATTTCCTCAAAGTAATTTTATTGTATTGATGTACATATTTATAAATAATAAAATCTTTCTAGCAATTACAGCCCGCATTAGATCTTTTGTCCTTCATTTTCATGTAATTTAAGTCAATCTGCACGTCTTATTCTTCTTGCACCTTCCGAATTTGTTTATCATATTTGAATTTATAAGAAAAACTAAATGTAATTTTCAATAAAAAGATACCAATCACATACAGTTCCAATCGCATGTAGTGTATAATGTATAGTATGGGTCAAGAACAAGAACAATTATAATGAGACCTAAATATTTAAAAATTGTTTTCTATTTGGTGGTATGTTGGGGAGAAATAAAATTGTCAAAATGGTCCTCTCGATAGTAATTAATTATATTTTGGTCCCCATTAGTATTATACGTATGATTTAGTCCCATAAATAATATAAAAAGTTGCATTTTGTCTGAAATAATGTTTTTACATTAAATACGAGCGGAATGAAATTAAATGAGATGTTAGTTTGTGGATCAAAGTACAACTTTTACACAATGCTTCTGAGGACTAAAGTGCAACTTTAAATCAAATAGATTTATGAGCGTTAGTTTGAGTATCAAAGTGCAACTTGTGTATCGGCTTCACGGGACCTCTTTTCTGGTATATTGTGGGAATAAAATGCGGCTTGATGCGGCCTTGAGGCCGAATTTAGAGCAATTACGTTGTATGGTGGCCGCATAGATTGGATTCACATTATAAGCAAATTCAAACATTTTTGTCACATTTTCCCTAAAATCAACGAGAAGCACTAAATAATAGTCCCTTCATTCATAAAAAATTATCGTGTCTAATTTTTTTAATAATCAAAATTAACAAACTTTAATATACTAAATGTGAATTGTTGCTTAAATAGTGAGGAAAATAAAGAAAATTAAAGAAAGATATACTTCCTTTGATTTTATTACTTGAAATTATTATTGCATCTAAATATAAGGCCATTTTTTTTATTTTTCATCTATTTCATCTTTAAGTAATAGGTTAGAGCATGTAGTTCTCCTAAATTTTTTCTAAAAGTAATCGTATAAAGGGTTAGTTTTTATGTATGTCTTTAACAAGCTTTTCATTATTCACCCAAACGTAAAAATCGAAGTATATTGATATTGAAAAAAAAGATAAATAATATGGAGGCGGTATAAGTTTGGTGTGTGCAAATTTTTTTAGGGGCTGGGTTATTTTGGGGAGGCGAAAAATATCGTTTATCAATTTTTAATTTCACCGGCTATTATAAGCTTTTAAAGGAGGTATCTGTACGTATTTTAATTATTATATCCCAAATATAAAATGACAAATAACAAAAATCAAATATCATTATTCGATCCATATTCATCTTTCATTATTGATTATTCCGCTACTATCAAGAAAACATAGCCTTAACTAGTAGAGATGCGTAACTATGTCAACTCTATCACTCAATAAATACTCGAACATATATTCCATACAACACACATCCATTACAACTACCACTCGTACTTAACCCCCCTCCCTTTCCATATTTTAGAATCTCAACCTCTAAAAAAATGTCCAACATTGAAAGTCCCATGGATCATTCCATAGACACCACACCAAAATTTTCCTTACCAGTTGATTCAGAACACAAAGCAACAGTCCTCAAAATATTCTCCTTCAAACAACCCCACATGAGATCATTTCACCTAGCATGGATCTCATTCTTCACAACCTTAGTCTCCACCTTCGCCGCCGCGCCTCTTGTCCCGGTCATTCGGGACAACCTCGACCTCACACGGAGCGACATTGGCAATGCCGGTGTCGCCTCCGTGTCCGGGAGCATATTCTCCCGTCTCCTGATGGGAGTAATTTGTGACCTTATAGGCCCTCGATATGGTTGTGCATTTGTTAATTTATTAACTGCCCCTGTAGTATTTTCTATAGCATTTGTGTCATCAGCCCCTGGATACATAGCTGTTAGGTTCATGATTGGTTTTTCCCTAGCAACTTTTGTGTCATGCCAATATTGGACTAGTACAATGTTTAATGGGAAAATTATTGGGCTTGTTAATGGTGTTGCTGCTGGGTGGGGAGATATGGGAGGGGGTGTTACTCAATTGTTGATGCCTCTTCTTTACCAAGTGATTCAATTAGCTGGTGCTACTCCATTCACAGCTTGGAGGATTGCGTTCTTCATTCCAGGGTGGTTGCATATTGTTGTGGGGATTGTTGTACTGATTCTTGGTCAAGATTTGCCTGATGGTAATCTTGGCGACCTCCAGAAAAAGGGTGACGTCCATAGAGATCAATTTTCTAAGGTATATATATAGATTAACATATATTATGTTCAGTTCAAATGAATTTACCTTTTTCAAATACTGTTTGAATATATATTTTATTTTATTGCCTTTTCCAAAATTATTTTGGACTCCAGGTATTTGTGCATGCAGTTAGAAATTACAGAACATGGGTATTCTTCTTTATCTATGGATTTTCCATGGGTGTTCAACTCTGCATGAACAATGTCATAGCGGAATATTTCTATGACAAGTTAGTTCCCCTTATCCTTCCTTCATTTCCCTTATTTCATTCCTTAATTACTAATAATTTTAATCTTTTACATTCCCAATATATCACAAAAATTACATGTCTAATAAGCAAGAGATAGTATAAGGTCGGATAGTATCTGGCCTTGTTACTCAAATCATCCACACTTACAATTCTTGAATTTATTTGTATAGGTTTAATCTTAATCTTCATATAGCTGGAGTAATAGCAGCAGTATACGGGATGACAAATTTCTTTGCCCGCCCTTTTTGGGTGGCTCTGGCGTCGGGCGTGGCAAGAAAATTCGGCATGAGGGGTAGGCTCTGGGTACTATGGGTAGTCCAGACGCTCGGCGGAGTCTTCTGTATATGGCTCGGCCGAGCGGAATCTCTTCCCATAGCAATCCTAGCCATGATTCTCTTCTCCTTAGGAGCCCAAGCAGCTTGTGGAGCGACATATGGCATCATACCCTTCGTTTCGCGACGATCGTTAGGCCTGATTTCAGGCCTAACTGGGGCAGGGGGAAATTTTGGAGGGGGACTAACTCAATTGGTATTTTTTTCAAACACAAGATTTTCAACTGCCACAGGGATTTCTCTTATGGGGATTTTGGCAGTGGCTTGTACTATACCTGTTGGGTTTATTCATTTTCCTCAATGGGGAAGTATGCTTTTCCCACCTTCAAAAAATGGGAAATACGATGAACAATATTATTATGGATCAGAGTGGAATGAGGAGGAAAAAGATAAGGGGTTGCATAATGGAAGTGTCAAATTTGCTGAGAATAGCAGATCTGAAAGGGGGAAGAGGCAAATTATCTCAGTTGCTGTTACACCTCCTGGCTCAACTCCAGTTCATGTTTGACTAATCTTGTATTGTTCGTACAAAATACAAATTACTCCGTAATAAAAACTTAGTAAGTATAATTATTGTTTGCTGTGAGGTGGGCGAATATATTTCATATATGATGAGCTCATTATTATTAATAAAAGTTTTATTATTTAGTTCTCCAAGAGAATTTTGAAATGATTATAGATAATGGCTGTCCAGCTTTGTCTTTTGATCACCAATAGTGTCGCCGTGGCGAGTTTAGTCGCAAGTAAGTGGCCTTGAAAGTTGCACGTTAGTCCCCCAAACTAAGGTTTCCATTAAATCTAAACATCACGAGATTAATTTGTGATGTTAGTTTAGGCCACAATCTGGCTTTTATGTAGATTACGAGGCTAACTTCTGGCACTAGTGATAAGTTTTAAAGGAAATAATTTTAGTTTGGAGACCAAAATGCGACTTGGTATTACTATCGGGACCATTCCGACAATTATAACTCTTAGTTCTCTTTAGCTTTATAATTCTCTAATAAGTGTTCGGTTTATATTAAATTTGCCTCTCCCTCAAAATCATAACAATTCGATTGGATATGTTATAAACCATAATTAAATTATGCCTTGTAAATGGGTAGAATCATATCGAATTATATATTTAAGGTTCAATTAATTAGTTTGCTAGAAAATCCGTCAAGCCCGACTTGATTAATAATCAAGCTTGGTTTGGTTCATATTAACTCTACCTTGATAAATTGGAAATTCATAACTTTTGAAAAGAAGGAAGGGAAATAATTAAATAAACCAACCATAACTTTGGTATTCTGGACGAATTTGATATATGTGTTCTCCGACGGTGCTAATAAGAGTAAGGGATGGATGAACATTTTCATATATATTTATTCTTAATCATAAAATCTTGGCACAAATATTAACAGAATGTCTTGATAAAAGTTGGTAATCTTCTTACTTGACACCATCCTCGCCTTATTCCAACTTATCCCCCTTGAAGGTGAGATTGGATCGAGAAAATCTTTTAAAGAGTCTAGAAAATGTAGCATGATTAGGTTCAACGTTACTTATGTCAAAGCTTGAATTCTTTCTAGGTTTGGCAAAATTACTTATTTTAGGTTCAACCATATTTGGAAGAGTTCAATTAAAATTTAATGAAGAACCGAGTTAAATTTGTTTGAGAAGGGGCTATAACCTATTTTGGAAGAATATCAAATCAAATTCTTTGTATTAACCTTATTAAATTGATACGTTAATTATTTTGCCAAAAATTAAAATACAACTAACAAAGCAGCTTACCGAATATGCCAATCAATGATGCTCATTTACACTTTGGCACGAGATGAATATGTGAACATATGATAAAAATATGTTGACCGAAAGATATTAAGGCGTAGACATGTACAACTGTAACTATAAGAACCAATTCTGATAAGTCCAACAACGTTTTGATAATCAATTCAAGTGTACGTTACAGTTGTCTAATTAAACAAATACCACTAGCATCAGTAGCATGATGATAAGCACACCTAACCAAAATTGATACATGCTTCCGACTGGTAAAAATTTAAGCTGGCCAAATATTAGTATCTTAGCACTCTTTTATGGTATGGGTTCAAGAAAACGAAATATTAAGGCAAGAATTTGAGGATAAGCTATAATGTGGTTATGTCGTTTTATGATAAGCACACCTAAATTTAATTTGACTTTCGAATCAAACTTAACTTTCACAAATTCAACTTGACTGTTGTTGCAGTTTGGTGCATCGACGTTAAATATTTTTAGGCTAAATTTCATACCAGGCAATTGAAATAACTTGTATTATTTGAAATAGGCATGAAGCTATTGTCTTTTAAATAAGCATTTAATTTGCGTTTTAGCCTTGGCTTTTAATCAAATAGCATATAATTTTGAATTTAAAATCAATTTTAAAATTCTGATTTAGGCAAACAACATCCCAAATATATGGCCTCTAATAGCAAATAGCATATAATTATTAAGCTACATTTCATTCAATTTTAATTAATTAAATAAAAATAAAATATACCATTTTTAACCTTACAGCCCAACCCCCACCCCCATCATTAAGATAATTTGGACCAAGTGTCTTTAGCATCGTCATCGAATGCTCGAAGGTGTTGGAATGAATTTGCCACACATTCAGGGCTGCATACTCCTCTAAGCATTCCTTCAACTGGGCTTCACTGTATCCCTGCAAAGCACGGAACAAGCATCTCAAGATCAGTAATGGAGATGGATTTTGCTATAATGAAAAGTACCAAGACTAGCACGAGTGCACGACATTAATCAAGAACAATATGCACATCTCATATCCTGCAAGAGAAGTAATTTATTAAACTTGACTATAAGCTTGCAAAACAAACATAACCTAATAGAGTAAATTTTGATCCATTAAGATATTACCAGCGCAAGTCTTTTCCTTTTTGAGCTTGTAGAATAAGCATGAGTATTGATTTGGGTGGGGGTAGGGTGGGGATGGGGTGTAAGTTGAAGATAATGTGTTTATTTATTTTATTTGAATAGTAAAATTGAAATAAATGAGTTAAGAATTATGACGAGAGTTATTTAGATGTTGTTTTGCTAAATTGAGAACTAAAATTGATTTTGGCTTCGAAAAAATATAGATGTCGCGATTTAAAGTCGGGTGTAAAATAAATCTTTATTTGAAAGACAGTAATTGAATCTTTTATTTAAAATAATTTAATTAATTCAGATGTCTACGTGAAATTTAGCCATATTTTTATATAGCGGAATTACTAACTTAATTCAAACATATCATTCTATACATTATTTGAAAGATTGAGTAAATTGTAAGTTTTACCTTTTTTAATAATATTTAAACAATTAAAGATTAAAGTGTCACAATTGGCTTGCAGTGTACATACACATAATCGTTACGCTTATTGCATGAACTCTTATCTAATTCAATATTGAAAAAATATTGTATTCTTCTTTTCCAACTATAATATATATGTGGGGTCTCAACTTATAATATACAATTTCGTCTTCTTTAACTAATGCATTAAATATTTTCTTTTAAATTTAATTTCAATTTTATGTAACTCTGAAAATCAACAAGTAAAATATGAAATCTACACAGTAAATAATTAAAAACCTACAAAGCCAACTATAAAAAATATCTTGTTAATAATAAAAAAATCAACTTCTATTATTAATGATGGTTTAAAGTTAATAGATTAATTAAGTGGCTTGCATGATTAAACACTTGTTAAGAACGAATATATATAGTTATGTACCGATAATTAGTTTTTTTTTTAGTATAATAATGTAATGAAACATTCAATATGGGTATAATTCCCCGAACAATACTATTTCGGTTTGTCATAATGGTCGAGGTAGAGTTGACTTCAAATTACTAAATTAATACTCATCATTAGTTTAATTATTATACTAGTAATACATTTTTTGTCTAAGTGAAATTTACAAGAATTTAATTATTGTTAAAAGTGTGAAAGCGAAATGTGTAGCGGTCCTTCGAGGCTCACCCATCGCGGAATTTCACGTAGAAGGTGAGTTAGAGGTGTCTTTCCAGTTGGTTAGAGGGCGAGGAGAACTACATTTCATCCCGAGCAATCTGAGATTTTGTCGGCAAGCTATGTGAATCTTTGGGAATATCGGTATTTAGCGTTACCATTTTATCGGTTGGTATGTCGAACGTAGCTGATTGTCGAATACACTTACATATGACATGTACAAGTAATATGACTACTTCTTCTTGATACGCGAAATCGGTTGCATATTACTTATCAGTTATCAAGATTAATTTTTCTTTGATAAAGTTATATTCGTAGTCGCAAGATTATAATATTTTGATTTTAATGAATTGGAACTTCGATTTTAAATTGAATAATTTTAATGTATTATATATTTATTTGAAAAGATATATATCGATATGTAGTATTTTCAGCATCTTTACTATTAACTGATAATTTTAATTCAAATAAAAATTTTGAATGTTAATCGAAGATCGTAAAATAAATGAAGTTTGTTAATCTTTACTTAATGAAAAAGGCAAAGCGTGACAATTTTTAATAGGGATGTAGATAGTATTATTAACTTAGAATTCAAATTTGAATTAACAATATTCATAGAAAAGTACATTAAAAATAAATGAAGGATCTCTTAAGGTAAATGCTTTCTTTATGATATCTATACAAAAAGTTCCTCTTAAGAGTATTTACAGATATTGAATAGGCATGCAATGAAGAGTACAAGAAGAGCAAGTTTAGGTACTTTTTTTTTTTTGAAAGAATATCGGTAAATAAATACTTAGCGGTCCTAATATGGAGGACTTGAATACTAGTGCTCTTCAAAATATTTTCTAAAAAGAAAATTGTAATAGGCCTAGTATTACTTTTGCTTATGATGTTTACACTTCAAGATTTCAAAACTTGTATGTTGAACAATTATGAGATGTTCACATTCTTATTATTAATATAAGTTATCAAGTATAAAAAGAAAATATTTACAGAATATCTCACCCCTGCGAAATTGTTGGTGCTAATTGTTAACAAATTTAGAGCACCAAACTCAAGACTAGCAAAGAATTAAACCGTCAACATAGTCAGCTATATACATATATCTTGACATCTCATAGTCATTCAAGAGTAAACTGATGAGAAATTAGTAAAACTCACAACGAAAAAACGAACTTGAGAAAAAATTAATGAAAATTCCTGTGAATTGTTCAAAATCCGCATGCATTACTAAATCTGAAAGAGCCATGACATATATAGTGAATAATAAAAAACTATATGTCTTCATATTCTCAACTTCAACATCTGAGGAGAAAAAATGATACAGATCGTGTGCCACTTTCAGCCTGCTACCTTAATTGCACCATTTTCATCAATCTTTGAGCTTTTGTGCTGCAAATTGCAGGGTGCACAACAAGTGATACATATTTTAGAAGATATGAGCCATAAGTAGAAGAATACATCGAGTGAATTGTGATGAAAAAACTCACAATGAGTTAAACAAGTTCAAGAAATATTTAACAAACATCCTTTCGAGAAAATAGCACAAAAACTAAATGTACCTTCTTTTTTGTAACAAACTAAATGTATCCTTATTACCTTAATCTTCTTGTGCTTGTGAATGTCATTAACATCTTCATCTCCATCATTCTTCCTTTTCTGAAAGTCATTCCAAAAGGAAGTCAGTAGTCAAGTCAACTAGAGGAAAAGTCATATATTGAATAGAAGAGACTATTGCATGAACCCATAAAATTTTGAGAAGTTGAAATTTAATTTCTTATCATAGTATCCTCTAGAGAGTGTACCTCTACTCATGACCCATTAGGTGCGAAGCTAAAAAATGAAGGGACTCTCATTTCTAAGTGGTTGGTGTTTTGCAAAATTCCTCCAACTCCTTTATCAATTTATTTCTGTTCTTAGGAGGGAGAGAGTGAGAGGGGAGGGAGGGGGGGACTAAAAAAATAGTGTTCAGAATGCAGTTTTGCAATACTCATAAATCTTGCAACACCAGATTTCAACAAGCATTCACAACACTAGAAAAGACTATGTGACTCTCTACATAAACCAGTTAACCTCCTACTTCTATCTAATACTCCCTCCATCCCATAGGAAACATGTAGCATGTAAAAGAACAGTGTGTCGAGTGTTTTAAGACCATTTTATAGCCCCAGATGATTTTTAATACGAAAATGGTGCAGTACAGCTGATGCAAGTGCTCTAATGACAGTATGTCTCGACCTTATCATGATGACTGCTTTTGTCTTTCTTCTTCTCCTTGTCTTTGTCTTTACTCCGATCTTTATGGCGGTGTTTATGCTTTTTGTGCTCCTTATCCTTGTCTTTGTCTTTATGTTTTTTGTGCCTCTTGTCCTTGTCTTTGGACTCACTTCTGGATTTCCCAGCCACAGTAGGAATTCCTTTCTCAGACTGGACAAAATTGAACAATATTTACTTGCCAATAGGTACTAAAGTATTTGAAATAAGAAAATGTATTCGACAATAAAGTATGTGAAATAAGAAAATGTGTTGACAGAAGCTAAAGAACTCCAGCTGAGTCGTAAAAAGGGGGAAGATCCAATCATCTAAAGAAGCAGCTACATTAAAGCTATTTAAGAATTTGCTAAGATAACTCACCGCAGGTAGGTGAACAGGAGTCATTTCTCTGAGTTGAAAGGCTTTCGAAAGAACATCCATGCCAAATGGTTGAATTTGTGCACTTGTCTCTCTACCAGAAGATGGATCTTCAATTAACTGATCCAGCTGCATTCCTTCACCTTTCCGGATTTCTCTATCTCCAACAACATTGTGAAGGTAGTGTGTATCTGAAATCGCTAATGGAAGTGGCCTCTTGCAGAAGAACCCATGATGAGGCAATAACTTGTAATGATTTATAAGATCTACAGCACCAGTAAGTTCCCTCGTCCCTAATCTCAAGATTCACAGGTCAAATAGATGAATACCGTTCTATTATTTATAAAGTAGCCTCTGCTTTGTGGATTGACACAAATCTGCCCCAGTTAACTATAATGATTGTACATAAACTGATGCTCTATATACCTTAAGTAATCATTACCCAAACTTCTTAAGAAAACAATTTTACCAATTAACTAATATTAAAGAAAGTTTGAGAACTCTTACCCCTTCCAAACTTAAGGTTCTCTGGATCCATTGTTCAGCATCAATTAGGTAAGTACAGCATAACCCTCGAAAATGTTTTTTGGCACAACCAACGGACTGTCAAGATTTATGTTGATATTCCTCAAAGTTGAACCCAGCAAAATTTAGATGAACTGTAACTCATAAAGTGGCATTATCATCTTCTTGAAGAAACAGCTATCTGCGAAAAGGAGAGATAATGAACATATATTATGGTGGGAAGAGATACCACAGCAACAGGGGTTAGCACTGCAGTTTTGTACATTAGGCCTCCCTGACCAAGCAAGGAAATAGAATAAATACAAAAAGAGGAAAGACAATCAATATCCAATAAAATTAAGACACATGGGGGAGCACACAAACACAAATCCTCGAGCAATTAAATTAGCTCAGGGAGTTCTCTCTTAATATCCAATTGCAGGATGAGCTAGTGGAAAATTGCATTATTTGTACTCAAATAAACAAATTGGTTAAGTTTCACAGTTCTAGAGAATGGAACTCAAATAAACTGTTCAAAAACTAGTGGAACAAACTCAAGAAAACGGGCTTTAGATCATCTTATTGGAAAAATTAATGTCAAATGCAGGACTACCACAAAGAGTTGTCTAGTTAACACAAGTAGTTTCTTAATTCCAATCAAGTTCAAGGAGCTTAAGTTAGGCATTCTTTTGGGTGAGTTTGAGATCTTGAATAAGAGTTAAGAAAATTATCAACTTTGAATTCAATTGATTTTCCCTCCAATCTTATGCAAATTCAGAAACCTTCTCTTACAGCATTCCAAAATCCAATTTTTCAACAAGAATTGAATCATAACCATAAACTTCAAATTCGGTTTGTCCTGGTGTAGTTGGCTCATTGCAACTTCATATCAAATAATATCTTAAACCACAAGTGTCAAATACATGTGAGTAGAAAAACTAGCACCTACATGACATTTTCAAGCTAAAAGAACCAAAATTTCTAACTTTCTTTTAACCAAGATCGTTTTTTCTCTTCAAGGAAACCTACTGATCAATCGCTAATAAATAAAAAACCGAACTAAGCTCCTCTTTACATAATCTATAAAAGATACACATCAAATTCAGGTATCATATACTAACCACTCCATAAACTCGTGTTTTTCATTTTCTCGATTTAACTAAGTACACAATGCAGCTCCATTTCTTACTAATAAGGTATATTTCGATGCGACGTAATGTAAATCCTCGCCAATTAAACAAACAAACTAATCAAATAACAAACATCATAATTTATTCACATAGAACTATGCCTAATATAACAACCTATCAAATTCCCAAAATATTATAGATGTGCAATAGTAAAATTCAATTGGAGATATCCAACTCAAAGTATTTTACTCAATTAAGGTATTCATTCCTTAAATCAAAATCAAAAATCCCAATTTCAATTCCATCATTACATATCAATAAATTTCTCGATACAAAAATATATGTAAGCAAAAAAATTAAAAAGTAAAATTATGGCAACTCAATTTACCTCTAATAATCAAATAATTGTCTAAGTTTCAGAAGAATTGAATTGAATTAAAAAAAAATCACTGAAAATACCATCTTAATAAATTCAATTTAGGGCTTTCAATTGAATCAAATTAGGGTTTTCCAATTAAATCAATTTAGGGGTTTCCAATTAAATAAATTTAGGGTTTTTTAAAAATTAAATCAATTTAGGGTTTGCCAATTAAATCAATTTAGGGTTGGCCAATTAAATTAATTTAGGGATTTTTCCAATTAAATTAATTTAGGGTTTGGATTATATTTAATTGGGATATTTTGATTTGGAGAGGTAATTAACGGAAAACGAACCTTTTAGTAGTAATAAAGCTGAGGAAGAAAAGGAAAGACTTTTGACCTTTTTAACGGTATTTGTTCGTTTGATTACTATATTTAGGGTTCATGATTTTATTTTGGGGTATAAGTGTTTTATCTGTAATGTCAATTAGTTTATCGAGTTTTTGATATTATAAATGCTTAGTTTAACTGGATCAATCTTGTGACATCAAATTCATTTAATATTTGTTATAAACTGATGTTAAAACTATATTCTAGAATAATAAAAAAATTGTTTGATAATAATACATTAATATATTTAAATGGGTGAAACTTTAGATTTATGTTATCATTGACATCATTTATTTTTTATAATTATCTAAATTTAATATTTTATATTATTTATTAAATTTAATAATTAAATTTTAAATAAAAATAACTAGCTAGTTAAATCAATTAAGAAATATTAGATGTTTATATAGAAGGTATAATCACTACATCTTCTATATAATGTCTGAGAATTGGGTTAATGATTCTAGGTGAATCCAAATTATGTATTTCTATTTTACCTTCGATAAATTTTTTTTATTTTATTTTCATCTTTCTTAAATGGTGTAACAGATAGTCTAGTAATACTACTATTAATAATGTCTCTTACGTATCTTTCTAGTAATTATCATAGAAAAATAAAATTATTTCTGATGTCTTTTATCCATAGTAACTTTTCTCTTCTTCTTTTAGTTTTAAAATTTTTTATTATAATTTTATTATAAAAATAATGGAAAATAATTCTGTGACTTGAAATGCTTTCTTAATAATTGAATAAAATCTTTGATTTAATGTTAAAGACTATTGATATATAAGATAGTAAAAAGTAAAGAAAGCTTAGGAAGGGCTCAAAATTAGCGTACATAAAACTTAGGGACGATTGGCGTTATGGTAAAACTTAAGGGCTTATATCACATTTACCTTTTATTTTGTTTATTTATGTTATATATAAAGTTTTGATTTAATTACACGATAATTTTACATGATATACAATTTAAAATGGTATCCACTTCGTTTATGAATTGACTTGAAATCTAGTTTGTTTTCTTTGTCGGCCCATTAGCGGATTGGATAATCCAATATCGGATCTTTGAATAGAAAATTTGGTTTCCATTTCAGTATATTATCGAGTTGGACTCGAATATTAAGATGTCTGCTTATATGCTTATTTATTTGGTCTTTTAAAAACTAATAAGTTTCATTCTTGAATATTGAATTCAATAGGCTTTTAACCAAAGTAAAAAAATGAAACTATAAACCACATGATAAGATAGAAGCCAACAAGTATTGGATATTTACATATTCGAGATGACAATTTGGATTTTTGTAAATAGATCTAGTTCATATTTTGTATATGATGATAAAAACTTCCATCTTTTGTAATTCTAGGTGTGGGAGTGTGCCATTTATACTAAAAATTAAGAATGGATGCTAGTTTTTAAAGAATGGGTGAAATGGGTAATATTTTTCCAATTTTCTCAAAATCCCAAATATCTAATAAATACTTATGCATACACAACTTCTACTTTATCCAGACAACCTAATAATAATTTTATAAAATTGTGTAGTAATAGGCCGTTAATTGTCTACTCAGATAACTTGGTAAATATTTCCCACCCAAGTGAGTTTAATTTGCCAACCACTAATACGTACTCGTAACAAAATTACTGTCCAGATTTGCAATAAGTTCAGCTTCATCACATGCATATATAAATGAAGGGCTCATTTCTGACAATGATGATCATAATGAGAGTTAGTAATATTAACACTTGCTACATCTACTTTTGAAAACTATTGAACATATTATTCTTCAATGACTTACAATCCCATCATTCATTTTCATTTCATCCACATCCTTTGTCACTTAATTACCTTAATAACTAATAATTTAATGACAATAGCTTTTGACAAAAGAACATTAACTTTAGTAATACATTGTAGAATTTATAATACATTTTTTATATCTAAAGTGATATATTCAAAATAATTGGATTTTATTGCTGGTAGCTATAATTCGTCGGTCGATTTAATTGCTCTTATTAAGTTATTACGGAGTATTATTATACGTACAGTTATTATGTAATAGTTGTTGGAAATGTAGATCTAATAAATAATAATAATAAAAGTTGAGCTGATTAGATTGTCTGACAGTTATTCATTCATATATAGTTAGATCTGTAGTTGTTAGAAATTAATATATTGAATACTTCGATTGGCATTTAGGGGTTATGATAGCTTATTAGAGTCCTTCGAGAATACATATATTAATATGATGTTCGGTTAATATAATTGTACATATTGCTGTGTCTAATTCGCGGGCCTAAGGGTCACACCCAAATACTACTTGAAATCGAGCTTTATAAATTTGAATTATAACTAGAGTTAAAAATATAGCTTGTGAGGAGCTATTAAATTTAATAGTTGAACCACCTCATAGTCGACTAAAAAGGTGAAGGGATAGGGGTTCTAAAATGTTCTAATCATAAGATAAAAAAGATATTTTTATTGATTTATCAATACATGAGATCGTAATTTTAGGGATAAGAAGTGGAAGGTTAGGGCAGATGTCAGGGTTCGACTAATACAAGGTGAGGAGGTGGAAGGTTTTGTCAGTGCTCTTTGAAAGCCCTAAAAGTAGGGATAAATTATTGTTTTTGGAGAAGAAAAGAATAATCGTTCATTTAGTATTCATTTGTGAAATATTCTCTCTTTAAACTTTCTCCCAGTAGGTAAAGAATTTCCATTACAGGTCTGCGTCTATTAGCGGTTTAATATTTTTATTAGGTAAAGAATTTTCATTGAAATTTTTTTATCAAATCTACAGTTTAATATTTTTAAAGATGCTACAGTAAAAAGGCTGGAGGTTAATTCATCGTTAGTGTGAAATATTATTCAGAAGTGTCCCACATGTTGATTGTTCCATTTCTCTTGATTTGTTAGATGCAAATCCTGAAAGATACGTATTACTCGTACATTATTTTTTTATATTATTCATAGAATCCTATTTTCGGTTTATATTATAATTATTATTTTAATTCCAAAAAAAAGCCGGCAAATCGTTGCGTTACTTGAACCATGATAGTGCAGAATCTGCCCAGAAGTAGAATTTTTCATTTAAAGTAGTACGTAGTACTAGTTAATAATTATATTTTCACTCTCCACTTCTAATATTTACTCTTGGAAAAACATAAGTGATTAGACAGTAGTACAGCTACTAGGTATTTGTTTTCAACCAATGCTAACGATATGATGGCATTTGATTTTAATCAGACAATTGTTAAGGGAATTAGAACATAGGTCAAATATTGACTCTTTGATGTAGAATAGACACGCTACCAACTTGCTTATCATTAATTCACCACTGATGCTTCACATCCCATCTTCTTGAATATGACGTTGTAGAATTTTTTGCACTCTCTACAAGTGTACAATTAGGCTTTTAAATGGAGTTGAGCCCATGAACTAATTGAAAAAAGTTGAGGTTAGAACTGGTTTAAAATAAAGTTTGATAATCGGGCCTTGAGAGGTTAGGTTCGAGATTAAGCCCAGGAAGAATTCGAATTTTAATGATAAATATGGAAGAAAAAAAATTATAAATTTCATTAGTTCAGGCAAGGCGGGCCTTCGACGAGCCTAAAAATGAGGTTCGAAACAAACTCCAAACTTTAATAATCGAAGAGACCTTTTTCAAGCGGAACTTCTCGTTCGAAATCAGACTTTCAAGTTATTTTACAAGCCAACATTGTCACAAGGTTAGAGAATTTCACATATGCCCTAAACCAACATGATCTCAATTATGGAGAATAAGATATGCCAATACAAAAAAAAGTATGACAATTGATAAATATCATATTCTATTGAGAGGTTATTTTTGAGATGTCAAAGTCTAATTTTTATCCATATAACCATTTAATTTTAGGGCTTATGGTATGAATGATCTCTAACTTTTCTGTGATATCATTTAGTTGATGTCTTTAGAAGCGTCTGGCTTGATCACTAGGTACGAAATATGTCTAGTGAACATTTTCGTCGAATTTTCATCAATTGGCAATTGGTGGTCCATGTGCTAAAACTAACTAAACAAGGGTAATTTAGTCATTTTACTTTTGGCAGTACAAAAAAACTAAGGGCAAATGGTATGGATGATACTTTAGCTTTTCTGTGATATCATTAATTGATCGCTTGTCTTTAGAAAAGCATTACAACAGTCATTTTTGTTTTAGAAATATGTCTAATTAGATTCACGTCAAATTTTCGACAATTGAGCATTAAATTAGTGGCGTCTCCTCACGTGACTACTTTAACAATAGTAATTTAATGTTCCACTTCTGTATTTTTGCATAAGATTCTTAATGATTGATTATTGTACAACAATAAACTCTTCGCTAGAACGATCCAATGTACAAATGCATGAAGTTTTCTTTCATTCTTGCTTTTTAGAATTAGTAGTATCGGTATCAGCTACATAGGGTTTTTCCATAGGTCCTTTAGCGCATCACCAGTATCATTAATAAAATTCTCACTTTGGTAAAAAAGGATAACTCTTATATTATAGGTATATAATCCCACTTACAATTTGATGAATATTAATTCTACAAATGTCGGTACCCTCGGCTTCTATTTGAATGACTTCTTGTGACATTTATATTAAAGTTGTTATTTATGTCAAAATTTTAAAAGTTTCCATATCAAGTAATATTAATCACATATATACTATTGAGGTTTAACATTTTATGAAAAGTTAGGTGAATAATTAATTCTTTATTTATTAGTTTAGTTTAAATGTTTGAAGCATTATAGAATTTTATAAATTTAGGTAAATGTTTGAAGAATTATGAAATATAATTTATAAATGTAGGTAAGAAAAATGGGTGATCAAGTTATGCGTTTCTAAAGATGGTGATCAATTGGTAACGTTGTGTAAAGTTAGGTGATCGTCAATAGCGTTTGAAAATACAAAGTGAAATTGCTAAATTACGCTACGGAAATAAATCATCGTGACGGTTCTTTCGGAAAATGCGGCAGTGACCAGCTAGGGGCGTATTCCAAAAATGGTGATCAGTTATGCGTTTTCCCAAGATGGGTGATCAAGCTAGTGACGTGTAAAGTTGGATGATCGTAAATGCAAATTTTGCCCTTAGTTTTAATATATGAACTCCTTAACATTAAATAATATTTTCTTCAAACGTTTAGGTCAAACATTGAATTAACTTGGGGAATTTTGGTCAAACATTGAATTAACTTGGGTGGTGGTTTGGGGATCTGGTCCTGTAAGGATACCGATTAGTTGAAAATCAAAGGCCTTAAATGACAATTTAAGGGATATTTAATTTATCTTATGTTGGTTTTTCAAAGACGGCCCCCCAAACTGCTCCCCATTGTCCTACAATGTTATTCCCATTTAACCAAGAAAAAATTAAAGACCACCTCCCCCCTCTAATTTCACAATTCAATTAAATGCTATAGTTTAAAATTATATATCAAAGCTAATTAGTAATGCAAGAAATTATTACTATAAGTGCACTGACACATATTCACGGTCACCTCACCAAACTCATCATGCTCCTTTTCTTGCATTGTGCTGTTTAAATCTCCACATTATTTTCACTAATTCACAAGCCTATATATTTAACTCGCCCCCTTTTCCTCTTCTTGGAGAAAATATTATATCATCCTCTGTTCTCTTGAAAAAAATACAAAATGTCCACTTCTTATGTTTTCATTGCATTCTTGAGTCTCTTGATTCTTTCTTCTCGTATGGATGTGACAATGGCGAGGAGGGATATCCCCTCTAGCGTTCCGAGCACGATGATTTCCAGAGATTATGGAACATTGAAGCATGGATTGAATAACAAGAAACACCATGTTTTCAGTAGCAAAGAAATCAGGAATTGCAAGCCGAAAGGGCTGAGGCGTGCATCGGCACCTAGTCGTTATGTTAACATGCATCCTTTGGGTACTTCAGGATGCTTCACTGGGAGACATGGCAAGAAAAATTGAATATGTATTGGCAAGAATGAAGAAGAATTGAGATATATCTATATCCAGGTGATCATGGATGGACTCCTGGTATTTGTAAATTATTGTGTTGTATGTGTTCATGGAAATGTTGGACGTGTTATATAAGTCCTGGATGTTTTGTACTAGTACAACTACTATTAATGATGATGGTCATTATAATTTTCCTACAAATTCAGTTTTTTCAAGAGATTGTGATTCATTTTTATAACATACCAGAAAAGATTTTATGTGAAATTTATGTTTTGCAATATGTGGTGCTTCTTTGATTGCCATATCCGTACTTTAATTATGGTGAATTATTGTGCATGTAATTCTTACAAGGTAATGTGTGTTTGTGTTTGGGATTTGAGTTCCGTATTTCAATTACTACTACATGATTGATCGTTGGAGCTTGACTGCTTGAGGTAAAGGTTAAAAGCTCAATTGTAAGAATAAATTTGCATATGGAACCCTCGAAAGGGAAGGAATTAATGTTCCCTTCAATTCATTGGATAAAATTGAAATGTCAATTAAAGATGATAAAAATTCCTGTGAAAAAGATTGTTCAGAGATCATTTATCTACATTTCTAGTTTGCATATAACTTTTAATTGAAATATAGATGTGATTAATTGGCCTATATGTTGGTTGGATTTGATAATTTAATAATAAAAAATAGATAAAAATACTATTAAAAATATGAAGTATAATTTCATCTTGAAAACCAAAATAATTTAAAATAAAAAATTGACCTACAAAGCCAAGTAAATAGTAAGTGAGGGAGTATTAAATACTTCACCATCAGCATAGCTAGACGGTTGTATCCATGTTACTAATGTACCATTAACATGACAAGGACTATGCGAATTGAGTGGGGTAAGAGTCAATTGTTAGCCTTTTATATATCATTGCCCCACACTATTTTCACTCTTCAAATGATGATCACCTCCAGTGAATTCCTTAGCACAATGCTATCTATATGAGTAAATAATTTTCCATTTTGAATACCATGTCATGATGCATTAAGAACGGAGGTATATAGTTGAACAATAGTATGTTACCATTTATATGTCACTCGTTAGTATATTCCAATTTATATGACACTATCTCTAACAGAATTGCACTTGATAAAGATCATAAAGACCATTTAAAACATACTCCGTAAGAGATTATGGATGATTATAAAAATAAGATGATTTTTTGGCTCTCTTCAGAGCTATGTCTATTATCCCTAAAGATGTCTTCCTTCACTAGCATGTCTTCCTTCTTTCCTTCACTAGCAGATTTTTTTGAAAACTCTATTTATGTGAGTGTGGAGGCAGACATGCCTATATTATTGGTTTAATAGGACACCTTACAATCGTTATTTCTATCAACTATTATCTAAAGTCCCTTCCATGGATTCGAACCTTGGCAAATTCCTACTGAATTCTCCAAGGCACATTTAACTTAGAAGACATCTTCATCCTTGACCAATTTTTTTTCTTGATCAGAATGCATACATAACTGCTGAAAACTAGGATTCTTTTGTTCCTCAAGTTATAGATAAAATGTGGGAAAAGTAAGGGATAGAACATAAATATATGCACGGATTTTGTCCATTAAAAGACGCTACTTCCTTCTCACACCATAGTCATAAATGCAGATGATTTCTTTTCTTCGTTTATCACCATTGTGTATATGCATATTAAATTTGGAGGTGAAACAATAAATTTGCCAGATGTAGTATGCTTTTTGCAGTATCTATTTCAGAGAATAACGAACATCTTCTTTATTTTCACGTTGAGAGAACTACTCTGATAAAAGGCCATTTAAAGCCAATATCTCTCTGATAAAGGCCATTTAAAGCCAATAATATCTGCAGGTTTTTCTTGTGTAAGCACATTTGATCAACATATATTTCAAAGGAATTCAAACTAGGATTAATATATGAACCTATAATGTCGTGGTGGTAGATGTATATACTTACTTTAGTGTGTCGGTCATCAAGTGACCAAGTTATACTATTGTGTCAAGTACTACGGTACCATTTGAGCTCTTCGTTTTAACGAAGTAACAAATTCACCACCCTTTCCTGGACGGAAGGAACACTCCTAGACGATTAAGAGAACATCCACATAGTGGATTTTCTTCCCAAATCCCAACCTAGTGTTTTAGTTTACGAAAAAAAAAAAATTCTCAAAGGGAAATCACATACATGTTTTCTGAAGTAAACAAGGAAAAACAATCGGATACCGACATCTTTTGAAAGTTAAAAATTCCAAAGGATCTTGAGTTGACATAGGCGACAAATAACTAAGAGAACAAGTTCAACATAATAAGAGAACCAGTTCAACATATTCAAGTATCATTAATTTATAAAGAAAATGCGTACTGGTTTGAAGCTAACAAAGCAAATAAATACTGGAAGATGCGGGAATTTTAACTATATAGATCATCATCATCTGCCCCGCCAGCAGAAGTTGCAAAAGGATTAGCTGCAGAACCTCCGGTCCCAGTTGCTGCAGTATCTGCAAATCGAAACTCACTTCCGAAACCTCGAGACTGCTGCAAGGTCTGAGCAAATGCCTGGTACTTGCGAATGTCAGCATCACTCACACTTCTGCGTGCGTATTTCATGGATTCCTCGAAATGAGCAGGTTTAATTTCTGCGACCTCATCTTCCTCGTCCTCCTCCATAGAATCAGGGTTCTCGGTTCTCTTCTTCTCTCTTTCTATATCCTGCAACGAAAAAAAATTGACTAGTTAGCACCATTCGTCAAGATATCATACAAGTATGGCACAATAGCATATGAAGGACAGGTCAGTAACAATTATTTGCTCAGCGTGAATCACAGAAGAGAATGAAGCAAAAAGACAATAATTAGAGGGACCGAGATCGAAGTTTCACAAAATTGAAGGAAGCAACTATGATTTTTTAGAAGGTATGTGAAAAAAAAGTATAGTGGACATGATACAATTATCAAGTTTCACAGAGCAAAAAAAAGGCTTCATGATGTATAAGCTTGTACCTTTTCGATATTCTCCCCAGTGCATACTTAAAACTGACATATACCGGTGTAAATCCACTAAATCATGGGTGTATTTAGCAAGAGCTCTCAGATCGATATCTTTGTGAAGAGGTGACTTCCTGAGGCAGGCCTTGAAAATTTGATGTCGAGAATCTTCATCTGGTAAAGGAATATAGATCAACTGATCAAGACGGCCTGGACGTAGAAGCGCAGGGTCAATAATATCAGGTCTATTGGTTGCCCCAATAATGAAAACAGTCTTCTTAGCATTCATGCCATCCATTTCAGTAAGAAGCTGGTTCAGAACCCGATCAGCTGCACCACCAGCATCACCAACGCCTGCTTCCTCTCATTTTACAGTTTGGGTTTGGGCCAGCCCAAATCATCTGAACTAGCTAGGTAATCACCTGGGTAGCAATAGAGTCAAGTTCATCAAAGAAGAGAACACATGGAGCAGATTGCCTGGCCTTGTCAAAGATTTCACGAACATTTGCTTCACTCTCCCCGAACCACATGGTGAGTAGCTCAGGTCCTTTGATACTAATGAAGTTGGCTTGGCATTCATTTGCAATAGCCTTGGCCAGTAGAGTTTTCCCACATCCGGGGGGTCCATAGAAGAGGACACCTTTCGAAGGTGACATGCCAAATTTCTCAAACTTTTCTGGATGTTCCACAGGGTATTGAACAGTCTGAAATAGCATGCTATATATAGGATTCGACATATGTATAATGAAGAATATGCTCCTAGCAAGAATCAGTTCGTCAAATTACCTCCTGAAGTTCCCTCTTAACATTTTAAAGAGGCTATAATATACTCAGTTGACATTAGGAACTTCAACAACCTGGGCCCATAATTCAAAAGTTAATACAATCTAATAAATCTTGGGGAATGAAAGGCATATAACTTATTCCTATCAGAAATATGCATTGATGTATACGCACTGTTTCACGCAAGGCTGATGGGTTGCTGGTTCCAAGAGCTGTCTGGAAGTGCTCATTAGTAACAGACATGGAATTAATATCTCATCTATGGTGTCATCTTCAGATTAATAACATCCATCTTCTGAATGCATTGGAGGCGGCTTCAGTACATAGGCGACAGGTCAGCTAACATACCCACCAGAGTGTCTTTTGAGATTCTTTCCAAGTCAACCTGTGAATTCAAATAGGCAAAAATAGGCCACATAACAAAAATAAATTAGTTAAACTTGAACCTCACTAAAAATTAACTATGTAAGGCTATTGTTAGAGCGTACTTCTTCAAGCTTCATGTTCCTTTGTGTGTATGCGAAGGACTTCAGGCGTCCAACATCTGGCACTCCAATATCTATTTCTCTGTCAAATCTGCCAAACCTTCTGAGGCAGGATCAATACTGTTTGGGCGATTAGTGGCCCCCTGCTCATTACATGGGCACGGGATTTCAGTCCATCCATTAGAGTCAGAAGCTGCGAGACAATCCTCCTTTCAACCTCACCATTTGTCTTTTCTCGTTTAGGAGCAATTGAATCAATCTCATCAATAAAAATGATTGACGGAGCATTCTTTTCAGCCTCCTCAAATGCCTTCCTGAGATTGCTTTCACTTTCTCCAGCCAATTTAGACATAATTTCTGGTCCATTGATGCAGAAGAAAAAGGCACCAGTTTCATTAGCAACAGCTCTGGCAATCATCTTGCAAACCTGGAGTCCATAAGTAAGATTCCTTTTGGTGGTTTCACACCGATAGACTTGAAAAGTTGAGGATGTCTTAGAGGCAACTCCACTAATTCCCTAATCTGAGCCATCTGCTTCCTGACTCCTGGCGTCATGTCAACCAACTTCATCAGTCTTTCCTCTGTCTCTGTTCACTTAAGCCCTCACAGAAGATTTCTGTGTCAGGGGCAACAACACAGTATTCTCCAGGGTCAGTTTCAATAACCTTGAATTCTACACTTCTCATCCCTCCTCTGACAAGAAAATGGTCATTTTTCCTCACAGGACGATATGCCTCTAGAAAGTATGCTGCAAATCAAGAGTGGAAGATGATGAGCAACCCAGTGCCAGATACGATACATAAACTATAAATCTGTAACCAAATACATTCTAAAGTAACTGGAAATGTTCGGATTTTCAGTTAAGAAAGGTTAAACTCCCAACAATGAGTACTAATTAACAATTAATCTCAAAATGGGTGAATAATTCTACTAATGACAATGCCACATATATTGACCAAACAGGGATGTTAACTTAGATAAAGTTCATTGAACTCTCTAAAGAGAAATGTCTCAAATAAACATGAACTACGAGTCTACGATACAGTTGTCAGAATAAACACTTACGTTTTAGAAAGGCATCAAAGAGATCGCCAGTAAGGCCTTCAAGGGTGTCATCAAATGGAAGTATATGAACACGCTTCCCATATTTAACATCGGGACATTGGTGCACAGAGACCACATCTCCAAGCCGAACCCTCAAGTTTGACCTGACAACCTTGTTCAACCTTATCTTTGGCTCATCACATGTCTCATCAGCTAGTGCGATGCAAACAGTATCCTTTCTTTTCTTTCCCTGCACACCCA
Source organism: Lithospermum erythrorhizon (assembly GCA_019722365.1). Taxonomy (NCBI): domain Eukaryota; kingdom Viridiplantae; phylum Streptophyta; class Magnoliopsida; order Boraginales; family Boraginaceae; genus Lithospermum; species Lithospermum erythrorhizon. Next base: position 57,575 of record JADFUC010002122.1, read on the forward strand.
AGAGAGATAATTAATAAACAAAAATCAAATTAATTATTAAACTTGATCCCACCATGTAAACAAGAGCCAGGAAAAAATCCAAATAATATTCAGTACGTGAAACTCAAATGTATAAAAATTAAATAACTCCAGAATGGTGATTTTTGTAGAAACAGCAGCAGAAAGTTATTTGTACCACTAATGTGACTCCCAATTGATAAGGAGAAAAAAGAACAGAAGCCTTACTCACTTTGACATAATTCAAATAGCCCGAGTGTACATGTTAACAGAGAAAGTGACTTCATAAGGTATGCCGGGGCAAGCAGGCAAGGTGGCGATAATGCAAGCATACAGAGAGTTCTGAATCAGTGAACTTCGTGCAAATCTTTCTGAAATAAACTGCAACGAATAATATATCATAATTCAACTCATAATTAACATTCGATCAAATAAATCAATGAAACCCATATTCCATTATGAAATCAAACAACTTTTTAAAAAAAATACTGAAATCGAAACATAATTTTTAGGGTGACTGCATAATCAAACAAGAACCCAAATCATTCTGATGATGAAAGAAAAACAATAATTCTAGCAAAAAAAAGAGAACCCCAAATATCCAGCATAAAAGAAATAGATCAAAACAAAACCTTAATCAAGATAATTATTAAACACGGAAAAGTTGGAAAGCTTCTCCGTAATTTGGCGGGATGGAGAGCGACGACTGAGTTGTCATCGTTAACCGCCTCATCAACAACGAGGCGATTGGAAACTCTGCAGCTCGAGAATGGATAAAATCTTCTTTTCATACAAAATACATCAATCGATTAGAAATAAATACCAAATTGCACTAAAATTAACCATAATTATTAAGTTAAGCATCAATCGATTAACAAATAACACCAAATTACACAACCACAATGGGTACATAAGCATCAATCGATGAGCAATAAATACCGAATTACACTAAAATTCAACATATTTATCAAAATAAGCATCAATCTATGAGCAATCAAATACCAAATTACCCTACAATTAACCATAATTTTTAACATAATCATCACCCGCTTAGCAATAAATACCAAATTACACTAAAATTCAACATAATTATTAGAATAAGCAACAATAGATGAACAATTAGTACCAAATTACACTGCAATCAACCATAATTATTAAAATAACCATCAATAGTTGAGCAATAAATACCAAATTACACTAAAATTATAAACAAAATTATTAGAATAATCATCAACCGATGATAAATAAATACCAAATTACACTACAATTAACGACAATTATTAAAAGTTACATCCATTGATGAGCAATTAAAAATAAATTACAGTAAAATTACCATAATTATTTAAAAAAATACATCAAACGATCAACAACTAATACTAAATTACAGTAAAATTAAGCGAAATTATTTAAATTAAAATAATGTGGATGAAATAATGAAAATAGTGTAGGCGATTTAGAGGAAAACTTACGAATCGGAAGATTCGGGTTTGTTACTCATCGTGATCTGGTTGAGAGTATCCAGAACGTGTGTTAGAAAAATAAAATAACAAAAATTAGGAATTTTTATTTATAGAGGTATGGGTGCTAAGATTGGGCGGTATAATTTTATGATGAAAATTTCGATTATTTCCGAAAAGTTGATTAAAATTAAGTTACAAATAGTTAGATCGAGTTCATTCACTTTCATTTTAGGTAAATTTGAACTCGGCGGAGAAAGGCTACAATTAAGCTCGGCTAAATAAATTTATAAACATAAAATTCTTCATATTTTATCATTAAAATTTGAATTTTCAGGTGGAACTTCGAGCGTTAAGTCCGGTATAGATTTTTCCGATTCTTTCGAAAATTTACATGCCTAGTCACACATAACTTGACGTTCAAATCGGACCTTGAACCCTCTGTAAACCCGAACCTCGAATTATTCATCATTAAGCGAACCTGTTCCATTTCGGTGAGGCATGCCTGATCACACACACATAACTTTTGATCTTGTCAAAATTATCATATTAAAAAGTGATTTAGGACGAAAATATCATATTTTTATTTTTTTTATAGAATATTATATAATATATTAAGACAGATTTGAGGATAAAGTTTACAAAGAAAATGCGTCAAAACTTGTTGCGTTTGAAACATATCGATTCTACTTGAACACTATTTTTCTGGTTTTAGGTGGAGCAAGATCCTTATAGAGTTCCACTCGACGTAAACTCAATTTGAGTATTTTGCATTAAAAACTCGATTTTCATGTTTATTAGATATTACTAATACTTACAACTAATTAAGCACGTCTATGTGTTGTAAATTTGTAAATTTGATATTATCGAGTAGAGACTTGGACTCGAGATCAATTAAGCTTGAAATGAATGTATGAGACTTGATTCGAGATATCAAGGCAATCGTTGAATCGAGCTAATTGCATCAAACTCCATCGAACATTTGATTCAATTCCAATGAACAACAAGCCATTAAAGAATTAGATTAGTAATTAAAAGTTGATAATTAAAGTAAATATTATATACAAAATTTGTGTATATTTTTAATATGAAAATATTTATTAACCCTGAAAAAAAATCAATGTAACAGTGAAGAATTGGTATACCACATATAAAACATTAGGCGCACCAAAGTCAAAACAACATCATCTTCCATTTCATCAATATACTTGGCAACTTGTCTATAACCTACGTAATAGTGTAATAATATGAAGTTGATCTATTACATTATTGACTAATCATACTTCAATGTTCCATAATATTGAAATTATTACCATGGGTTTGTCGATATTGAACGAGAGAGCTGTGGTATCTGCATTTATTATTATGATAATCTTCTTTACACCTTATCTCCTATATTATGAGTCTCTTTCTCTGTCTCTCCTTTTTATATTCATTTGCTAATTTGTAAATAGTAAATTGTTTGATTACACCTATGTATCAAATATAACTATTCGCTATTAGTGAGTTAATTATTACTCCGTACAATTTAAAATGAGAAATGAAAATTTATGAGAACAAAAGCGTAAAAATAATTAAAAAAAAGTATCGAAACAATCAAATGTTTTGTGACAATACCTTTAGTATAAATAATCTCTTATATTGATACGGAGTGAGTATAAATTAGCTAGTTATGAGGAGACTGAGAGTGTTGCCACATGATTACATAAATGTAAGTATCTAGAATTTGTCAAGCTTAACGGAAGAATATTTCGAGAACACATGGGCAGCGCCAAGGCGGATGGAAGCGTTGTATCCCACATAGTAACCACAGTTGGTGAGGTGCGGCTTAGATTTAGTTTCGGTTTAATTTTTATTAACAATGTGATCTGTAGTTATTTGAAGTTATTTACTAGTAGTAGATTTTAGCCCGTCAATAGTCTTATCCTCGTAGGCTTTATGTTTTTCCTTATATTTAGTCTCTAGCTTTTGGGATTCCAAATCTTAACCATATTATTTAACAACATGACAAATTAATTTTAGACAGCATCTAATCAAGTAACATAAAATTATACATCTGATTGTGAAAATTGTGATGTAAACATTTATCTTATAAACGAAATAAACGAGAGTGCAATTACTATTACTTGCTCAAATCCATTAATGTTCGGTTTAGTCCATCTTAGATTGAAAGAAAGAAGATGTGATGTTTTATTTGATTATTCTTGGAGTTGATAACAAATAACAGCTCCATGTTGCTCTATCACATCCAACAGAGTTTAGCGGTTTCCAGTATTGGGCCCATCAACATTCATGGAATGGTCTGGTCATGCATGGGTTAGTGTTGAACTTGGCCAGGTTGCTGCTTCTTTCAGTGGCTTTTCTTATCCACTCCCAGAATGGTTGGTGAAGTTGTCAGTGTTCTTCTGGCTTATCTGATATACTTCTCTTGCAGGTTGGTATGCACTAGTGTTATTCTTTTGGGACTCCCCTTGTTAAGCAGAAGCAAAGACATGAACTATAACTACAATTGGCTGTTGAAGTCAGGTGATGTTAAAAGACCATCAAGCTCACACTTACGAGAATGAACTAGTAAAACTGTAAAATACACTGGCCTCAACTAAATATATGATCTATTTGTAATATAAATAGCATCTTGTTTCTGCTATTCATTTTCTGGTCTTACTAATAGCTTAATCTTTTCTTTTAAAAATTGTTAATCTCATGTAGGAGAGACCCTTTTAGTCAGTTCTGGCATTATGGTTTATTTTAGCTTGCAGTCCAAATCAACAAAAGCTCCTTTCGCCTAGTAATTGCAAATCTAAGGAACTCTTTAAAATTTAAACTATTGGTGTTGAATTCATATGCATATACAGTTGTTTGAATTGTTGATTTTCGATTCTTAGAACAATTACTGATGCTTAGTTTCCAATTATTTAAACTGATTTAAATTTGATATCTGGAAACTAGTAATTCCCCGATTTAAAATATATGATGCTTATGATGAGCGCAATTGATTAATTGATTGAAGCGTCTGAATCGATGGTGTATGTTTTGAGTTAAAGAATCATGTCATATTAGAATAGTTTATTAAAGCTGAATCAATCTGATCAATTAACTTCGAAACAATAAACTAACTACAGTAATCCTAACCTATCAATTTAGCATTCTCGTTTGATGTGATTTGCTGCAAATTTATAGAGTTGTAATTGTTCTGAACAAGTAGGATAATGCATCCTAATATACTAAGCAACACATTTACATCATAAACACGTCCAAATCCTATCAAACTATGCTTGCTAATCTTAAATAGATTATCTTGAACTTCCCATGCAAAACCATGCATATATTGATTCGACTTTGAATGCTTTCCATTCTTGATCAATGCACACTTCATGTACGTTGATGTTGTTTCTTCATTATTGAGCTTCTTCATAGTACTAAGAACTCAACATGAATTACTATATCTTGCAACATAGAATCAAAAGGAGCGAAATAAGCACCATTATTCAGGTAAGTCCCAACAGTTCTAGATGGTGTAATTTGCTTACTTGATAGTACATCGGAGATGTTACTAATTTTTTAAATCTATTTCCTATTTATAGGATTATACAGTATTAAAGAACAAATATACCTTCTTTTTCTCAGCTGATCAAATTTGCATGTACTCCATGTAGGGTCTCCTTCTGGGCCTTCTTCTTTTCTCTTCATTTCTCAAATTTGTTCACCGGGACTGGGGACGTCAAGCAGGAAATGGATATCATCAACTGGATGTGAAAAGATCTTTGATCTTCTATGTAGTGCTGGCAATGACTTTGATTGTGGCTGTTCCTTCCTGGATGCAGTTTGTCCAAGATTTTCATATGCACCCATTCTTATGGTACCACTGCTTCTTAAGATAAAATATGTGTGCACACTCACACACATATTGTACACACTCATGAATGGTTTTGTGTAATTGAAGTTCTTTAATCCTTGTATTTTCACCTTCTGTCCTTGGCAGGATTATTGGTTATGTAATCCTTGTATTTTCACCTTCTGTCCTTCGCAGGATTATTGGTTATGTATTTTCAGAACCAGCGAAGAGGTTGTTATTTTGTATTTGCTGGGTGCTTGCAATATCAGTAAGAATCTTTTATAGGATCTCACAGGAGGGCAAGACCGAGAGGATTCTTCTTAGGAAATATTACCATCTATTAGCTGTTCTGATGTTTATTCCTGCTCTTTTACTTCAGGTAAGAGGTCTACGGCAATAATACCGTTCCTGTTTATTTATTTATTTAATGCAAATTCTGAGGATGATGATCTGAAAGGCTTAACTATTTGGCAGCCAGAGTTACTAAATTTGGCACTTGGTGCAGCTTTGGCAGTTTTCTTGGTATTGGAATTTTTAAGGGTAAGTTGGTCAATGATTTTCTGTTTCTCGACCATTTTGGGTGGAAATGTTTTTCTATTGTCATGCCTGTGTTCTCTGCTCAGATGCTGCTAAACCTCATTACTGATATAATAATATCAAGTATGTTTTAAACGTACTCTAAAGAGGACTAGATATGAGAACTATTGGAGTCAAATGAACGCCTTTATGGAAAAATTGGACACCTTTATGTTTTCTTTTGACATCACTAGATTAAGTTTAATTTAGAATCGGCAGTTGCAGAGGTAATGAAAGATAACATTCTGAATACGTAACATTTAGATTACTGCCATAACAGTTGTTAATGACTTCCATTGTCAGGATTAACAGTTACTTTTTCCAGCATCTAGTGCCCCACCCTTCTCCGTGTTAATTCTCTGCTTCAAGTCATAGTACTCCTTGGATAATCATTCACTCCATTACTTGTAGCAAATTGTGCATGGAACACCTTCATCTTTAAACTAAACATTTGTCATATTGTAACAAATTTTGCAGGTAAAGAAACTTAATCGTAACTAACCATGTCTCTTCTAGGCAGATATGGAGGATTTGGCCTTTAGGCCAGCATGTTCACCATTTCATGAATGCTTTCAAAGATCATCGTGATTCTGACCTTCTTGTCATAAGGTTCCTATTTGTTTTCTCAACTTATTTATATTGTTTTTACTATTGACATTCAACTGCTCATTTCCTTCTTATATTTTCAGTCACTTTTCCCTTTTATTGGGTTGTGCGCTTCCTATCTGGTTTTCATCTGGCTTCAATGATCGGCCATTGACTCCTTTTGCTGGAATATTAAGCCTTGGAATTGGGGATACAATGGTAAGAGTTTTTTTTTCGCCCAGATTAATCCTATGCTTGCCAATTTGGCTTGTGGATGCTATGATGCCTTTTTGTTTCCATGTGAGGTAACTTAATATCATTCAACTCTGTGGGCTAACTAGAAATTTCCTATTATATCTTAATCGACACCAATCTATCGTTAAACATGTCTAACTGCTGTTCATTTTCCCAACCTCTTCTCCTTTAATTTTTAAAACATCCGACTCTTATTTGCTCTATTTGTAGGCATCACAAGTATGGTGTGGTGCGATGGACTGAAAATAGTAAGTTCTGCCCCCTCCATTCACCACCTCTCGTTGCTAGCTCTCCCTGTCCTTATGTAGGCTGTAACCATTTTGTCTTGAATTATTTCCTCCCTTGCTAGAGAAAACGATTGAAGGCACTGCAGCTGGCATCACGTCCGTATTGGTTGCATGCTCGATTCTGCTTCCGTATATAGCAAGAGCAGGATATATATTTTCTCAGGCATGCCATTTTTTTCTCCCTCATTTATGACACTAAATATATGTAGAACATGAATTCCTCCGCCCAATTTTCTTGACGCTTGATTACAAAATGTGTAGAAGTTGCTTTTCCGTTTCATACGTCTCTAACGAGTAGTCATCGTGTTTCAACAACATTTGCAGCATTGGTTCACTCTTCTCGTAGCAGTAACCTTCAGCGGTCTATTGGAGGCATTAACGACACAATTAGACAACTTATTCATACAGTCTCCTCTGTTTGTAAATGTGGATGACCATATGACACTGCATTCAGAATCGTACAAAGTTGACTTAGGAGGATGCAAATTTCCTGCTGAAAACGTGAAAGTTTTAAATTTCAAGACATCAAGAGATATTTTGAGGATATGCTGCTCTTTGATTTATCAACATGTACAATAGGCAATACAAAAATACAAAATACGTGCTAAAATCAAGTTTTGTAGTAGTGTTCATTGCATTGTATAATTCAATTAGGCGAGGAGCCATAATTACTAGCACATGTAGTCCAGGGATTTTATCAGATGAGGCACCAAGTATAAGTATAATAAAATTAGTTTCATTATTAGTTTTTTCTTTTTTCTTGTCTCCTTAGAGTTACTGAAGGTTTTTTTTTTTATCAGATGAGAGTAGCTAGTTGTCAATACACTCATTATATTTAATTTATAAAGCCTGATAATGATATTTCAGAGAGAGAAGCCACGCGCAGAAGTAAGAATGTCGGCTTGAGTAAGGCAAATATTGGTAAATATTCAATATTCCGAAAACCTTAGGATTCCTTTGCAAGGCTCGTCCAAGGAGGGGGCCTAAGATCATTTAATGTATTTATGTGAAGAACTTTGTAGAGAGATCTAGAGCGATTCTTCTAGCAAATGTTTGGATGCATACAATTTCTAACTAAATGAGTAAAGGGACATCTGTACTATGGTATAACTTCAAGTGGGGTAAATACTATACGAGACTGTACGTTGTGGCCGACTCTAAATTTCAAGAAGATTCCTTCACATAAATATTATACCCTTCCATCCTTAAAATATTGTTCAATTTTAAATTTTGATGTTAAGCTTTTAATCTTAATATATTATAAAGAGTGTAAAGGTGAGGCGCAACTATTAATTAAATATGTTTTGAAGCAGCATAGTTTTTTAAAGTTTTTTTTAAGCTACATTATTTAATAAATCATAAGATAAAGCCGATAGAATTAATACTCGATTAACTTTAATAAAAAACTCAAATAATGTTTCATTTTTATTTTTTTGAAACTTCAATTAATTTTAACCCTTGGACATACGTTTGAAACATGGGTGGTTTTTTTTTTTATATAAACTCGATAAATTATCTTCGATTATTTATTAATCTCTAAGATAAAATAAATTAATCTTCGATTAACAACTAAACTCTCTAAAATAATATTTTTTCTTTTTTCTTTTTTTTTGAAACTCGATTATTTAATAAACTCTCTAAGATAATATATTTGGCCGATCCCGACTCGGGGATAGAGTGCTAAATTAATACGTTCCTTTTTTCCTTCTTAACTTTCAATTATTTAGCAGAAAGCTGATAAATTAATACTCGATTCTTTCTTCTTTTTTTGACGGTTTTTAGGCTTTTTTTGATAAATTAATCTTCGATTATTAAATAAAACTTCTACCAGATAATATTTTTTTGTGCAGTAAGACTCGGGGATATAGTGCAAAATTAATAATTCATGTTTTTTCGTTCCTTTTTTAATATATATATTTTTCTGATTAATAGCTACAATTAGAAACTCAAATTATAAAAGAAGAGTGTAATGGGGTGGGCCAGCGCGTGAACATACGTTTTGAAAGCGTGCGTGGCTTTTTGCTGAATAGATTAATACTCAATTATTTTAATAAATCCTCTAAAATAAACTCGATAAATTCAATATATATTCTTTAATAAACTCTAAAGATAATATATTTACTTTTCACTTTTTTTGAAACTTCAATTATTTATAAACTATAAGATAATATATTTGATGCATCGGCTTCGGGGATTTAATGCTAAGTGTCACGTTCCCTTTTTTTCCATGCTTCTTTTTGAATTTATAAATATTTTTGTAGAAAGCTTCGATAAATTAATACTCGATTCTTTAATAAACTCTTTTTTGGTTTTTTTTCCTTTAAAAACTTCGATTATTTAATAAACTCTCTAAGATAATATTTTTTGTCTGTCCCGACTCACGGATAGAGTGCAAAATTAATAATTCATGCTTTTTTCGTTCCTTTTTAATATTTTTTTTTTACAATTATCAACTACAGTAGAAACTCGATAAATTAATACTTAATTATTTAATAAAATCTATGAATAATATTTTTAGAAATTTATCTGGAAGGCTACAGGGAATAGGGTCCTAAATTAATAATTCGTTTTTTTTTCATTCCTTTTTATTTTTTTTGAATTATCAACTATATTAGAAACTGGATAAATCAATACTCGATTATTTAATCATCTTGATTATTTAATAAACTCTCTAAGATAATATTTTTGGCCAGTTCTGACTCGTGGATAGAGTGCTAAATTAATAATTTGCTAAAATTATAAGAAAATACATTTTTTGATAATTCAACTAAGTTTAAGCAACTCCAACTTTAATTGAACCACTATTTATGTCATTAAGTGTAATAAGTTGTGTGATTATTAATTACCGTAATGGTCATTATTTTACTGACTTCGTATATGAATGATACTAAAATCCTTTTAGAAGTTCTATGAACTATGCAAATATTACAAAACTAATGTTGGTCTCTTGTTAATCTTTTGATGGTATTATAACGAGTTAATTAAAATTATTTAGATAGAACAATATTTTGACCGTCGATTATTAGCCGATGTTGTATAAAAATTCTTTTAAATTGCTCCTATTGCTAATAAGTTCAATAATAATCTTAGGTATCGATTGATCTTTAGTGGCCCAACTATATTTGGATGAATTTATTCTGAAGAAAGATTTTTATTATTTATGTATTGTCCCGAATAATGCAAAATTTCTTTAGGGAAATCCTTACCAATGAAAAGTTTATCGAAGCAGTTGGGGTTCATTCTGAGGACTTGGTCTTTGAGCTTTGAGATATGGTGAAGCAGGTGCTCGATGGCCATAGTCACAGTATTGGTTGTGTGGACTTGATGGTTGTCTTGGAACCTTGAGATATGGGGTTTGGATGGAGGGCTTGAACACCGTGATTGGATAGATAAGCTAAGCTGATAGGCCTTTGATTTGGATAGGTGGTGGATGTAACCTCTTGTTGAATCATTAAATTTTGTTGGATGCTTGAACCTTCTTGGATATAAAGATTTGTGGGGGACTTTGATGAGCCTTATGAAACTTCAAAATTTAGGTTCATGACAGCATGGAGCCATAGCAGCTTTCCTTTATATCGGATCTTTGGATGTAGGCGGGGAGCTTCAGCATTGTGTGTTCCTACTCTTTGAGATTTGGCTTGAGGGGTTGGTAGACAGCTAGAATACCAAATCGGCTTGTGGGATAGTCCGCCCTCTTCTCTGGTATATTCCAGGCGCCTATTTGATGTAGGTAGGCCAGCAGCTTGATCCTCTTCGGATTTGATGTAGTGTAGGCTTCAACAACATATTTCTTCGAGCATTAGGTATGGACAACTCCACTTAACTGTTGGACATTTGAATTCATCCGCCTTCCTTGAGGGGATTCTGCGCCATTGAGGGTTGGGCGCTACTTGAGTGTAGGAGGTAGGGGCTGTTGAAATCAAAAGTTGATTCCACTTTTTTATTATCTTCGTTACGACGATTGTGTATGATTCATTTGCCGGGTTGGTTAAATGTGATTACTAGAACTTAATCATTCACCTTAGTAATTGTATATTACTGGTTGGAGTTCTCATGATAATTTAAGGGGTTATGACGATTGCTAGATCTTTTCATTTCATCGTTATAATAATAGTAATTGGTCCAGTGTTATACAAGCTTTACTAATATAGGCCTAGAAGGTCACACACGTACGGTGATATTCAATTTATATTTCATGAATGAAATTAAAACGAGACTTGTATATTGAGAGAGATGTATCTCTCCAATATTTTATATTTAAATAAATATATATTGATGAACATCAATTGGTTAAACTTAAAGTTTAATCAATTAAGCAATTGAAATTGAAATAACTTGATAAGTTGTTAGATAGTGACTTCGTTAATTATTTTAATTGACATGTTAGGATTTGATTAAAATAAAACAACTCACTAAGTGACTTCGTTATTTGATGAAACATATGATTCTAATTAAGTTAACGGAGTTCATGATTTCTTAACTGAGTTAACCTTGCTTGGTGGGAAATTGGCAAATATTTAAAAGGAAGAGACAAGGGTTTTCATTTCATGAGAGAAAAAAAAATATTGCCTCCGCTTTCATGAAACCGCCCCCTAAGAAATGGAAGAGAGAATTTCTCTTCCATTTTTTGTTCTAACTGTGAGTTCAAATTACGGATTAAATTCCCTCTTGGTGTGTGCGATCTAGAGGACTTGTCGTTTGGTGTTGGACAAGCAATTTGGAGGTTTACCGAGGGCATTCACGTGAGCATCTACTTGAGAGTTGGTTCATTCGTCTTCATTGCGAATGTAAACATTTTATTCTGTTATAATTTATATGTTTTTAGATTAATATACATTATTTTGAGGATCGGGATGGTGTTTAATGCAAAATATAATTCGCCATAGATTCTGAGGGGCTTAATGGCAGTCCTCTCTGATTTGATGTAGTATTAAGGGGGCTTGACTTTCCCAATTTGGTTGGGGATAGATAGCTCCACTTTTGTCAAAGCTTCGGGTTTTCCACCTTCCTTGAGGGGTTGGACACCCTCTTTGGAGTGCGAGGTAAGGGGCCAGCGGTTTGATCTCACGGATTTGATGTAGTCGCGAGGGCTTCGATGGCGTACTTCGTAGCTTGTTGGGGATAGATAGCTCCACTTCTTGTCGGAGCTTCCGGGTTGTCCGCCTTCCTTGAGGGGGTTGGACGCCTACTTGGTACTTCAGGTGTCCTGGAGTGCTTCTTCCCTTTGAATCTTTAAGTTTGGGGAATCTTTGATTACTCTTGTCTTAACATTAGAAGGCTTTTAATAATTTGCCTTAACATTTTCTCCCTTCTTGCTTATGATTTTATTTTCGAAAATATAGAGGTATTTATAGGCTTTAGTCGATTACGATTAGTGGGACATTTAGTGGATCATGAGCAGTAGTTTTGAGGCATGATGCGGACACTTCGGATATTGCAAACTTATTCTCGAAGTAAAGAGTTGGGTGCCTATTTTGAGGGTTTTAGGTCAAGGATGAATTTGTTGTGGCCCACTACTTCCCTTGCTTCATTAATTTAAGCTCGCATCTTAGAAACCACAGTCTTGGTTTAAAATTAGGTTTATTTAATATAAAATCACAATATTAGCCTAAATTAATAAGGTCCTTGATTCCGGAACCTATTATTTTCTCTGACTTCAATTTAATTCGGTGCTGGGTGAACCACCAATCAAATACGATGTAATCGTGTGATGATTAAGAATTAATCCATTAATAAACCCGCAAAGATAGATTTTATTAATTAAAAATTTCACTATCTCTGAATGCCCTGGAACTGATGTGATTCGCCGATTGTTGACCGACCAGAGATTAATGATATTCGATTGTTAAAACTGGTTCTTTTTATTTCATCGAGCTTACTTGAGAAATCCTTACATTAATTAGTTTGCTACCGGTGCTGGGTGTCTTAATTTCAATTTAAAATTAATTATCATCTGAATAATAACAGGCATGATTTAGTACAATGTCAGTGCGATGTTTAGAATCCCCGGGGATGTGTGGAAATTAATTTCCATGGATATCATCTTATTATGATTTAATCATAATAAAATACTCAGAGATATTTAATTTAATACTAATACTTAAAAAATTAATCAGTAGGTCTTCAGTTTATCTCGACTCTTGGATGAACTTGATTTAATCTTCGAGTTGGACTTAAATAAAATGGGTAGAGACCCAGCTTTGCTTTTGTCTTCATGACTTGAGCTGATCTTTTTTACTTAAACCCTTATGCATTAGGTTAGACTCATAAGTTGCATCAAAAGAAATCTGTTTTGTCTACAATGAACCAATAAATCATCACTATAGGTAAAACAATTTTTTTTTTCTTTTCTTCTTCTTTTATGCTTGAATGTAGTGTAGAGGATGTAGAATCTGACAGATATTCTTTCTTCCTCGGGATTTTCAGACAACGAGGGTTTAAAGCCATTTTTCTTTTTTTTTGGAATTCGAACCTAGTATGGTTCAAAACTATTTTTGTGCTTTTTCTTTCAGTTGAGTCTTTGATGATATCGATAACCGTTTTTTGTATTAAATATCAACTTTAAGTACTGTTGTTGGACTTATAGTTTCTCGGCTATTTTGATTGCATTACATTAAAATCACTTTCTTTGAATCTTACATGAATTTATTTGGATAGATAGTCTTGATGCTTTTAGATGCCATATAATATATTTGAATTGGGGTTTAAACGGTATAAAACTGTTAACTTTGGACAATGTTTGCATGATTTAGTAAAATCTCTTTTTGTATAATTTCTTTGTTCTGCCGTGGGTGATCGAATGCTTTGAACAGGCTGGAAGTTCAGCATAGGGTTCAGCTCTTCGTTTTAGCAATGTTACGTTTTATGATTTTTTGTTCATTTGTTTTAGTAGTGCTATTTTTTTGTGTTGACATGGTTTGGGAGGTGTACTTTATCCTTGGTAGGGAACCACTTAGTGGTCTCGGAAGGTGTTGAGGTAGAAGGATGTAGTGGTGTCAACCCCGCTTGATTGGGTATACGTTTTTAGGATATTTGAATTACGGGAAGTTCTTGTGATTCTGACAATTTAATATAAGAAATGTTTTGGTATATCTCTTTGCTTTCGTTTATCGGCTTTTGATGTCTTCTCTTTGATTTGACTAGGGGGTTGGTGTCATGGCGAGGATGATAACCTTTTCTCTTGTATGTTATAGAATTGTTTATTTGATATAGAGCCTCTTGATCCTCTTGGGTGATGTAGTGTAGGGGACTTATTGGCTGTTTCACTATGACACATTAGGGATGAATGCAGCTACTTTATGGAGATTCTTTCACTGCACGACATTTAGGTTGAAACTCCCTTCTTGTTGAGTCGGATGTTCTAGCCTTCCTTGAGGGGTTGGGCGCCTACTTAGTGTAGGATGTAGGGAGCTTGGTAAGCAGTCCTCTCTAGATTTGATGTAGTGTAAAGGCAATGACGTATTTCCTGTGGCCCAGTTTGGGGATGATGACTCAAACTGCTTATTCCCAGACTTCCGGGTTATCCGCCTTCCTTGAAAGCGGGTTGGGCCTTTAATTAGGTGTAAAGAGGTAGAGCGGCATGTGATCCTCTCTTGGATTTGATGTAGTGTAGAGCAGTGACGTGTTTCCTAAACATTGAGATAGATATCCAGCTTCTTGTAGACTTCCCGGGTTGTCACTTTCCTTGGCGGGTTGGGCGCCTAATTAGGTGTAAGAGTGAGGCCAACATCTTGATCCTCTCACAGGATTTGATGGGTGTTCTTATTTGAGGGATGAATAAGCTCACTTCTTGTGGAGCTTCTAGGTTATGCTTATGTGAGGGGTTGGGCCTTTGCCAGTCTAAGAGTACGAGCCAGCGGTTTGATCTACTCACAGACTGACAACGTATAGGGGCTTGTTAGTGCTGCTGTAGCTTGTTGGGGATAGACCAGCTCCACTTCTTGAAGGAGCTTCCTAGTTGTCCGCCTTCCTTGTAGGGGGACAGGGCGCCTACTTGGTCTCTGGTGTGCTGGGTCAGCCTTTACTGAATGCAGGTGCTCATTGTCTTTTCTTCAAAGCTTTTTAAGACTTTGCCTTGGGTCATTCTCCTCTTATGGTTTCATTTCAGAAATATTGGATATTTAGGCTTTGATTCGATTAATTATTTCATTTGATTGGATGTAGTCTTGACAAATTTGATGGACTTATTCCTCAAGCCTATTTTGAGGTTTAAGTCAAAGGATGATTAATTGTTGACCCCATTAGTTTTAAGCCCACATATTTGGAAACCTATTATAGTTTAAAATTCAGTTTCCCAAGTTTTAACCTAAGATGAGATTAGCAAATTTAAGGACTATTTCTCAGGCTTTAATTAGTGCTCGGATGAGCACTTAATCAGCCGTGTAATAGGTTAAGGTAATCAATTAATTCCATAATGTTTTTAGGTAAATTTTCACTATCTAGAGAATTATTTATTGAAAATAAGATTAAATATTAGTAAAAAAATATTCTAATTAAATTGGGATGTTTGGAGTACCTTTCTCGAACTTCCACAACAAAGTTGTGCCCTTTCCTTGTACGTCTAGTATAACTCATCAACAATGTCCTCTATATGATTTGCAATAATGTCTACATCATATTGGTTAGGCTGTTCTTAAGTCTACAACTTTTACCCACAGAAGACAAAGTAATAAATGTTTTAAATGATCAATTTACAAAAATAGACGTTTCATAGGTGAAATGAAAACTCATGCACATCCTCACATGCAATGTTTGTACCATAAAAACTATAGACATGCATTCAACATGAATAATATAGAGAAGCTTGATGCAAAGTTGGACCTATAAAACATACACCTATATATCCTAAGTTATTTGAAGTGTTCTTTTATTTACAACCTTAGGGAAAACAAACTTTAAAGACAACATTTTGAGTAGTGTTTGATATATAATTGGTATACATCCACATTCAATAAAACAAAAATCCCTCAAAAGGCGTTTATTATAATAAACTTTCATCTCACTTCTTCTATCACCAATAACTGATATACGAGTAATAATATATATATACCAAACACGAGGATTATATATGGCAAAGCCTAGAGTGAATGGCAAGACAAAGAATGGCATTGTGAAATTCAAGGGTGTGGTTGAAAAGCTTCAAAAGAGTTTATCACTTTCAAAGAAAAAATCAGATTCAACAAGAGTGGCGGACGATGTTAAGGAAGGACACTTTGCTGTGATTGCTGAGGATGGGAATTATTCAAAGAGGCTAATTGTTCCTTTAAGTTGTTTAAGTCATCCAAGATTCTTGAGGCTATTGGAAGAAGCTGCTGAAGAGTATGGTTTTGATCATGGAGGTGCATTAACAATACCTTGTAGACCAAGTGAATTGGAGAGGATTTTAGCTGATGAAGGACCTATGGAGAATTCCTTCCTCTAGTCTTATTATTGGTGCCTGTTAGATCATGATTTGACAAATGAGCAAACATAGCGAGCTAGCTATAGGGCATTGAGGGTGCATACTAGTAATGATAATAATAAGACTGTTTTAATTTATTGAACTATACATGCATATGCTTTCAAGGCATTGCCAATTGAAGTATCTATAATATGATTGTACTCTCCACTATACTTCAATGGCTGTTTTGTTTGGGTATATAACACTTTAATTTGCCTAGTGTGCTAATTCGATCTTTTTCAGTTATTGTTATTCTCCTATTTGTCGTAACATATATAGTTTTTGTTTATTATTGTTGCTTATATGTAACTAAATACTCTCTTATTCCCTGTGTTACTTGTCATATTTTAATATTTGAGCAACTTTATAAGGTTAATGATGATAACTTCCACATCATCTACCTTACTGATCAATCAATGGGTATATATTAATATATTTCCTCAATGTTATTTTTTATTTCTTGATGATAGTGAAATTATGATATAATATGTGGTGTCCGGTAGTCGATATCTCCAATTAATCACTATATATATCTCAAAGATATCACTTTGGAAAATGACTAGTTATATATTTACCGTAAAGAAAAAATTCACTCATTATATGGGTTTTTATCAATTGAAGGATCGGTGATCAGCTATAAGTCGCAAGTGTTTCTTGTGATTTAAGATCTTGACTTGACCTTGATGTGATAGGAGCTGGTATGGTTTCGAGGCTTGATTCAGGCTTGACTTGCCTTGATTTGAGTTAGTTGGATAGGAGGCTCACATGAAGTTTGGATATGTGTCTGATGCTTGATGGACTTGAGATTGGTGAACTTGAATGGTCCGAGGCAGAGAGGCATAGAGCGTATTTAAAGCTGTTGGTTGTATGAAACTTTAGTAAATTCTTGGGCTTGATCCTAAGCCTATTTTAAGCTGGATGGACTTGGATGGACTTCTTTGCCAAGCGTGTTGTAGTGTGAGTTTCACCTTTTGTGGTGAGACTTAAGGAATATTTCTCAGGTGGAATTTGTGTAGGTGAATAAACTCACTTCTTGTGGGACTTAGTAGGTATGCTCTTACTTGTCTCTAGTGGGGTATGTAGGCAGGAAATTTATTTGTCTTTAGTGGGACTTGATTTGGTATGAAAGTAGGAGCTCTTGGGCAGTAATGGGTGATGGCAGCTTGAGTTGTTTGATATACAACTGCTACTTTATCTTCTGTTGACCTTGCTTGACTTGTTGTTCTAAGTAGGACTTAGTGATTTCCTCACTTGAATTTGATTTTAAGTTGTGAGCACTATATGCTTAGGCTTATATTAAACGGCATGCTTGAGCTTGTTTACAGCTTATATTAGAGCGGCACTTATGACTTGTTCTTTGTAGTGATGTGATACGGTATGAAGGTTGAATATCTGACCTTGTTGATGGCTATTTGTCGATCAAGCAGTCTGCTTGACTTGTTTCTGCTGGACTCTAGCTATAGGGAATTTGAATGTTCGAGTGTGACTGCATATGCAGGCTTGATGAATTAAACTGAGGTTTTGAGGTGTTCTTCAAGATTTATAAATAATCGAGGTGCTTGTAGCTTGATATACGAATATTCGGCGTTCTGAGATATATGCCGATTCTCATCGATTTTGGCTAACTTGAAAATTCTTTGCATTTATTAGTAGGAATCTTAATTTGACGCCTATTTTAGGCTGCGGAGATGTTTTCCGACCACCAAAGTGGTGTTTACCTTTGGTGGTTTAAAATATTTAACTTAGAAATTTGGTCTTGTCCTCTGTATTTTCTCGGTGTTTTGTGTATTTTAGAATGAGAATATTTTTGATATCAATTTCAAATATAAGGGAAATTGTTATAGGTTTTGGACTTTGAATACTTGCTTTTGATTAGTTAGGCGATTTCGGTGGATCGCGTCTTAACCGTTTGAATTTTGACGAATCTGAGCAGATTAGAGGTTGAGAAATTACTTGGTGAAAGTAATTAAAATAACACACTTTTTATATAAAAGAAGGTTTCGGATTTTTTACAGTTGAAAACGTATTTTAAATATTGAACAAGGATCTTTGGACCTTGATTTAGAACTTCTATAAATACAAGTCTCCATTTTAAACCTAAACTTTTTAAACTTCAAATTTAGCTAGGACAGATTTTTAATGTGATAAAATTCAAGGTTTTTAGCCTCGGAACCCAAATTTAATAGACGCTATTAATTCGGCTCTATTTCTCGAAACCCTTATTTGGGGTTTCACGTTAAATTGGATTGGTAGAACCTATATGTTTTTGGCTCGTTAATTGTTTAGTTAATGTTTTAATCATTTATTCTTTTTTAATAAATTTTCACTCTCTACATATATATCAAGAAAGAAAACAAAAGCTTTGTAGTATTTTCTTCTTAGACTTGCATGTAATGAGCATCATCTTTGGCTTTCCATGCATATATCTCCATCCCACAACCCACATGGGAATATGGGATTGAGGAATTGAGGTCGTGCATGTAATCATCAGTGCTTATTGGCCCGGAAAGACCTCAACAAAAAGTTCACATGACTTTTGGAATCTAATCAGTATAGTAAACCTCCAAGTCACTTTTGTTTATTGTCTTCAACATATAAAATGAAATATAAAGTGCACGCCTTCTTCGTCAATTTGACGTTATCACTTCGTATTTTAGTCGGTCATATTAGGTATATTGATTGGAGTGTTCCATGAAGCTGATATATATGATTACCAAGACCAAGTGGAATCTTAACTAGATGTGCTAAATCTCATATTTAAGATATAAAATTGTTTACAACTTCTTATGGAGTATTCATAATATCAACACTAGTTGAGTAACTGTATATAGCGAGAGTGCCAAAAACATTACATGTTTTGTGTTAGATGGCCAAGCAATTTATTTGAAGGGGCTCTTATAGGTTGCTGAGATTCTAAAGGCTACTAAAACTCTAAAAGTATGATTGATTGTGCGCAACTAGCGAAGTCAATTAAAATCGGATAATTCGATATCATAAGAAATCTTTTTTTTAGAAATGTGAAGATTATTCCGTAATAGATAAATTGTGGACCATGAAATATCATATTTACCTCCTTCTGTGTAATTCTTTTGAGGTTGAGGGAATGTGGAACTCATAAATTAGCTTTCAAAATAGACTGAAAGTGTTTATGTTGTAGACTGGTGCAATTATAAATTAATAATTGTTTTATGAGTTTATTAGTTGGATTAATCTTTAAACTGATCACCACGATTACACATATTGATTATGGTTCACTTTCAGTACCGAATTAAATTCAAGTCGGGGAGAAAATAATGAGGTTCAAATTAAGGACTCAAATGTTAATTTAGGAGTTAAATTAGGGTTTTACATTAAATAAACATTTTCAAACCTAAATTTCAGAATCTTCAGAAAACTCAGAGCAAATGATGACAGGGAATTAATGGAGTCATTATTGAAATTCATCCTTGACTCAAATATAAAATAGGCATGACTCCTTTTCTTGGAGAATAAGTTTCTTGAAAAATCAATGATCCAAATCGTACTTGCAGAATTGAGAATCAGTTTTGAAAAATGAACCGACCAATGAAATTAGGCGAAAGCCTACTAATGCCTCATTTGATAATCATAAGTTAAAGTGAGAAAAGCTAAGGCAAAGTGCGTTAGAAAGACGTGAGAAGCGCTAAAGCGTCTCGAGCAGAAGATTCAAAGGCTGCTCGGGACACACGAAGCTTAGAATAGAGTGCCTAAAACACGTCAAGGAATGAGAAGCAATCGAATTGCCAACAAATAAAGAGTCTCCATACAACCGGTTGTAGGAAACAAGCGATGAAGCCCACATGCTACATCGAATCAGGGGAGATGATCAAGCTGCTGTGACCTCACATCCTCGCTGATGGCGTCAGCCCCTCAAGGAGGATAATCCGGAATCTCAACAAGAAGTGGAGTTGTCCGTCCCCATGGCTAGAAATATTTGAAACCCCACCTTACATTAAATCTGAAAATGATCAATTGTTGAAGCTATATCAAATATGCACAGGAACATAATGCGTAGGAGGAGAAAGCGGGGATAACTCCCTTGAGGCGTGAGAAAATTTGAGTTGCCCGTTAAACCTCAAGTCAATCAAAGAGTAAAGAACCTTGAAGGCCACCTTTCTAATCTCCAGATACAAAAGGAAGGCTGTTTAAGGCCCTCTTCTTTGGAGGAACCCGACCCCCGAGTTCTGAGTTCAGAAAAAGTTAAATTTAGCGGCTATTTCAGCTCCCCGAACTAGTCGATATGAGACAATTTTATTGACATCCGATGGAGCATATATCCGAGATCGTAAAAGTCCCGCTGACAAATCGTAATAAAATTGACGTCAGTGGCCTACGTATCAAAAGAGGTCAGCATCCCATTTTTACCCAAGTCAAAGAAGGCGTCTAGCTCACGAGGTAGCCTATCAATCGGAGAGGTCCCGAGATCCGCCATGGTATCTCAAGAATCCAAGTCGAAGACAACAGTCAGTCCATCTGATACACAAGATCAAAGTGCTCCAAGCACACCGATTGAACCGTATCTCAAAGTCAAAGATCCAAGTCCTGGAAATCGAGATACATCCGGTATGTCAACTCAAAATTTAAGCTCATTGACTCAGTCCTTATATTATAGGCATTCGACATCGTGAGAAAGTACTAAGTAGGCGATATAGTCGAACCCCAACTTTCGTTTGATAAACTTTTCTTTGTACCAGGAAAGATTTCCTCAAAGAAATTTTATTATTCGAAGCGCATATAAATAATAAATTTTTTATTCGCGATACATATGTCACTAAAATTAACATTCTCACAACAAACGATTATGAATCCTTAGCTCGTATCGTCATGCGAAAGTTCTTTAGAACTAATTAGTTCGACTTAACTAGCTACTAATGTTGTTTGGAACCAATGTAATAATAAAGTCACTTAAATTTCGTATTTAAACCATGACACCCACAAAAATAAGTTGTAACAGCTGGTTGTATCTTGATTTAATTGATCATAAAAACTTGGGTAAGAGAGGAAGCAAAATTATTCAGGAAAATTGAAAGAGCATTACAAACGAACCACTGTATTCAATATGCATTATGAAACAAGTGGAACAGATCAATAAGAAAAGACGAAAATGCTTTACAGAACTAATAACATATGTCAAAAGTACATACCAATTTTTTTTTAAATTCAAAATTAACTTTGTGTCAAATTTTAATAATTTATATCATGAAAAATGCATGAAGTAATGAGCGTAATTGCTTGCTATCCGCTTCTTGATAATACTGTTTACAATAATCTATTGGACTCTATTATAGCACTTATTGACAACAGCTGAATTTCTATCGCTTTTTGTCGATACGGTGGATATTATGGTCATTTTGAACAAAGGATGTTACTAAGCTCTGCTTGCTTGTTCTTAGTGCGGAAAGGTTTGAGTATCAATGTCCGTGGTCCCGAACACAACTCGGATGTCGGACACGAAAGTGTGACGGCGTGGAGGCGTCCGCAAACACTCCGACGATCGAGTCGATATTCGGATTTATGTGAGATTACAGAATATATAAAGAAATGTACTATAAATAGAAATTGGAATTAAGGAAAGAATGTACTAGTGATGAGATATTTATAAATGCATTACTATGAGTGTCATAGTACACTTCTCTCAATAAAATTATGTGTCGATATGTATGCTAGCATACAGAATCATGGGCGCCTCCGTATGGACCTATTTGCAAGAAATTAGCGGATAATAGTATATATATCATTGATGAATGGTTGAAGTGGAAGAATAATGATCATCGATCCATTTGATGGTAATTGTTAATCTGGTTTGACTTAAAAGGCAACCTCGAACCATGATTGTGTGATTTACTCCGTCCCTATGGAATAATAAACTGTCTTGTACAAATGTCTTCCTGCCGAGATGGTGACCTAGCTCATTGGGTTATTAGTCCTATCAAAAGTACTTTACGACATTATTGTACTTTACTTGTATGTTTATCAACTTATTTGTTCATGTTCAAATCCCTCCTTGACATTCTCTTACCCATGACACCCACTTTTCAGATTGTTCATCTTCTGCGTTTACATTATTTCTTTAGCATTATGTAAATTCTAGTCTTCGACACACTGTGCGTGCATTTATGGTCCTCTTTGCTTTTTATCGCCTCCTGCAGTATAAATAAAGTTGAGGTATTTTTTTAAGTTTGAGCAGAGACTACTTACGTGACTAAATATAGGCACGTGTCTTGGTAGATATGTAAATGTGTAGGCGGCAGAAACTATTGAGAAAGTTAACTTTTACGGCTTTATATTCAACCCCAGATCTGGAATGATTTTAGGAATTTTACGAGATTTCTCTTTTGGGGTTTTGTGAATTTAAGAGAATTGTAAATGGGAAGGTCAATTAATGTCTATATTCTGTACTTTGATGTGTTTGGGTATCGATTAAAAATTATCGAAGGAGAGCAGCCCGATTTATGTAGGACTTAGGGTTGGGATATGAACAGTTGTATGTTAATAATTTTTTAATGTTCTTGGGCCACTTTTCCTTTTTACCCAAAAAGTGTATTTTGGTCAAATTTAATAATCTTTCGATTCATTGTTTAACCCGCTGTCTTATATTGATGTAGATATGACTAGTCCCGATCAAAGGTCTCTTCCGTTTCGAAGGCGGACTCGGTCTTGACGTAGATCGAAACCATGGATTTTATACAGCTATTTGGTAAAGTAAGCGTAGCGATTTGAGTTCTCTGACATGACCCGCTTTGCTCGTATAGCGTTTCCTCAACGTAGGCGAGAACATAAGCGGCAGGCAGCAAAGGGAAGGTCCTATACGCGGCGAAGTGCTCCCGTACGGCCATTAGCAGTTGTCGAAACCGCCCAACCGAACCCTTCTTCCAGCCGCTAGCCTACGCTTTACCACCGTTGCACATAGGGTAGATCGTCATATGGCCCCGTCCCTTTGTAAATCTGGTGATCTTTTAAGCGCTTGTTTCACGTAATCCAGCGAGTCTACCGTTCGCATTTTTCCTAAAGAAAATTAGAAAATTTTAGGCAATACTTTCACGGCTTCCCGCTTTGGTTGAGATCGACTTCGGTAGAAGAGACGCCGGTTTCGAACGCGGGTCGTCATGCAAACCGAAGGTCACTTTTTAGTTGGCCCTTGATATATACTCAGGGGTAATGTCTATGGCTGTAGATTTCCCTTCCTTCCTTTTGTAAATAGCCTTTTACTAACTTAAGTAAATTGTACTTTGGGGCAAATCATACTAGTGGGTGGCTAGAAATAACCATTTTTGTAGTAGCCTGTAGGATAGTCCATATAAACCCCACCGTAGATCTATTCTTTAGTTTCATAATGTCTCCCACTTTCGGGGTGAAGCCTCCTTTCCAGCCAAAGCGGAACTAGAACATTTTTGACCCCAAAAGATTGACAAGATCGCGGAAGATCGATGGCATTCGAAGTGGTGCTTAATGAGAAGGGCGGCATGGGCCAGCGATCTCAAGTATGAGTTTGCCGCTTAAGGGGAGATGCCAAAGCGTCCGTCTATTGCCAGAAGATGCCTACCATGGTCAGCCCAATGGAGACATTAGGCAGTGTTTGACAAACAACATTGAGTGTACATGAAGAAGGAGTCACTTATCAGCGTGTTTTGTGATTCAAATCAAGGAATCTGACCTTGGTTCCTCCAGGTCTCTGAGGGTATAACATTATAACATGACTATTTGTTACATACTTAACTTAACATTTCCTTCTTTTCTTTGAGAGTTTATTAACCATCTTATTTGTCACCGAATGATGTTAATGCGGCCCGATGCGTAGAGCGAGATGTTCCATACAATAACGTAGCGCATCATTCCCAAAACCAAGGTGAGAGGTCCCCCACCAACTCAGACACTCCCTAGGAAGGAGAACTCCCCAGCTACTACTTGGCTGCGGCTTCCGCGCCAACCTTGGAAGCCGAGGCCGGCCTTTGAGGAAGAGGCGGCCCTACTTCACGCCAAAAAAACATCTTTGCTCAGTGGCCTAACCGGGTTGAGCATGCTTAAGCCATTGAAGGACCCCCATCTTCCTCTTCTCCTCCTCCTCCGTATTTCATGATCGAGTGATATATTCACTTACGCGACTCCAGTACAGAGATGCCACACCTAGGGCTTGTTTCACACGAAGATGGAGGCGGATTTAGGGCCCTAAGGTCCGTGGGGCTATTCGGTAACTTCTTGAGCCTTCCGTTCCTTTGCCCGGCGGGTTCTGCTGAATTCGGCGGGCTATTTTATGGAAGAAGCAAGATGCCTTCCAAGCTTCCAGGTCCTTGATCTTAGAGCGGGTGGCAAGGGATTTTGATGAGGCTCACGATCCTATGGAGGTTCAAGCTTCCATAGCCCACTATTGGATAAAGGTAACTTCACTCTACCGATTTATTCCGCGATTTAGAAATGGTCTAACTTTTCCTTTTCTTCTTTTTATGTAGGATCTGAATCTGAGTCATTCTTTGACCCTTGAATCAGATGCTTTCTTGATATCTTGGCGTGAAGAAGGCGGGCCCTCAGACTTGAGGTGCAAGAACTTGTCGGAAGAGAATGAGGATCGAAGGAAAAGCGAGAAGTTGAACCGTTAAAATTTGCGACTGAAGGAGAGAAGAGAGGCCGAGGCAGTGTATTCGAGGCGGGCTTAAGGTTCCTACACACTCGCTACACTGTGTAGAGCCGAGAATCATGAGGCTGGCAGCAAAATTAAAAACGCCCGAGATGATGGCCGACTTACTCGAAAAGGCGGATGAAGCAACCCGAAGTTTAAGTAGTGGAGAGCGGTTCTGGGCGAATTGAAGAAGCTGATCCGCGACTACCAATTTTCCGAGGACTTTAGGAGAGAGGCTGGCAAGGATGCGGCTTCACTAACATGCCGTTTTATCGGAGACATAAGGAGGTGAATCCCGCGATCGTGGATAACTATAGGTTCTGTCAAGGTTATATTGTGAAGAGTGGTTAGCCAAGCGCAGCCTTGGCGCTCCCTTAACTCTTGAGGAAGAGGGTAAAGAAAGACCTCCCAATTAAAGCTGAAGAGCGATGCCACCTTCTTAACCTTTTGATTAGATGTTTGTACGTAACTGGAAGTGATAAGCAGTATTTCCCTGCGGCTATTTCTATATGTTTTCTTATCTTGTTCTTGTTTACTTCATGATTTCAGTTTCCTTCTAATTTCTGTACAATCTTATGGATTTCTCTTTTGCTCTTAAGGCATTATGTGTGACGTGGTGTGGCCTTTGTGATGGCGGTTTAGGTCTTCAAGCCACAACTTCGCTAATATATTCAGAGCTAATGAGGTTTGGGTTCTCAATCATGCATAACTTTTCATTTACAATTGGTAATCGGCTTTTAGTTGGGGTTCTTGTTGGGATGTCAGTGATCATTTCGTCTTTGGTCTATTGATTAGCAAAACATAGTGTTCCATTATAATTTTAACATATAATTTAAGAATAGAACCGTCTTATTAATGGTTCAAATCTTGGAAAAAGAGTATTTTTCCACTTTTTAGGCCGGTTCTGAATCCTACCAAGGAGTCTTTACATAATATCGACATAACTTAGATTAAATTGAGTTCTAGGAATTGCTTTGCCGTCTAAGTCTTCGGTTCATAATCTTTAGGTCCTATAACCCTCTTCACCCGATAGGGTCCTTCCCATTTTGAGACTCAAGCACTCTTGGGTTGACTCATTGAACATAACGTAAATACCCGTCTCTGAGCAGGCTGGCGGTTTCGCTTCGGTTATAAGGTTGAACCGTTAAGTTATTTATGCCCAAGAGTCTTATAAAGGGGCATCATCTCTCGACTCATCAACAAAGTTGAGGTATTCTTTCGGCCCATTTGGTCATTGTTTTCCTCTTGAGCCGGTTTGCTATAAGTGGGCAAACCATTCTCTTGGCAAACCGCCTCATCCATGGGCAGACTAAAAGGCCTCTCGTATTTGGCAGTTCGGGTAGAGCGGCGACCATAAAACGATTGGTAATTCCGATCCAGCTCACTCCTCTTTTACCACTTTATATATATTCTTTTGATACCTTGAATATAAAATTTGGTTCATGACCTCCTTTGCCCATTCTTTGAGGTAATAAATTTGGAGGCTTAAATCGATGTTATCCGAATTTTTCATAGAAATCCTCCAAGACTTGTCCCTAAGATTGGGGACCATTATCGAATACCGGGATCACAGGAATACCAAACCGGTGAGTATATTTTCCATAAGAATTGCCTTCTTCGCTCCTAGTTTTCTTAAAGAGGCGGCACCAGCACTTCCCGTTCTTTGAAGTAGTCAGCAGCTACTGATAGTATACTCTGCCTCCTTGGGCCTTGGTAACTTTCCCACCGTCAATTCCCAGAAGGGAATGAGACTTACTGCGGGCTAAGGGCTGAGGTGGGAAATTGAGGCATTTCCTGTCGGCTAGCAAGCGTATGACTTAACTGTATCTGGCGGTGGCACTCTTTAACTTGGCGTGGGCGATATTCATCGTTTTTGATTGCTAGCGACCGGCGCTCCAATATGACTTCACACTTTCCTGGTGTATCTCGGCCCGGCGCAGGGAATATCCTCAAATGAATACATACGTTAATAAAGGCCATCCATGATTTCTATCACAATTTCGCCCCGATCACGACTAATGCTTGAAATTTGCGGTTTTGGATGCTTTTACCGTTCCATGATAATTATCTCATTAGATACAGATTATAGGCATCAAGCAATCAAGCGTGTTTAGACACATTATCCTTCGCACCCTTTCTTCTTGATAGGCGGGTTGATCACAGACCTCAATATATACACCTTGACGATTCCATTTGTAATAAGTGGTGGCGAGTCTGGAGAGAGATAGTTCAGCTTTTCATTCTCCGTTCGAGAATATGTTCCAAATAAAACTCTTTTGAACTCTTGGGCTATCCTTATGACGCCCAGGCGATCTTCCTCAAAGCCTCGTTTTTACCTCTGAACCACAATTTTGATATCGCGACATAATTCCACTAACTCTTCCATGGACTGACAATCTCAACCCGAGAGATCATTGTTCTATGACTTCATTATTTGTGGCAGGAAGGTGACTAGCGAGAGCATATTCCATGGTTTCCTCTTGAGGTCCATAATCGGCACTTTCATAGCGCTCCTTGATGTTCTTGGCCGATACACAAATAAGTTAAATCGGGTTTGAAAGCAGGCGACACATTGCGTTGGTACTTGAATGATTGGCGGGATTCGAATGATGCACTAAAATTATAATCAAATCAATGCTTGTGCAGATGGTGCTTAAATTACATATATATGATAATTCAAAATTAACTTTTGTCAAAAAAAATTTAATAGGTCAAAGTCCCATACCAGTGCTAATTCAAAAATTAACATGCTCAAATTTTATATTATATCATGAAAAATGCATCTCTTCGATGAGGATTAAAAATCAAGATTTATAAGATTCTCCAAGGTTGCAACATTCAAAGCAAGACTTTATCAAGTTCAGTCAATATGAAGAACAAATCACATGGATTAATCATACCATCTTAACACCAAATTTAAGAAATATCTTCATTATCAACTCGGTAAAAAGAGTCATACTACAACATTCCTTAACTGCGTTCTAATTTTTTTTTTCTTTCTTTCTAGTTTTCCTTGCAACCTTAATCAAGTGACCAACCAGACTACTGGAACATGCAAAACATTAAACAAATATTCTAGTAGGCCACCAACTCCTCCCAACCATGGCTAGCTACCAAGAACTAACTCTGATTTGGTTCCCTTTGAACACTTATTTACACCTACAAGATTATAGCATTTGCCCCCCTACATGACAATACAAGCATTTGGGTTTTCATCACTGAATAGCTGAGGTGCATGTACGTGCCCATATGGATATTGCACTTGATGAAATTGCTGAGGTTGAACCTGTTCCCCACTATAAAAGCCAGGGCCATTAGTATTGAAAGGAGGAGGAGGATAAGGGAACCCAAATGGTACTTGAATTTGCATTTTGTTTCCTTCAATCCCACCTCCACCACCACCACTATTAGCTGCCCCCTTCTCGCCTTTATCGCCAACGTCTTTCTGGTCACTACCACCATCTTTCTTGTCGCCTTTATCTTTCTTCTCTTCATCCACCTTGGGTGGAACAATCTCAACATTTCTCTTCAAATGCTTCTTTAAATTCTCAGCCAATGACTTCATTTCTATTGCTCCTGTGACCGTGACCAAATCCTTTTGCTTATCAACCTTCATTTCCTTATACCCTGTCACATAAATTATTGAAAAACAATGCTCTGTTATAAATTTCTTGTCACAAATACAAAATTATCAGTTCTTGTCACCTTTAGTTTTGCTGACAATTTTGTGAATCTTCTGAATGCAACCCTCACAGTGCAAGTGCACCTTCAACACCGCCGTTGTCACCGGAAGCTGATTAAAAGAACAACCGAAAACACATTGGTAGTAATGCTAAAGATCGTCTAGTTTTAAATTTTGAGCACAAATTTATTTGAATATTAACATGATAATGTTGTACACTTGTATGTACAATCAAAACAATATGATAATGGAATATATCAAAAATAGTATTCAACTTATTTTACTATTAACATGATATGCGTGTCACTTAAGATGATAAAATTGATTAATTTTAACTATTTAAAAACAAATAAACAAATTGGACCATATTTATTAAATCGAGGTAATATTAAAATCGACAAAATTAATAATGACTGGATTGACCTCAATTAACAACTAATTAAACCAAATAACACTCATATTAAAAATAAATTACTCCACATATTAAATGAAATAGCACAATTATCATATTCGTTACATTTTACTATATTTCTTTGATTTATTCATCAAGTCATAGTAATAATAGAGTCAACCAATGGCCAACTCCAAAATTTTAAGCAAAATAATAAAGTGATTTGAATGAAATGACTATTCAAAAACTTGCATGTAATGCGGACTACACAAAACCCAGTAACGTGCTCCATGAATGCACATGGAATCACCGCATTATGCGGAAAATTCAAAAGAATGAAACGTAACATCACAAGAATATACCAAACTGGACAAATGAAACATGACATCAAATTGATAACATACATGAATATTCCACTTTACCTCTTTAGGTTTTTTCCACTCTTTTGATTTCTTGTTGCTAACTTCAGGCTCTTTAATATTTTCCTTCTCCTTGGTGTCTTTGTCTTTGGGTTTCTCTTTATTCTTGTCCTTTTTGGGCAATGGAGAAATCACTTCAACTTTCTTGTGTGTTCTTTGCTCTATTTTCTCCCTCAGCTTCAATGGGTCAACGTCACCTTCCACACTGATTTTGCTTGCAGTCCACTCACATTTCACTCCTTCCACTCCTACAATAATTCCATTATAAATAGTAAATTGTTGAATAATCTTTAATAACTACCTAGATAATTTCTTCCAATAATGTCAAAATCAACATAATTTTTCTTTTTACCTTCGGAAGAACGAATAATTTTGACTACTTTATTTGCACAACCTTCACAATGCAAGTCGACCTTAAGGACAATAGTGTCGTTTTTGGTCTTAGAATCATGTGATTTATCGTCTTTGTTTTTCGTATTATTGCTGTCTTTGTTTTCTTCTTTTCCAGCATCCTTGTTCTTCTACAAAATCACATGCATTATAGTAAGTACATTAATCAAATTTAGAACATTAAACAAACATACATGTATAACATATTTTACATATATAATTATATATAGTGTGTTTTTAGTTGATAATAGTGAAATGAAGGGTTATTTTGGAAGGCTTACCTTGGCCATGAGGTTTTTGGAGATTGGATATGAAGAGAAGATAGAAAATGGAGACAAAGAGTAGTGAGTTTATAGAAGAGGAAAAAGGATATATAGTGAGAAGAGGAGGGTGAAATAAAAGGGCAGTTTATTGGAGGGGGGAAGTGGAATGTGGGAAGTGAGTGGAGTGAATTTGTGGAGCCCGTGAAGTAATGGTGGCTCACTGACTTTTCGCTTTCTTTTATTTTCTCATTTTTTGGAAGTAAAAAGGCATTAAAAGTTGAGCTGTCTAATGGAAAATGCAAGTTATTGGACCATGTTGGTACTAGTACTATTTTTCAGATCCAATAAGCTATAATTTCACTCATTAAGATTCTCTTTCAAGGATTCGATGGATTTCGTTTTAATGTTTTTCGGATATAAAAATCGATCAGATCGAATCAGGTCCTAAAAATCTAAGAGGAAATGAAATACTTTCAGGACATAGTTTTTGACTCGAAAAGAGCGGGATAAAAATCGGTCAGGACCCGGTATCTATATAATATACTAAATTGATACAACTAAACTATTTTTCTGGCTATTCTCTTGACCTTTGATTTGCATCCCCCCTATCGCTCGGCTCAACCCGGGATCCGGGCTCGAGGCCGCCGTTCCTCCCCTCACTGCCGATTCGCCAGGCGTACCATTGACTCTTACCACTCTGACGAGGTTGGTATATTACTATATTTTATATTTTCTTTTCGAATTTTAATTAACAAAGTTTATAGTATTGATTAAGTTTAAATTATCATATTCATATTTCATAGTAAAATAGGTTGAAAATATAATATTTTAATAGACTTTCTCCACAAAGTATTATGTTGAAGCCATTTTTCCATTTCATCATTTTTTTTAGATATTAGGATTTATTTTTATATGATGTAAATTGAACGATAAAAAGAATAAAAATCGGCCCAATAGCAAGGCCCAAACCGATCGAGCCAGGAAAGCCGGTCGAGCCAGTTCGGTTAGGTTGGTTTTTACATATTTCCCCAAAAAACCGAAAACCGGTCACGGTTTTTTTTAGCGAAAAAACACAACCGAAAAGCTAGTCCGTCGCATCTCTCCTTTTCAACTACTCATTTCTAGGATTCTCTCATTTTAATTTTTTTTAAAAAATTTAAGATAATTTTTTTTATAGTAATTGAAATCGGTCTATTTCTTAAAATGTATGTAAAATTCGGACAAATAATACAAATAGATAATATTTATAGGATTAAGCAAGAAAGTATATTAGTCTTCTGATTCTAAAGAAAATTGGAACATTAAAAAATTACAGTCTTTCAAGTCAATCATGAGGTTTGAATGGTTAAGATCTTGAGAGAATTTAAAATATTATTCCCTCCGTTTCAAAATATATAACCATTTAGAAAAATTTTACTTTTTCATAATAGTTGATTGTTCTGAGTTTAATATCACCTTTTAATTTTAATATAATTTTTTTATATTTTAAAGTAGCTTTTTGCAATTTGATATAGTTTTACTTGTCAAGCCAATAAAGTAATTTTTATACAAATAATTATCTATTTTTGAAAGAAAGGGAGAGGTAATAAACTTGAGGTAGAAAGGATCGCACGAAACTCGAACATAAAATAAGAGTTTGGACCAATTTGCTAATAAATGGGCTTGATAACAAGACTCAGAGCCCGGTACGTTCCTTTTGATTGATCCAAAAGTCTTTTGCAAGGGCCCGATATTACATCGAAGGCTCACTTCATAGACGGATAAAAATTAAAATACACATAAGGAACGCCCATAGCTGCAACACTTTTGGGTAGTGGTGTCTATCGAACCGGGTCGGCCCGTGTCACATCTTCGAGGTCGAGATCCTTTACTTAGTGCTTTGAACCCAGCCCGTTAAGAATTACTTAGATTATTGTTGTTTTGAGGGCGCTTTGAGAGGAGGAGAAAAGATGATTATTGTTGTTTTTCATCTTTTTCTCTTCCTTATATAACCCTTCTATTCGCTTAGAATAGGCTGGGCTAAGTTAACTAATGCATTCGTTAAACCGTTAACCCAGCTGAATATCAGCGAGTGAAGTAACTAACGAAGTTACTAATGAAGCTTACTAGCTTGATAAACCGTCAATTGAAATAGCAAATTTAATTGATTCGGTTTTAATCAGTTGTATTTTACATTATTAATGTAAAACTCGATTAAGGTATCTCGTTGATTTCAATCAACTCCAATTTAACAATCTCGATTTAATTCCATACATGAAACATAACTTCAGCGCCATTGTATGTGTGTGGCCAAGGCTGCCGAGATAATATTAGTCGTATAATAATATAATTGACCATTATGATGATTATATATCGGTTATGCGTAATGATCTATGATATGGCATAACCATGATATTATCGTGAGTTTCGTTTAGTAATTTACAATTACTATTATTGAGCAGCTTAGTTTGAATAATCTCATTTAACTAAAACTAGTAAATGAATTATTCTGGCTTGATGTCCTTGACTTATCACATGGTCTTCCACGCTTGCCCGCCAGGCGATTACTTTACAAATCCGCTTTACCCGCGATCTACGAGTCGCTGGTAACCATAAGAAGTGTGTCATGAAGCTTGCGACTTTCTTTGAGTAAAGTGACGGCTCGAATCTTATGGCGTCAGCCAAACCAATCGATCCCCGAGCTTCGTTGAGAGGCACGAGATCTACTTGTATATCGAGATGGATAAATCCCTTATAAAATACTCAGCGCCCCTCTTTGCTATACTAACGTGTCTTGTATGCGTTATAATCGGCAGGCGGGCGTTTGGCATAGTCAAAAGCATGGCTCATATAGCAACATAAGTAGTTATATCACAGCGTGTCTAAATTGTTAAATTTAATAGTTACAAACATCGCCAGGACAGATATACATATTTCTATGATTTTGCGGTCAAATCGACTCTCGGTTATGCAAACTAATAGCCCATAAGATTAATTCGAGACTTAAAGCTCACCAAAGCGTCCAATAAAATTGATCATAAATCAAATCCTTATCTTTGAGTAAATCAAATGCTGAAAGTTACTTTTGAAAGCCATCGACGCATCTAATAACTAGGAAATGGGTACATACCGTGTTTACGAAACTTTGAAGAGGATTCTTTAACGCTTATAGGTGCCTCTGCATAGACTTTGCCTTGGGGATTTTATTATTTAGGCAGTGTGAAGTAATAAATGACTATATGAATGAGTACGCATTCATATAATGTGATTCAAACAAATTAGATTGTAAACAAAATTGCTTTGTTCGATCAATTTGCTCAACTTATTCTAGAAAGTAAGTAGACTTCACTCCCGAACACTTGCGTCGTTCGGGTTTCTTCTTCAATCTCATTGAAATCAAACCTTGATTTAATCACAAAGAATATATCAACTCCGAGATGGTTGCTTTCCCGAGTCCACCGTAGGTCTTAAGATTGCGTTAAACTCTTAGATGCTTTTAAGACATGTAAAGTTGGAAGGTAATGAAATCCGCAATCATATCACTTAACCCGAGAATACTACTTGCGTAGAACTTTACATCCGTCCCATTAGGTCTTTCAACCATGGAATCGATGATGGCTAAAGCGTCACAGTATAGTCACGTATAGTTATGTGCAAATGGGTTTAAGCCTTTTGCCCTGAGAGAAACTTTGCTCTGACAATTTGGATCCCGATTTCCTCTCGAGAATACCCACTAGTTAAGTGTAACAAGGACAAAATCTCATTTTGGTATTTCTAGTGACTATCTCAGATTTTGTGGTAGTTAGCCACTTCTCGGAGTCCTTGCTCCGGGCAGGTTTTACGGCACAACTAAAGGTGTGTTAAATACAACTATCCCAGTAAATGCATATTCTTTAATAACATTATCAACAATACAAGTTATTTGGTAATGTTATATCGAGGAGATCCAAACTACCTTAGTTTACTCTCCGAGTATACTAGACTCGGCCCATTAATGAATTACTTGGCTAATAGTGTTCCCACAACTGTCCGGCGACCTTATTCTCGCGTTAAGTTATAGGTGAAATCAATGAGTCATCCATGTTGAATAATGGTATTAAATTGAAACACATTTTTAGAAGATAAACGAGATTGTTTTAAGCGAACTAATCCCACGTTTTTTTCAAAGTGGAGCGTGTATTGAGTTTTATTCTTTAATAAAGTTCAAAAGCGCTTAAAATGTTGATCGGGTGTTCGGAGGCTCATATGGATGGAGTCCACAACAAACGCCAACCTTTCCAAAGGAGCTCGTGTTAACTGTTGTTTATAGGCTTTTGTAAGGAAACTCTACGCTCTAGTATATTGTCGTTTTAAATAATAATGAGTAATGACTTTTGCGATTTGTCTTGTGTGTTTTAAAATCGATAGTCGTAGTTTCTAAAATTCTAAAGTATAGATTGATTAAGTAGTTAAAGTCTCGTCTGTGAATATTTGTGTGTCATTTCGTTTGAGATGAAGCTTGATCTTTATTTTGGAAGAGAAGAGTGAACCATCGAGATCCCGTCGAGAAGGTTCACAGTCCCGATGATGAGACCTTGACCTCTCGATAGGGTCTATCTGAGGCGGGCTTATGACCGTTGCGCCAACCCATCGAGGGGCTCGCGAGACCCGTGAGATGCCGATGGGGTCCCGCAGATGCGAGCTGACTTACCGACTTTCCAAATTTTGTGCACTATATAAAACCTCTTTCTTTTAAAACAAAACAACTTTTTTGCTAATTCTTTTTGACCTAATTTACGAGCAATTGAGAATTCCTTGAATTCAAAAGGCAAAAGTCAACTCTTACATTTAAATCTTCATTATCTTTTGTAGAGAGTTTCCTAGTTGTGCGAAAATTGTATTTCTCAATCCCTATATTGTGTTTGAGTGAAATCCTTGTGTGGTGGAGCATAGGGTTTGCTATTCCAAGTTTGAGTAGTAAAGTGAAATCCTAAGAGGATGTTCTTGGGTTCCTAATCTAGGTTGATTAGGGGTGAAATCCTTAAGCGAGGTAACGAAGATTACGGCTTAGTTGGAGGTTAGGTGTTTGATAATAGTCTTGAGAGAGTTGCTTGTGTGTATTCGAACATTTCTTCATGGCTAGTTATCTTTGCCAAAATCCAGGTGTTGGAAAGCCGGCCCGGTCGGCGGGGAGGAACGGCTTCGTTAAAATGCGTGTGTATTGTCTTTCTACTGCTTTACTCTTTCACTTTAAAGTATTCTTATTATTATTATTAATCATTTGATAGTTAAATTGTTGACTAATCATTCTCGAGCTTGGGTAGTCGGTCCTGTCGAATTAATTTATATACCTATGGTTTTGTTAATTCCGCATTATTAAATTACAAAACTCGAAAAAGAAAATAATTTTAATTCAAAACCTTATTCACCCCCTAAGGTTATATACAGGCTAACGGTGAGTATCGAGCCCGTGTTACTGCGTCTTAAGCTTAAAATCTTGGCAAGAAAAAAGATCATGGGTAGTAACGGAATATAAGACTCGGGAACTTTTGAGTTGAAGGTAGGTCGAGTGCAAGGCCTGATTGCTTGATGGATCAAATTATGACTATTGGTGCGGCGCGTTTCAAATTATCACGTGCAAAGCATCGACTACAAATTATGGAGAGTGATCATCAAGGGACCACTCATTCCCATGAAGTATCAAATTCTTCAAGCCGGAGCTCATAGGAACTTGACCAAAGTGGAGGAGGCAAATATAAGAGAATTAGGTGCCGCCTTGGTGGAGGTTCCGATTGAGGATGTGGATAAAGAGGATGATGGAGTGCTAAGGGATGAGGAACTCAAGAAAGTGGAGTTGAATTCCAAAGCCATTCATGTTCTTCACAATGCCATGTGCATGGAGGAGGTATGCCAGTCAAAGGGATGCAAATTCGGCCCGAGGAGATATGGGACTTGCTAGAAACCGCTCGTGTTGGTTCTGAGTCAGTGAGACTCTGAAGGGGCTCTCGACTTTTTGACTAGAGAATGTCTCAGAGCCTTTGAAATGTATCATGGAGAGTCCATCAAAGACATGCATCAAAGGTTCAATACCATCATCAACAACTTGGACTCTCACAGGAAGACATTCTCATAGAAGAATTAAATGGGAGGAATAAATGAAGCCGTCGATCGGTTGGCCAAAGGTGTGTGCTATAAGTAAACCAAGACACTTGCTCAGACTGCTTTCCCTTTGAAGAGCTCATTGGATCTTTGAAAGCCGAAGAGGAAGTAATTGCTAGTGCAAGGCTGAGAATTGAGGACAAAAATAGCTCTTGTGGCCAAAGCACAAAAAGTTCTTAGAAAAGTGAGGCGTGAGGATGATGAAGATATGGCCATGTTTGCTACTGCCAAAGACTTCAAAAAGTTTCTAAGATTGAAAAAGAGTAATAATAATGATCATGGACATAAAAGCTTTAAAATATGACAACTGAAAGGAAATGCGAAGAGCAAGACAAGAGGCGAAATCAAAGAGATAAAATGCTTTGAGTGCAACAGCCGGACATCTCAAGAGATCAGTTGTCACAAATACAGGCAAAGAGGTCTCGATCAAGAGAAAGTAGCGCGACAAGGTAAAGCTGGGAGGATGATTCGAGCGAGAATCCGACTCAGAGGTTGAGAGACTTACAGCGTGGTGTGTCGTGGCGCGAGACTCTATGGAGGAGTACCTCTTAACTATTTCCTTATGGATGATGAGCTCATTAGTGATGATGAGCACTCGAGTAGTAATTTTGACAAGCTAAGCAATAACTATAATGAGTTGTTAGAAAGTTTTGAAAAATTGCTTAAAAGAAACAAAGAACTTTCGAAAATAAATAAAAGCTTGCTTGCTAAAACTACCTCTCTCGAAAATGAAGTTACTTTGTTAAAGCTTGACTCCAATCTAAAAATAATTGAATTCTTGAGAAAGAAATTGGGCTTAAACAAAATCTTAATAAGGTTGAGTTGGAAAATGTAGAACTCAGAAATCACTCCAACTTATATTCGCATGAGAACAAAACAAGTTGAATGAAATTCTTGATGCTCAACGTTATCCTACCAACAAAAGGGGTAAGAGCTATTCAAGAAGTGATAACTCTTGTGCTTGTTTCTGGCTTCGTAATCCGATTACATCAAATTTGTTAGACAGCATTCACTTGCACTTATTGTGAAAAGGGAAATCACGAGTCTTCTAGATGCCCGTTCAAAGGTTGGAATGGGTACCACCCATATTCTGAAGTCTCTGGTAGAAATGGATTGCTGAAATCCATCTTACTTCACTTGCCCCAGGGACCCCGAATCGCGTTGGGTACCTCGGATGAACTTGATTTGTGTGTTGTGTGGGGCATAAATGAAGAAATATTTGGATGGATGGCTGGGATTCTCGAGGCATATGATGGGAATGCCTCGCTTTTTCTTAAAAGCTTAGTAACAAGGCGGAGTTTGAGAATGTAAAGTTCGCTAACAACGAAACCGCTAAAATCCCCAGGTAAGGGATCCATTGGTAAGAAAGTTTGTTTTGGAAATTAAAAAATGCCTTGTTGGAGTAAATAAGTTTAATTTGCTAGGGTGGGTCATTAATATATGAAAATGATTATGAGGTCAAATTTTCTAAACATAAATGTGTCATTTCAAATGCTTCATCTTCATTTGTTGTGCGTGGCTATCGATTGAATAATGTGTATTATGTTAGCTTTGATTAGGTTAGGCTAATGACATATTTGCATGAATGTGGTTCATGATGATGTGAGCTTATGGCATCGGCAGTTTGGTCATTACAAGTATTGAAATGTTATCTAAATTGCAAGCATACAGTATAAAAGGTCTACCGAATCTCACGTCTGAAAGATCAGACTTTTTAAATGACTCATAAAATCTTCTTGCCAAACCTATTAATCTTGTTTAGATCGAATAACTTTCGATTTACATAAGTTTGTTGAAGTTGAAATGGATGTTGAAGTTTAGGTGGATCGAAGTATGTATTAGATTATTGTGAATGATTACTCGAGGTTTCTTAGGTAATTGGGCTGCTAATAAAGTGATGCTTTTTAAATAGTTTGCTAAGTTGTGTAGAAAGCACAAAGCAGATAGAAAGGGCTTCAAAATCAAAGCCATAAGGCGTCATGGAGGTGAGTTAAGAAGTGAGGGATTCGAGGAGTTTTGTGGGGAGTATGGGATCAGCCGCAGCTTTTCGGCAAGGAACACCTCAACAAAATGGAGTTGTGGAGCGAAGAATAGGACCATTCAAGAAATGGGCCGGACCATGTTGAATGAGCACAACTTGCCAAAATACTTTTGGGGACATGCCGTGGACACTGCATTACCTATCATTTCCTTAGACTCTTGCTTGGCTCACTTACAGAACTTTGTTATGGTAAAATCCCTAAATATTGATTATTTTAAAGTTTTGGATGTAGTGCTATAATGCTTAGCACCAGATATAGATTGGGAGAAAATTTGATGCACTAAATACAATGAGGCAATATTTCTTGGTTATAAAACTAGTAAAGCATACATAAATTATAATAAGGAAGGATTGATGTGTGCAAGAATCTATTCATGTTAACTTTGATGAATCTAATCGTTCGGTGAGAAAGTTGCCAGTAGATGGGGATGAGTTAGATTAAGGTGTCAAGCGGGAGTGTAGAATTCCTCAAGGCCGTGAAGTGAGCCTCAAAACCAAAGTATCAAATGAGGAAGCATCAATTATGGGGGAGAAAACAAATCATCGTGGGGGCCCCAGAGGCTGTGGATGGTTCATCTGCATGAACACATGAAGATTTACCTAGGGAGGCGAGAATGGGTTAAGAATCTCATCCCCGGGACCTCATTCTAGGTGATCTCAAAGGGGTAACTACTCGATCCTCGTTAAATAATGTTTGCCTTCATAGTGCTTATGTGTCAGTAGTACCTCTACCGATATTAAACAAGCTCTAAAGGATCCAGTTAGTTTTATCTATGCAAAAGAACTTGAACAATTGAGATAAAATGGGTTTTCAGAAATAAAACTTAGGTGAGAGCCGGTGTCGTTTTAGTAAATAAAAGTGGAAATGCTTGTTGTTCAAGGTTATAATCGGTCGAGTAGACTTTGATGAGGGAATTTTGCTCCGGTGGCTAGGTTGGAATCCATTCGTATTATTCTTCTCTAGTCGTATAGTTTCAATATTTACAAATGGATGTCAACTTTTCTAAATGGTTTTGGATAGGATTTTTGTAAAACAACCACCGGGCTTTGAAGATCCAAATTATCCTAAATCACCTTTTTTAAAGTAAGGGCCAAAGCGCTACGGTTTTAAAACAAGCGCCTAAGA
This sequence comes from Lithospermum erythrorhizon, assembly GCA_019722365.1. Lineage (NCBI taxonomy): Eukaryota > Viridiplantae > Streptophyta > Magnoliopsida > Boraginales > Boraginaceae > Lithospermum > Lithospermum erythrorhizon. The sequence continues at coordinate 97,067 of JADFUC010002122.1, forward strand.
GGCTTTGGTATGAGAGGTTAAACATCCCAGTTGCGAATGGTTTTGAGGAAAGCAGATTCCAAGCTTTTGCTTAAAACCAGGGCAAACATCTTATTGTTATTCAAATTTATGTTGATGATATTATTTTCGGTTCTACTAATTGATTTGTTGTGTGAGAATTTTGAAAATGATGACAAAGCGAGTTCGAGATGGCGTGATGGGCGAATTGAACTTTCGGACTCAGTAGAAGCAAAATGGATGGCCAGGATTTTCATTAGTCAAAGCAAATTCTCGAAAGAGCTCCCATAAAAGAAATTCGGGATGGAAGATACCAAGGTGATCGAAACTCCCTATGTACACATCAACTAAGCTTGACAAAGATGAGCAAAGATACGAATGTCCAATGAGACAAAATATCGAGGCATGATTGGTAGTCTTCTTTTTATCTGCACTTCCAATGATATTATGATTTGCGGAGTATTGTTTTGTGTGCTCGTTTCCAAGCGTGTCCCAAAGAGTCTCATCTTAAAGCGGTTAAAAGGATCCTTCGGTACGTGAAAGGAACAATTGATTATGGGCTTTGGTATCCGATGAGCAAGAATTTTGAACTTGTGGGATACTCGGATGCGGATTTTGCGGGTTGCACACTTGATAGAAAGAGCACTAGTGGGACTTGTCACTTCATAGGACGCCAGCCTCACCTCATGGTCAAGCAAGAAACAAAATAGTGTGGCATTGTCACTTGGCGGAGGCCGAATATGTGGCGGTTGGAAATTGTGTTGCTCGAAGTGCTTTGGATGAAACAAACATTGGAGACTTGGGATCGAGAATGCGATCAATGCCGGTGTTATGTGACAACACAGCGCCATCAACATTGCCAAAATCGATTGCAACATTCAGGACAAGCACATTGAAATCCGTCATGCTTCATCCGGGATCGCTGTGCAAAGGGAACATTGATCTCGAGTTAGGTAGGGACAAATGATCAACTTGCGGATAATATTTCCACTGACCATTTACCGATGATCTTTCTAGTAAGTGATTTTATCTCCTCGTATCTTTATGCCGCTGAATTGTATGCATGCTATGTGTTTTAAATTGTGTCAATTTTTTTTGGGATGATAAGCCCAAGTGATAAAATTGTCCGATTGTGAGGTGGGATTGATTTGTTGAGGATGTTGTTGAAGTGTGAGTCTGATTTGTGTATCGAGGTAGGAGATGTTGGTTTTGTTGGGTTTTTGAGTGAAATTGTGGATGTTTGCTTTGATTGGATGCGTGTCGGGTTGGTTCGTCGGTTGAATGTGGATGATTGGGGATTGTGTGTGAAATTGTGGGCTCCGGTCGCCGAGGCCCGTGAGAGACCCCCTGCCGAATGGGTCTCGATGGTGGCATAACCACAAACAAATTGCCGCGTCGAGACCCCGTCGAGACCCCCACTGCTCTGATGAGGTCTCGATAAAAAATAACTTGATGCAATTTCAGAGCCAGCCCGAGACCCCCCTCTCGAATGGGTCTCGATGAGCCAGCCAACCACCCGATACATTTTGCCCGCCGAGACGGCCGAGACCCCCCCCCCGCTTCTCGAATGGGTCTCGATGGCGGAAAAATAACCACCGGCTGCTTGTCGAGACCCCGGCCAGGACCCCCCACCTCTAGAATGGAATACCGATGAAATATATACCTCCTCGACCCGATTCTTCCCATTTGAACCAAATTTCCCAGTTCTTTCAACCCTAATTCTGCTTAACCACCCCTTTCAACCTTTCTCTTAAACAGTTCATAAAAAATTCACCTTTTTTATATCCAAATACTAAATACCTCTTTTCAAACCCAAACATACTCTCCTTCTTTTTCTGAAATCTCTCCATTAAAATGACCTCAATCTACTAAACCTACCAAAAGGGGCAAGAACCCAAAATCCCAAATCCTCAAATCAAGTGGTTCTTTGCTCCGAGGTGGGGTTCTTGAATCCCTGGCAGTGAAAATGTAAATCGCCTTTACTATCTAGAGGTGAAAAAAGTGGAAGAATTGGCAAGCCCTAACATTGCTTGATGGATATTATTATGATGGAGACTAGGAGGGGGCGACGTGCAGGATCTTGTCAAATTCCAAAAATGGGAGAAATTTGTGGAGTAAGAGATCTACGACACATGCTTTCCGGATTGGGTTTATTTCTTATGAGCATGTTGTTATTCACGCTCCAAATAGTAATAATCTCGATATTATTAAGGTGGAATTGATAGGAGGTCGTTTTGAGTATAAGATGAGAAATTTAGGGAGGACTTTTGGGTTGTCATGTAGTGTTTCTCTAGTTATCACCGGTTGATGTGTGGCCTCCAGGATTGAGTCGGCAAATGTGGCCTTGATAAACTGAACAATGAGTCGGAGAGGGATTTAGAATGGAGTATGTCGAAAGAAGGGAGTGATCGATACTTTGCGTGCTTACATTTATACACCGGAGGCCAGATTCCACATAATACTTGCTTTGTGAAGTAGTTGGTCCCGTGGGTTCTGAGATAGGAATCAGTAGGGTTGTAAATTCTTTGACGCCTGAGATTTTGCTCCATGACGACGAATACTGATCATAATTTGCTTTCAGCGTGCGTCCAGCTACATGGGCAATACTAAGGCGACAACTCTTCCATATGGGATGCTCATTACGCATATAATGGAGTCATGGGGAGGAGATAGGGTGTTTCCGAGGGGTATGCCGTTGATTGGGGGCACACATAGGGTCACCAAGGACTACTTTCGGACTTGTACAATTGCCTACCATAATAACCGACTTTGGTGGAAGTGGGAGGCTAAATTAGCTGTGGGAGGATAGAAGAAGCGATTCTAACGCGCTGATGGGAGGAAATGGTTTAGGGAAGTTGATGATTTGGGAGGACCCGATAATGCCCCGGATAAATGAGGATATTACGATGATGAGACCCGTGATGATGAAGGGATGATGATCTTGATGGCGAGGGTGATGATAAGCGATGGTAAAGAGGCTCACCGAGGGCGGCGGAACAAGATCATGACACTAGGCTTAATACAAAGAGATTGCGGAGGCAACAACTTATTGAGGATGTCCAAATTGCAACTTATGAAAGGCCCGAAGCTGGCTTCTCGAGGAAAACAAGAAGATAAAGGACTATGTCAAGGGTGCAATTCCTCTCTTGTTTTGGAGATGCTAATGAGAAGACCAAGGCCCACAAGAAATATTTGGAGCATTCGGACAACGAGGCCGAGGTTGAGGATACCACCGGGATTGCGGGTACAAATTGCGTCCGGCGTCTACGTCGCGTCCGACTTCTTAACACCTCCGGGGATTAGTCTTGAAGATTATATCATTGATGATGATGATGCAAGGAGGATCTGATGGAGTCTTTCTTTAGTGCAGATAGCGGTGAATTACGAAGATCATCTAGAGGACTTTGATGGCTTTGACAACATATGTTTTTATCTTTAGTTGTTGTTTAACATTTAGTTTTTTTATCTTTCGTGCCCCCACTTTTTGTGATGATCACGAGGGAGTGTAATGGAGCTTATGCTTTTGAATATTTATTCTTTTATGTTAGCATGTTGGATGTTTATCTCTTATGATGGTTGTTGGATGGCTTATTATCTATCTTATGCCATGCTATTATATTGTGCTTCATTGATATGTCATCCTTGGGTTATTATGGTTTTATTTCGTAAGAAAACCGTGGGAATCTTATGTTGAGGGGGAGCGTTGCTTTTTGTCTTATATTTTCTTCCCCTTAGCATAAGTCAATTTGTTATCATCAAAAAGGGGGAGTTTGTTGAATAATGGTATTCGATTGAGCACATTTTTGAAGATAACAAATTGTTTAAGCGAACAATCCCGTTTTGAGTGAGCGTGTATTCGGGGTTTATTCTTTAATAAGTTCAAGCGCTTAAATGTTGATCGGAATATTCGGAGGCTCATCGGATGAGTCTAACAAGCGCCAAAAACCTTTCAAAAGGAGCTGGTAATGCTTTATTGTTTAGGCTTTGTAAAGGCTACTGTTTCCCAGTATGTATCGTTTTAAATATGTGAGTAATGACTTTTGCGATTTAATCTTATTGTGTTTTAAAATCGATAGTCCATTAGTTTCTAATTACAAAAGTATAAGATTGATTAAATGGATTAAGTCTACGTACAAATGGCGTAGTAATATGTTTAGATTTTGAAATTAGAAGCAAGCTTGATCTTTATTTTGGAAAAGAGAAAATTGAACCATCGAGATCCCGTCGAGAGGGTTCTGGTCCCGATGATGCGAGACGCCGACCTCACCGATAGAATTACATACGAGGCGGAACATGACCGTTGCACTTAACCCGTGAGGGGCTCATCGATACCCCCACAGTCTCGATGGGGTCACGCGATCTTGAGCTTACAGCTTTAAATTTTTGTGCACTATAAAGCCTACTTTCTTTTGAAACAAAAACAACTTTTATTAATTCTTTTTGACCTAATTCTGAGCAATTAATTCCTTGAATTCAAAAGGCAAAGTCATAACTCCACCATTTATTCTTCCTTATCTTTTTGTAGAGAGTTTCCTGGTTAATGCGAAAAGTGTATCTCGATTCCTTTATTGTGTTTGGAGTGAAATCCGCTTGTGTGGTGAGCGTAGGGTTTCTTATTCTAAGGATTGAGTAGTAAAGTGAAATCCTAAGAGGGTGTTCTTGGGTTCCTAATCTAGGTTGATTAGGAGTTAGAATCCTTAGCGGGTAGCTTGGGTCACTTAGTTGGAGGCTAGGTGTTTGATAATAGTCTTGAGAGAAGTTGCTTGTGTGTATTCAAACATTTTCTTCAAAAGCTAGTTTTCTTTGCCAAAATCAGGAGTTGGAAAGCCCGGCGGTCGGCGATAGGGAACAGGAAACTCGTTAAAATCGATAATGTATTGTCTTTCTCTCTTTACTCTTTACTTTAGAAGTATTCTTATTAGTATTATTAATCATTTTTTATAAAGTTAAATTGTTGACTAATCATTCTGAGCTTGGTATTCGATTACATTGAATTAATTTATATACCTATCGTTTATTAATTCAAAATTTGTTAAATTACAAAACTTCGAAAAAGAAGAAAATAATTTAATTCAAAACCTTATTCACCCCCTCTAGTTATATCTAGGCTAACAATCCATTCCATAGAACTATATTTACATATTCTCTTAAATTTATTACAAAGCGTATTCCAGACAGCGCAAATACGCTAGTAAAACTCCAGCGGTCGTATTATAGGAATTGTGTTATGTTATATTAAATGGCCACAACACATGAGAATCCACGCCATGGCATACGGTGAATCTATTACTGTAAATCAAATTACCATGTAATAGAGTCCAACCACTCTCTCAATCGCGTGAGGTCTTCCAATTGTGAGGGACGGATGTCTAATAGAGAGTTGTCTTGTCAGTAGAGAATCTCTCACATCATAGAATTTAATCTATCCGCGATTTTTTATTCACCTCGAAGCTTCCACGACTTCATTTATAAAACTTTAACAAGCAAATGTCATCTAAGCTTATATGTACCGTGGCTAATGCGCATGTGGCTTCACATATATGTAATTGGGAACTGCAGATGTACAAAGAGGATCGGTCGGTACCATACATTTCAAAGATTGTATGAAGGTTCTTTTGAGTACTCGAGCATGTAAAACATTCGTAATGTAGTTGTGCTCCCAAGCAACCTTTGAGAAACTCAAGGTTCATCTTCACTCTTGACCCCATTTTAATTTCAATCAAAATATCAAGATGAAGATTCTAACTCCATTGCTCTCTATCTCGAGTTTGCAACTTGGACGATAATATAATTGTTTTACTTAACATTTACCGTTTTGAGATGCTTGAACTTCCAATAACAATGTCAAGTATGCATCATTACTTAGGAACATTCTTTGGATCACTCATTTAAACACACATGTTGCAACACGTGGGTAATAAGGAAAAAAATTTGAAATGCATGTGCATAGTTAGTGTGAATACATTCAACTTGAGGTGAGAACCAAATGTTTGATTCATTTATGACTATATGTTCATTTTAAGCAGAATTATGTTTTCTTACTTGATGAATCACCATCTAGAGGTAAATAGAGTGAGTTATATTAGGCTAAATTATTGTTCAATTCTATTTCACTCGAGGATGACCTTAGAGTAAAATCCATTGAAGTCTGACTTATTCATAACATTATGTCTCTTGCATTAGGCGTATGATACGCCGGGGAATTGTCATACTTGACATTCACGATATGCAGGCCCCGGAAGTTCTAACAATTTAGTTGAAAATTGTCTCTAAAGGAGCCTCTTGAATACATTCAAGTCATATATTTAATTTCGCTCTTTATATTTCATAATGAAGATACTATATATATATACAATAAATTGTAATTCTATAGTAGATGGAAATAAATACCCGGTACCACTTTAGGTTATGTACATGATAGTATAATCACAAACATTTGGCCGTGTTAAATTATGTCTACTTGAGTGTCATAACTATTAACTTTATCCATTCGGGGCTTATTTAAAAGTTGTTTATCAAACATAACTCTTGATTGTCACCAGCGATTGATATGAATAAATTTAAAATAGGTACTTGTGACTTTCAATCGTGAATTTATTTCATTCATTGTGTTTCAATACATTAAGCACAATCCCGTACTTGTATCCACTCAACTAGTGACATATTTAAGGTAGAATGAAAATTACGTTGGTATATACAAATTGAAGATTTCATCCATTGTATTTAACTTCATTAAACACAATTCTTTACTTACATATCTTCACTTAGCAAATGCAGCGTTTTAATATCAAATGATGTCTCATTCTTTGGATTCTTTATGTTGATGATGTTGAAATCAATGAAAATTGATTCCGCTTTTATTATGCGGTTCTGCGATAATTGTGTATCGATTCATTTACGGAGTTGGTAAATGTGATTCTTTGGAACTTAGTGTTCACTTGGCTAATTGTATATTATTACTAGTTTGGAGTTCTCATGATAATTTAAGGGGTTATGAGCGATTCTTTAGATACTTTACCTAATTAATTGTTATAATAATAGTAATTGGTCAATTATTATTGTGTAACTTGCAATGCTCCCCGAGCCTAGAAGGTCCACACACATACGGTGATATTCGAATTATATTTCATGCATGAAATTAAGCGAGACTTGTATATTGGATATGTATCTCTCGATATTTATATATTTGATAAATATATGATGATGAACATCGATTAGTTAAACTTTCAAAGTTTAATGATTATGATGAAATTGATGAATAACTTGATAACTTCAATAGTGACTGGAATTAGTATTTTAATTGACTTGTTAAGTTAATTAAAATGAAATAACAACTACATTAGTGACTCGTTATTTTGATTAGAAGCATAGCATTCAATTAAGTTAACGAGTTAAAGCTGATTTTCTTAAGAGTTCCTTCACGGGTGGAAATTGGCAAATGATATTTAAAAGAAGAGACAAGGGTTTTTCATTTCATGAAATCAAAACCCTTGCCTCCACTGCTGGAGAAAACGCCACTCCCTAAGAAATGGAAGAATTTATCTTCATTTTTGTTCACTCATATTTTAAGCAGTTGAGTCTCACGGGATTCGATTCCTTCACGGTGTGTGCAATCTAGGGACATCGTTTTTGAGTGTTGGACAAGCAATTGGAGGTTTCTCAAGGACATTCACGCTGAGGAGGCACATCCCTACTTGATGAGTTGGTTTCATTTCGTCTTCACATTTGTAAATGTAAGAACTCTTTTATTCATAATTGTAATTTATGTATTTTTAGATTAATATACATTATTTTGAGGATTCCGGGATGTATGAATTGGTGTTTAATCACAAATATAATTCATACTAGATTCTAACAGATGATATAATTGAGAACTTGATAGTATTTATATGGTCTCCCATTACTCTTATCAATTCTGGTGTATCATTCAATGACTTATATGCTTGGCCAGCTTCGTATGCGAGCATGAAACTAAACGAAGATTAACGAAACTCCTACTAAGTCTAGTAAGATTTGACTCCGTTCATCTTGTAAAGATCGAACTCGGTCTTGTTAAGAGTCATTTTTTCATAAGTATCACTCAATTGTTCAAAATATCATGTATAGAGTTCCAAAAGCGGTTTGAAGTTTGACCGTTTCATGGATGATTTAAAGCGTGTTCTCTTATAATGTAGTCACCTATCATTATATAAGAGCTCAATTATCTTTCATTGTGCCTTGTATCCTGGCCACTATTATACTTGGCTCGTAACGATGATCAAAAATCATGTGAGTCAAAAGCAAATTATCTAAAACGATGGCGGTTAGCTATAATGACCAATTTTGACAACAAATGGGTAGAATGTGAGGTTTTTGTCAAACCTCTCTTTGTTGTTATTAAATATCATGCTTTTCGATTATGCGATGTTTGAAATGATGAACTTAATCATTAACTTCAAACTATAAACCTTTTATGTACTCAGCTTTACAAGTGGTGCGTGGCTGCAAATTGGCAAGCCCGATATTGCTTATCAGTTCTCTGAAACCCGCGAGCACATGTTTCGTAACAATTCATGAACAAAGTCCATCTTGTTGGTGAAACTAAATACCAATGACATGTCTTAATGCCAATAACCGCTACAAAAAAAAAAAAAATAATTTAAATTTTTTCGGTCGGCGGTGGGATCGTTGATATAAATAATTTTGATGATAATATTATTTAAGTAAATTTTTAGCGAATTACATTTTATAATTTAATGGTTTGCTATGGAAAATTTTATCTTTGGAATTGGGTTAGATTTGAGATTTAAATCAGATAAGCGGAGAATTAGCTTGAGCCGAGCGTGACTCGAGTATTTTAAATGTCATCAATGCACTTATCTTCAGCGTCGTCACCCAGCCAACTGTTTTTCTTGCTTCCTTCATGTTGGCCGAGATTAACACCTCCCCTTGAAATTTTTCTTCCATTTTCTCTCTTGATTGTAAACCAAACTAGAGATGCGTTTGTAGAGAATATACGTTCTCCCGTCGTTCTCTTCGAGGTTAAGGTATATGAAGTTAGAGTCTTTTGAAGGATATTTCTTGGGTTTTTGATATAGTTGACTTGTCTATAATTTAATTTTTATGATGAATCTTAGTTGGTTATGGGTTACGTAGTGTATATAAGTGATAAATTCATGATTTAAGAAGTCGTTTGAGGATGTTATGGTAGAATTTGACTTTTCTAGAGTTTCGAGTTGAAGTTTTGGGGGTGATAATTTTATAAGACTTGAAATGTGTAGGGAGTTTAATTGGGACCTTATTGTAGCTATTGTGAGTTAGCTACGGTGATTTAAAATTGATTAAAGGCGTTAAGGTTGAAAAGTAATATTTTCGAGTTGAGATATAATTAAATATTTTTGGAGTATAGATTGTTAATTAGGGACACATTGATTAGCCCCAGAATGGCTTATAAGTTGATTTAAAAGTAATAAGATGGAATTTTAGCGGGGGATCGTTTGGTTGTGTCGATGGGATTATAATTAGATGGTTACTGTCATAATTGGAGCCGTTTAAGAAATCATTCCGATTAGGAGTTGGTAATGTTTATTCTTGAGCGTGAATTGGCAGTATTAGTTCCACAGTATACTTTAAAAGATTGTTGTTAGGCCTTGACGCGGGAAAGGGCACGTTCGTTATCGTTCTTAAGTGAGGACTTTTGTGATAACTAGTAAATTGAGTACTTATCTACATGAATTGTTACTGACGTACTTACTTTAAATTGTGTAAACATGGTAGTAGTGCGATTATGTGAGAATAATGTACATGTCATTTGTGTTTATGATTCACGACAGAGAATGATATACATGTAATTGTTGTATGATTGTATGTGATTCGTTTTGTGTGAGCCATGATATGATTATGTTATTATATTAAACAGCGTTGCGGATTGAGGTAAATGTGAAGCTTGAACTCCCGACTTGTATTTCGATTTACGTGCCTTGGTCGGCTGTTGTATTCATGGCCTTATCGGCACTTATGTATTTACGTAGCCTTGTCGGCGGTGTGTTTGACTATGATTGTGAGATGTTTAGGCTGTGTGCTTGGATATTGTTTGGGTGTAGAGTAGATGGTTGTTGAGAGGTGATGGTTAGAGTTATGTATGTCTTGAGGTGACTTGAGTATTAGGATATGATCCTAGAATTGGGATGTGGTTATGGGTTAGGTGGCTCTTTAAGGCGTTGTTATCGACTTTATATGTGGAGTATAAAACGTTGACCTTATCGACTTTATACGTCGGTATAAGAGTGTTTTGTATCGACTTTATACGTGGGGTATGAGGCGTTGTGTATCAACTTTATGCGTCGGGGTATAAGGCGTTATGTATCGACATACTTCGGGTATAAGGCGTTAGTATCGACTTTATACTTAGGTATAAGGCGTTGGTTATCGACTTTATACTTCGGTATAAGAGCATTGTAGATTGACGGAGTTGAGAACTTTATCCGTGAGTTAAGTCAGGATGTATCTAGTTAATTGATGACTAGGTATAGTTTTGTTGGGTCTACGTGACCCAGTAATTTCATGTGGTTTGGTGTGATTTTATTCGGTGAGTTGTATTCATTATTGAGACCACATGTTCTATGTTATGCCATGTAGTGTATGAGAATTTTCTTTGTAAAGTATAAATATGGCTGGCTAGGTAGTCCCGGGTTATATATCTATATATGTATGCAGTATTTGACTCCTATGTTAATTTGTTTATTATTAAGTAGTATGGTTTAAGTTTACTTTGATGTTAATTTTACTAAAGAACTGTGAACACCGCACCGTTTTGGGCATTTTATTTGTGCGGGTTGTGAAGACTGACTAGTTGAGCGGAGAACATTAGAGAGTTTGTTAGGCGGTAGGTGTGTCCGGGTGCTTGAAGGGATCCTCGAGTCTGATTTTGATGTGTTGTCAAGCCCCGTTTTTGATTGTTGTACTGTGCCAAACTTTGGCAGCAGCCGGTGATTTGTCATTTTGTATTACGATGCGATCTTTACTCTCTTTTAGCCTTACCGGCATTACTATTTATTTGGGATATGTTGTATATATGGAGTTGGTTGGTTAGATATCACTGGTGATTGTAAATTTTTAAAGCTGAGCCTTTTGGAAATATCGTATGTAAGTTTTGGAAAGGAAATAGGTAGTTTTAAAAGCGGAGTCGTCTATCGATTTTGGTGATTACGATTTAGGATTATAATGACTCTCACCTCGAGTAGACTGGGCCGGATGGATTCATTACACGGTTAAAGAGAATGATATATCAAGGAGATAGAACAAAGCATATTTCACGAAATTCTTCTAGCTACCCCGTGATCTTGAAAGAATGATGAAATCGATGTCAAACAATTTGATCTTGTGATAATTTGAGGATATATTCACTAAATCACTCCCTACTTCAACATTGAAAAGTTATCAAAATCATGGGACTCACGTCGACTAAGGGATATCAGTGATCTGCGGTCGTAGAGGGAGTTGTCTGTGTTATGCTCTTTTCCTTAAATCGAACTTTTTGTCCCCGAATGGGTTTTTTCTGATAAAAGATTTTAAATGAGGCAACATTATAAAAGCGTATGTTGAGAATAATGCTCTTTTTTTCCTTCACTCGATTTTTATTCCCAAGCAGGTTTTTTTTTCCTAGTAAAGGGTTTATGAGACATATTTTTAGTTAATAGGACATCAGAGAGTGTTATGAAATATTATGGATGTCTTATCGGCCCAAGAAAATGAGATAACATAGGACTTAATTAGTTTCTTGCTTTCCAGAGTTACTTGTTTTTCAAATGCTTACTTTGTATATTATATTGGAAGTGTAAATAGACTTGCTTGTGTATTGTATACATCGTCCAATAAAAAGCAATAAAATAATCTACTCCTCAGCATTTTATTATTCTCTTTATCTATTTACTTTATTATAAAGTTATATTTATAACAATAATCTTGTTAATACTACGTGTTTGACTTATTTTCTAATGTTTTTAGGTTGCTTTTTAATGTGACATAAGATTTTGAGATGTTATAATGTAATGTATTTGTAGTATAAATGCTTTAGAGTATGCACACAATGTGTTATATTATATATATATAATATATTATATACAATTTGATATATATATATATATTAAATTATAACTTAATTCTGATAAAAGCTATACGCCTAATGATGTATTATACATGATGTATATGTATATATATAGTAAACTTTATGATCAGTTTGTAATTGATATAATTTGGTAAGTATCGTATAACATAGAATAATCAACTATGTATAACGATATGATCCATTATAATTTATTATAACATATTATCACTTGATATAATGTCACTACATGATGTATTCCAAGACGAAATGGCAAAACTATTCTAAAGCTTTGTGATCCTCTAGTTTGTATTACAACATGATAGTCGCAGGTCTTTTACATGATAGATGCAGGTTTTGCTACAGCAGATCTGGATCACTCTTTGAGTTGAAAATGATTGAAGATGTTCCCAATGACCAATTGAAACCGGATAGTGAAGTCTTTACTTTAGTATAATTAAAATAATAGTTCGGGACCTTATATGGGCTTGATGAGTATTTTACAATTATGTAAAATAATAATAGCATATCAGTATTCATTAGAATACATTGAATACGAGTATAATAAGATGTACCATATTACAATATGATGCATTGTTGTCCGTTATCGGATGCAAATTACGATCATACAAAATTTGGCAAAATACATTATTGTAGCTAACATTTATGTTAGTGTGCATATTTGTTATATCTAGTGGGGACAAGTTTTTATAATATGTAATTATAATAATTTATTTTTAGCATGTCGATTTAGTAACAACACGATGCTAAGGAATGAATAGTGTTGACATTCAAAGATGTAGCAACCTTCTGAAGCTTAGACGTTATTCAATTAAGTAGAGATAATACATTGCTCTTCATATATGGAGAAATAATGTTCAATGTCATATTAATTGTCAACATTATATTGTACTTGTATAAATAGAGTAAAAGTTACATTGATATTGATAGAAAAATTATTAACATTCCATAGTTCAATTGTACATTTTATTCCGTATAACTTAGGCGGTGTTGCTAATTCTCATAAAGAACTTAAATTAATTAATTCTTTTTTTTTATTAAGTTTGTTTGTTAACTAATTTAGGACTTAATAAAATAATAGCATATCAGTATTCGTTAGAATACATTGAATACGATATAATAAGATATGCGATATTACAATATGATGCATTGTTGTCCATTATCGGATGCAAATTACCGATCATGCAAAATTTGTAAAAATACATAGTTCAATTGTACATTTTATTCATTATAACTTAGGCGGTGTTTGCTAATTCTTAAAACTTAAATTAATTAATTCAACTTTTTTTATTATGTTTGTTTGTTAACTAATAATTTTAGGACTTAATAAATAAAATATTATCAAATTCTTAAAAATATTTTAAGTTAAAATTCTTAATTTAATTTTTTCTCTTAACCAAAATCGGAAGTGATAAATTACATACTTACTCTCCGTAATATTAATAAATATTAATATTTGTAATTATAAACAAATGATAAATAATTATAATTATAAAAATAATAATGGCATGTACAAAATAAAGAGAGAATGAATAAATATAATAAGGATCTATTATGGAGTAATGCGGATGAAAGATAATGTGAATTTATTAGTTAAATTTATGCTAACAAGTTGAAACGTAATAAAGACAACTTCAAGCTTTCTTCAACCTCATACAACGGCGGAAATGCTTGAATAAATCGATTTGCAGCTTCGTTTAACTGTGCTTTAACACTACTTCGATTTAGTCTCTTGTCCAAGCTCCAGCAAATGTGAATTTGGATGAACCATAAATTCGTGTTGAATGGTTACCTGAGTCGATAATAATATAGCATACCGACTTCTTCCTGATTGGAAGGCGATTGAGGTTGCATGATTGAGAAAATATATATAAGCTAAGATTGTTACATTTATCATATTGAAGTAATGTGCTTATTGCTTATTGCTTATTTAAAATACAACAAGGTTCATACATACTATGCCAAGATATTAGCAAAGATACATGCAATAAGTTCATTATAATTATTCCCTTATTTGGACAGTAAATATATAGGTAATATAAATTCAAAACCTAAGTATTCGCAGAGAAATTTTAAGGATCGTTTTCATTGTTTAAATCGCCTTTTTAAGTAGCCAAATTGCATAACTATGTCAATAATATTCAGAAATCCCTTCTTGATAACCTCACTTTCAAACCATGTGTCATTTGGATAATGATAGAACGATCAGGGGAAATAGGATGATCTTCAACAACTCGAACCTTATACTTGAACAAGATGGAAGCTGCAACCATCTTCATCTGAATGAATGGCATTTCCTTCCCTAAGCAGGACCGAGGCCCGGCATTAAACGCTGGAAACTTGTAAGATGGTACACTTTCAATCTCGCCCCTCTTTGATATCCACCTCTCAGGCCTAAATTCCAAGCAATCTTTCCCCCATAATGCCTCCATCCTCCCCATTGCATAGTATGATAACAACACTTTGGTATTTGCACCAATGTGATGACCACTTGGGAGTACATCAGGTTTTGCAGAAGTCTGAAGCTGCCAAGAAAGAGCTGGGAATAGACGGAGTGTTTCACAAATTGCCCCATGGAGATACACCAATCCACGCGATTCTTCTGCAGTGAAAATCCTCCAGTTTTTCTCGTCGCTGATGTTAAATTGAGTTTTGAGTTCATCAAGAATATTTGATTCTGCTTCAGGTTTTTTTTATAGCAACCAGAATAGCCAGGCAAGAGTTGTACTAGTTGTGTCTCTTCCAGCCAAAACAAAAGCTGAAAATGTATCTCTGATGAATTTCTTTGAGTTGCATCAGATATAGGTTCGACAAGCCCTTTCAGGAAACAACTGAAGCTATAATTCCATGTTTCAGGAATTTCCTATTTAAGCTCTTCTAGCTTCCTGGAAGCAGAGATAAAAAAATGTATCAATTGCAATCAACCTTCCATCAATTTCTTCTCTTTCTCTATGCCTAGCCATCTGCAACTTCCAAATGCTTGTATAGATGTCTCAACCAACAAGCTGCAACGACATTGTTAAACGCCTTTCACAGGATACGAGGCAAATCGATGGAAAGACTGCCTGGATCCTGATCAGCGACCAAGATAAGACTACTATCAAAAGCAAATCTCTGAAACAAGTCCTGGAGATCAAACTCAGCCTTGAAGTTACAGAATTTGTCAAGAACCGGGAGAAACCCGTCTCGATCTTGTTCCAGGTGGTTTTCTCCATCAAATGATGGAAATTTTTGTTGGTGAAAAAAGACAAGATGGCTTTCCTTTCCAGTTCCCATAACCGAGGTTCAGCATTGATGATTCCATCCCCAAAAACCTCAAAAATCTCCCTGAAATCGTCGCTTTTTGGGTAGTTTGAGAAGTTCTTGCTCAGGACATGGTGGACATTGGAGGGATCACTGGTGATTAACATGTCTGAACCAGAAAACGAGGGTCCTCTAAACCAAATTGTTCCACCTATTTCTGTGAGAACCTCAGTTGTGTAATCATAAATTCGATGAGAATGTTGTAAAGCTGCTGGTAACATTCCCAGTAAAGGCCAATTTGTTGGCAATAGAGATTTATTCCATATTTTAATAATTTTAATGTAGAAGGATATGATCAAAGTGACTATAGAAAGACTTAAAAGAAAATTCTAGGGACAGCCATGTGACTGTACTAGTGGACTAGTTTCCTTTATATAGATAAATCAGCAAAGCTCAAAACGTCTTAAAATATGGTGATAGATCATTGTTTTGTACAATAAAATTAAAGAAGTATGTCACCCATATTAAAAGTGAAAGCTAGAAGGAAAAACAAGTTAAAGAGACATTACAATAACAATTAAATTAGACTTTGAAAAAGAAATTAATGATATTATTCGTGACATATTCGGTCGCGTATATTTAAATATCGTTAAATCATTCAATGGCAGCATGTTACGAAATTTGTCGCTTTTGATACTTTAAATCAAAATGTTTGTTAAATTATGATTTTGTGATTCGTCTTTAGGGATAAAATTGTTGAAGTGAATTCTGAAGTACTTAATGTGTTGAATCCTCGTTTTATTTTATTCATTATTCGATAACAAATGTTTTTGATTTGTCCCATTGAGTATCACAAGTGTTTTAGTTTTGTTCATTTGGTACCACGAGACTGAAGCCCAAACATGATAATCATCCAATTAACATGTGATGAATGATAAATGTCATAGATCAATCATGTCATTAACTCTAATACTACATCCATCTCTAAATATTTTAGAAGGCTTTCAATGTTAACCAAATTTAGAGTAATAATTAAAAGGAGGAAAAATAAAACAAATAAATTCACATTTGGACAAATTACAGTGATAAATAAAATATTCCTTAGCAAAAATGGATGAAGGAAGTAATAATAATGTGGTTCTTGTTGTTTGTTCTAATTTATGTTATTGATTTGAGTAGTTAGAACTTGGGAATTGAGATGGGCGATTAATTTTATAGGCCTCTTTCCCAAAGACAATACGTTTGTGATAGTTAGTAATGCCACGATTCAATTTTTATATATATATATGAGCATTGCATACTTAAAAATAATGATTTATAATCTTCCCTGCTATTATAAAGATTCATATTACACAGAAATGAAATTAAATATACGAATAAACGATAACAGTCAGAAAAATATTTAACATTTGGCAAGGTAGTGACAGCTTTCTGATTAACTTCGCCTTAAGAGCTGACATTCCAATCTTCATTTGAAAGTCGACATTATAAATCATTTTTTAAATCTCCATTAAAAGTCAACATTCCATATATAAAATGCACTAAGTGGATCTCGGAGTAACGTAAATAATCTTTGAAACATAATTTTGGCAATTCGCATCACAATAACCATCACATAACAAATTATAATATCATAAATCATTTTTCACCTTTTTATATATTTTGTATTCAAATAAGATTTTTTGTTTTGTAAGAGAATATAAAAATGACAACTCTTCTCTTGATACTGATTCATTTTTAATTGATAGTTTGAGAATTCAAGATTCCTAATAGTTTGCAAATTATTGTAATTGAATAGTTTCATATTTCTATGAATTTATGAGTATCTAATGTTAAAGATTCTCAACTTCCTTGTAAAATTTTGAATTTTTTTAGTGTTAATTTGTAACTAATACGGAGTACGTCATAGTGTGTTCTAAAAGGAATGTTAATGAATGATTTTCAATTTAAAATGTTTAACTAAAAAAAAAAAGTTGTCCTTCGACGTTGGCGCCCCAGCAGCGATTAGTCTATCGCCAATGTGGGAGGTTATCAGGATATGCCTCGAACCCAATTCGTAAGCCCTTACATCTGCAGCCTTGGCAAAAGCCGAGTAACACACCGAGGCCACGACCAGAGTCCAGCAACAATTACTTCTTCTTTGCGAGGATGAACCAGCCGTCTCGCGGAGGGCCATGGTAGCCCGTGTCAGATTGAAATGTGTCACAAATGAACATTTAGCTAATTAATAAATGCGTATGGTATAACGTATATATATTTATTAACAATATAAATAAAACAACTTATAAATTATGATTTGAAAAAGATAAAAAAAACTTATAAATTAAATTCAAATAAATTTCACAAAAAATTATATTTATAGGTTCCTGAGGGCTTTATTTGTAGATGTTGGTAATAAATATTACAATAAAATCATATAAAAATAAATCACAGAGACAAATCTGATACTAACAAAATCACACAATGAAATACAATAATATCTCTAATAAATTATCCTAATTAATACTCCTTCCGACTCTATTTAATTGATGATCTAGCAAAAATATATCTTCTTATTATAAGTGATTGTTTTAAATGTATCGATAGAACTTTTGCATTAAAATTTATTTTTATCTCTTAATATTCTATTTTTTATTAATTGATAACTCAATCTTAACTTAGTGATCGAAAGATGAGATTGCATTAGAAATATAACTACGTCATCTTCAATCATAATCCTTAGGGACTGATAAAGAAAGAAATAATATCAATATGGAGTAATAGAATTAGTCCATATTGGTAATATGGGCAACCATCACATAGAAAAGTAGCCCGGGGTTCTTTGAAAGGAACAAGACTCTTCCTTCTGGAAGTTCATGGGTAGTGGGGATGTGAAAATTGAAAAAAAAATCAAAATTAATCATCGAAACACATCGATTTTAATTGATTTGGTTGAAATTTTTAAACCGAACGATTTGGTTTTAAAAAATTTAAAACCGGAGGCCCACTGCGGTTTGTGGTTTTACCCAAAACCGGTCGATATTTTATTATTTAGATATTTTGTACATTTATGTATATTTGATTACATAATATAACTTTACCATTGAATATTAGAAATATTCAATATCACGTTAATCCATTATTAACCGTATGTTATGTGTTGTAGTATAATCAAAGTATTGAATATGAAATCTTAATTAGTAGGAAATAGTAATAACTAGTGCATCCACTTTCCCAAATATAGTCGGAATCCCACCACCGGGTTTAATAAAAATACTATCAAAGTAGCCCCCATCGAATTGTAAGAATCCGCTGAACCTTTCTACATAGATTTGTAACAAACATTAACTTTGGATATTAACTTTCATCTTTAATTGAATGTTCAAATTGTAATAGACCTTAAACTTATATATTTTTTGTACATTTAATATCCGATTTTTGAAAATTATATATTTTATATGAAAAAAAAACGATTAGCATTAATTACGCCCCGATTAGCAGAAACACATCTTAGCAAGACAAAGCAGAAAACCGACTTTTCGCGGCTTAGAAAAAGCAAAGGTGCGATGAGAAAATCGAACATAAGCGCACCGATTAACATCTTGTTCTTGGGCAGGCAGAGATCCGCTTTGGATCGGTCAATTCAGGCCCGTTTACCCTTAGATAGGTTGCTCGGTCACATACTAGATAATTTTTTGGTATAACTTGATACTTTACCGCTAATTTACCACCCTTACTTTTCTGCATTCGCATTGTTCAAACTCTTGGCCGCCCCCGCCCCCTACATGCTCACATCCACTTTCTTTCTTAGTTCCCGGCCCCCACTCCCGCAAATCCCTACTATTTTCCTTTTCTCTTTCCTTCCCACTTGTTCTTCTGGTTTTAGATCCTAATACCTCCTACATTTCTTTGTTTGTTCTTACTTTCGGAACCTTAACACCCCCCCTCATGGTAAATCTACAAGCGGTGGCCCAGCCTTTATCCATGTTCTAGTATCGACACCGTCAAGATGTGAGACCACCGAGGTAATAGAA
Organism: Lithospermum erythrorhizon; assembly: GCA_019722365.1. Taxonomy (NCBI): domain Eukaryota; kingdom Viridiplantae; phylum Streptophyta; class Magnoliopsida; order Boraginales; family Boraginaceae; genus Lithospermum; species Lithospermum erythrorhizon. Next base: position 116,423 of record JADFUC010002122.1, read on the forward strand.
ATGTTTGGTTTTTTATTTTAGGTTTTTAATTGTTTAATTGTTCATTGAGATTTTCTGATTTTGGATACTTTTTATCGGGGTTAATTAATTTGGGGCTTTCTTTTGATTTGAGATTTTTATCGGATAATTTGGATACTTTTATTTGATCCATTATGGTATTGGATACTTATTTCACTTTTTTTTAAAATGTTAATTATTTCACGGGCGGTCCGGGTACCTCGGATAATGACTACGATCCGATTGCACGGACAATTTTTTATCCGTAAAGTTATGGGTCCGGGCTTCGGTTACCCGGTAAGCTTAACAGATCGGGATATGCAATACCGGTTGATCAGGACGGAATATGACGCTCATAAGATTCGTAGGACCAGAGAGGTAGTCTTGATAATTAGGATTAGGGATGGAAATGGAGTGCAGATTGGGTGGGGTTTGGTATCTTACAAATACAAATCCGTTACCCGCTGACCACAACTCAAGAGGACTGTTGGGTAATAAATTTTACCGACCCATTTATCCAATTTGTTTTAAATGCCATTTTATTTTTTCGAGTTGAAATTTTAACCATAAATTATTTATAATTAATTATGAAAAATTACATGAAAATAATATTATGAATTTCTTTTGAAAAACTACTCTAAGAATAAATAAAGTTGTATTTATTAGATAAAGAATAAAATATAATTTATTATCAAAATATATATGAGTAGGGTTCCGGTAGGGTTTTGCCCATACCCATAACCCGACCTGGATCCGTACGGGTTAAGAAATGAAAAACTCTTAACCCGATTCAAAACCCAAAATCTGCCAAAATAACCTGACCCGAAAGGATAGGGTCGGGTTGGGTACCCGTCGAGTTGGATTAAATTGCCATGGATCCATAATTAGGATATCACCACATGGATAATAAATGGAAATATGGGAGGAATATAAAGGAGAGCTGCATAAATTTTAGTGATGGCGTGAAAAGAGAATAACTCAACCCATTATCCAATATGGGGTTTCGCACCAATATTTGAATCCCACGTGTTGGAGTATGTGAGATTTAATTTCGACAAGACAAGTGATAATTATACTTTAGTTTTGGTCTTAAATTAAATTTTTTATAGGATAAAGTAGGGAGTAAAAATAATAAATTGGGGTGTAATTATTAATATTTGGAGTGTAAAAATCAAAACAGTTTAATGTTGAAAAGATAGGAATTCAAGAAGAAAAAGTCCATGAGAAATGTGAAGATGATATCATGTTTGAACTCTCACATCTAGCCGGATTGAAGCAACTGTAATTTTTGTATTTCTATGGATAAAAGCTACATCTTGATATTGAAAAGGTAGAAGCAAATTGGTTTTCCTTTTTCAGTATGAGAAACAAAGAAAAAATAATGGGGGTATATATTAAATAAAAGGCTATAAGATTTTAATTTTACCAAGCCACCATGGAAGGACCGGATGAAAATGATGTTAGAGTTGAAATGCCACGGGAGAAATGGGTAGAAAGTAGAAACACCATTAGTATTAGCGAATTGTCGAAATGGTCTTCAAAATGGCACCAAATTAACAATTAATATGTCCAAAAGTTTTCAAAATTATAAATTTGCCCAAAAAATGACTCAAAACATTTGACGTCCAATTTGCTTGATTCGTCAAAATGGGGATCAAGAAATTCAGCCCCATTGTTACTACGGGGACTAAAGCTGGCTTCTGATTACTTAGAGACCAAGCTATGACTCCAGTGCGGCTTTCGAGGGGCCAATTTCGGCAATTCCTCATTTAGTAATGAGCTTAATTCTCACCGTACTATCCCAACTGTAATTTATCTCCAAAACCAACTCAACTTTTCAATTTACCCCTCAAACTCCCTCAACTTCTCAATTTGCCCCTTAACACAAGGATAAAACGGGAATTCCACCGATAATGAGAGTTTGAGGCATCTTTCAAATTTATGGATCTTTTAAGGCTTAATTTCATCTAGGCACCTGACATTTTGCAAACCTTTCAAAGAAGTACCTAAAATGTTCAATCTTTTAAGTAGGCACCTGAACTTGTCAAATAAGCACCTAAACTTTTCCAAACTATGGCACTCTTGGATTTTCAAGATTAAAATAACAATTATAAATAAACCTTGAAACCAATTTGGACTCTGAGATAATATAAAAACAATAATATATAAATTCTTACCTTTCTTGAGGATTTTTGTGAGAGGAATATATACAAGGGAGACTACGAACAATAGAATAGTCCACGCGTATGAGCAGACCCCTCCGTGAGGCTTTCTTAGAGGCTGCTTTAAAATATTAAGCGTAGAGCGAGGTTGGGTCGAAGTCCAAAGAGATTTACCTTAGCTAGTCAGCTAGGATGAATTGGGGGAGGCAATTCTCAACTTCAAAGTTGTAAGAATTGGTGCAATTAAGTTCATGTAAATCATGGCCTTTATATAGGCATAAAATGTCATACTTTTTAGACATTTCAAGAGTTGTGGTGAAACTCTTCCACCTCCTTAAGAATAACATTCTAGAATTCTTCTAAAAAGAAGATTCTAGAACTCATTCTTAAATCAATCGCGCGGCCCATTATTTCCATACGATTTCATTTAAATCTAGGGGTTATAATTAAATTATATTTGATTCGTTGTTGTGTGTGTGACCTCTTAGACTCGATCAAAATTAGCAATATATTAATCATGTTTGTCAGACATCATATTAATATATAGATTTTAGCCGGATTCTAGTAAGCCATTATAACCCACAATGTCAATCGAGGATTTACTAATATGTTAATTGTCTAACAATTAACATATGTTCAAACTTTTATTATTATTTATATGTAATAATTGGTTGTCTGATCTAATTGCTGACATATATTATATAGTTAACATCTCGTATTTCCAACATTCTCGGCTTTTATGGGCGATTATTTGTAGGTGCCCCTAATCGATTACATCTAACTTACAATCCATCATCGTGATTTCCAACAATCGAAGCTATGGTAAGATTTATTAAGCCATACTCTTGCACTGTACTTTTCTTGTGTGCTAAAGTGATGTGATCTTAAATTTGGGGTGAGGTTGGCCCAATAGTCTGTCCGGTCTCGAGGCACGAAGAGAAATCTAAGCCATTTATATATCGGTTGTACGAATTCCATCTTATTATGCGAGGATTTCACAACTACACTTATATCTGAGAACTTCAGTCTTTTGTAATCCTCTAGTTAAGGAAGGCGTTTATACAAGGTCAAAAGTAAAGTCTACAAAGTGAAACCCGAGGTCTGAGGTCCAGAATAAGCCCAATTTAACATGGGTTTATGAGAAACATTATAGGACACGGATATACAATCTTCTAAGTTCTTATGGCGGTCAATGTCGATTATCATGTAAGTTGGAAACCATTTCACACACGTATACCTATGTGATTGGCCCGGAGTTCGTTCTCCCGTCGATCCAACGTGATCGGATAATCGGCCTATACTGTCCAGTGACATTCGATTCCAATAGTGAATCTGGAGTTAGGAGACCCTGATATAGATCATTTTCTAGGCTTATAAAATGATTTCTAGTTTGAGTCCTTAACTCCAAAGACTTCATTGAAAATTATATTGCAAATGTTATGATTTCATTACTTTCGTAGTAATGATGCAGCCTATATATATATATATATATATATATATATATATATATATATATATATATATATTTGTTATTGATAATAAAATTTGATTCCTTCTATTGTGGCGTATCTATTTGTTGGTTGATTGGCTTGTGGTCTTTGCTCACAACCACGCTTGATTGCTTCGAAGGCCAGAATATCTTTTCCCGCAGACTGATGTCAGTGACTTCACTTTCTTTGGATAAGAGAAATGAATTTCCTTTACTAGAAGATTTCTGACGGAGGTCTACTTTTCAATCGATTCGAGTGGTAAACTATATTAGCACTTTTTAGGAGGTGTTTTGTGTAGTCGGATGGAGCGGAAGTGCATATCGGAAGCGAATCGGGCATACATGGAAAGAATAAAGGTTGGAGAGCCTCTGGCTTAGTTTCAAAGGTTGGTATTAGCATTAGCACTCGCTTAGGTGCTAAAGGTAGAAAGGTAGATATGTAAATATCTTAGTCCTTGAAGGGCCTATTAATAAAATTCCAATAGAGTACCAGCACTATACTAGTAAAGGAGGAAATCGACCGAAAAAAGAAAATCCTTAGTATCGAGCCTTTATTACATTCTTGGGTAGGAAGAAAAAGAGGCGGCCATCACAAGCTATAATCCCGGTGAACCCGGAAGGACAACCCGAGAATTAAAGATTAATCGTGAAGTGAAAACAAACACCTTTCCAGTTAGGGATTTGGAGTTGAACTTAATTCGCATCGCGCATAAGGAGAGAAAGAAAAGTAGACCTACAGCCGGTGAAATCTTCATTCGATATTTCTTATAAGTAACCTCTAAGGATCTTATTTAAGGATTGAGCCATTTAATAAGCGACTTATCGCATGATCTCTCTTCATTGGAACCCATCCCGGCATGACAGTCGGGCCGCGTTCTTTTAGTCTTACAGAGGAATTACCATCCATAGTGCGTCTTCCTTTACTTGGAGCTTTAGAAAGGACTTCTAAATGCGTATCATAATACGGCAAAAAGCCAATCTTCGTTGAAAAACGTCACTACCTATTTTCTTCTAGATCATATGGAGAATTCATTAGTAACTCCGCCCGTCAAAGAATGCTTTGGCGGACGGAAGAAAAGTACCCTTCAGCTCGGTCAATCACAACCCACTTGCCATGCGGCTTTCCGATTACTAAATGCAGTCGAGCCTACCTTTTTGACTATGAAAAGTCGATTTGTCCACTCGAGGATAAGCCCGATGCTACTGGTATTTACCCCCTGCCGGGGGATTGAAAATCCATTCCTTTTGTCTTGACTTTATTTAACTGGGCTACCCACAAAGAAAGGTGAAGCCCCTCCCAGGGAGTACCTCGCCGTGCATTCTGCCTTTTCGTCTTAGCTCTTGTTAGGAGCCCTCTAAGTGGTCATCAGGAAAGAAGAAGGTCACCGTTGCCCCTACAAAAGTATTATGCAGATTAGCCCACTTCAGCCTTTCTTATTAGTTGTAGGAACAACGTCCCTATTTATCTTTGTTTGGTTGAGTACCGAAATTTGCCGGGGAGTTGAAAGTGAGTTAGCGAGGCACGTGAGAAAATGAGAGATTGATCGAGAAAGAAAAGGAAGAGATAGAAAGGTTGGACATCCATCCATTTGTCGTGATGAAGCGATTAGTGTTCATTGATCCACCGCTGCGAGCCGGGCCCGATCGAACTATCTGGTTGGGTTATTGAAGTGATCATGGCATCAATAAATTGGCTATCCGGAAGCCGATACTACTTGATAGTAAGAGAAAAGAATCCTTCTAATAAAAAGAGGCAAAAGCGCGATAGCGTGCCGTCTTGCCCGACCGCTTGAGATTAGTTCCGCTATTTGAATGCGGTTATCCATCACATTGCGATGCACATAGTGAAAAGAAAGAGCTTAACGATGCCATAGTACGCTGCGCGGACTTCGCTTATTAAGGATTCGTTCTTTTCATCTGAAAGAAACAAGGTATATCTCCCAATTCCGAGCCGGAGTGATGTTGGGAACTTGCACTCGATAATAAAGATATTCCTTCTGTTGTGAAGCGTATCATTATTGGTTCATTGGCTTGCGATCTTTGCTCTAACCACGTTGTGGAGTTGAACCATAGTTCTTCCTTTACCTTTCATGGTTAAAATTATATCCCTTTTTCATAGCTATTATGGAGGAACCCATTTACCATCAAATTCAGTCTTGAAATCGATCTAGAGCATTCTGAATAACTTGGTGAGCAGAGGCATCACTCATTAGGTCTTTTGTTTTGACTAGACTTGATAGCATTCTCTAAATCGAGTAAGGTATGATCACAATAACTTGACTTTGATTTCACTATGATTTGCCTAAATCTATGAATTGCGTCATATCGTATAAGGATCAAGATAAATTACTTTTAATAATATTGATGCATCCAGTCAAAGGGCGAGTTAAGGCGAGTAGGCAACTAGCCATCCTTGCTAGAACAATTGACTACGAGACTTGTATACAAGAATAAAATGAAGCGGGGCTCTACAGTAATGAGAGCTTAGGTGAAGGCTCGAATGGCTTAGTTGTTAGTTGAAAGACTGCATATGGGATGTTCTTTCTATAAGTGATAAACGGAGGGATCTTGCTAAAAGCCATAGTCAGGTAGAAGCGATTATTAGTCGGCCCGATGGAATGAAGCCGAGAGAGGTATTTGTCAAAGCAGGATAGGAGCTCTCTGTGATATGATCTACCGTGGAAAGCGGCCCCATCAGCTTATTTGTCCCAGTAAGCTTCGTTCGGGGAAGCGAACAACCACAAAATTTCTTGTTAAATGGAGAATTAAGCAGAAGGTATGTGAAAAGTAGAAGCGAGGGGCGGAGAGGCGGAGGAGAGGGAGTGATTGAATGAATGTCGGTGGTCAGCGTGGAATGGGCTTATCCCGTATATTAGATTTATCGATCTTATTGATGATGGTGTGCCATGAGATCTTACGCCGGAGGATCATTAAGTGGTGAATCCAAACATGATCTACTCGGTCAAGTACGATTAAAAGCGCTCCAACCAGCAAAGAAAGCGGCGTATGCAGCGGGGAATGAAATGGGTATCTCGTTTAGGTAGGGTCGGGATCAATCTCTTATAGAAGAAATGGATTGATATGGATTTTTCAACCGCATTGTCATCATCTCCTTCTCTTCATGACAGAGAAAATGATAAGTTTACTTGACTCGGTCACGGCAGGGTGAATGAGGGGTACTTAATGAAAGAAACTTGCTACTAGGAAGAGTCTTACATACTCTGTTGTGATACCCTCTGAGTTAGTCTTCCTTGGGCGGCGTGGCAGTTGAATGGATTGATGATTCATCAACGGGCCGCAGACCAATTCAAAGGCTTAAACATAAAGGGAAAAAGTGGGTAGAAAGTCTCGAGTTAGTATCTGCGAGATAGAGGACTTAACGCGCGAGGGAGCGTACCCGACAAAGACAAAACAATCGGACAAGGCGAACATCGTGAGATGGGCCTCAGGCCCCAAAGGAAGGGCACTCACAAAGATCTTCTTTAGCGAATCGGGTCTAATACAAGCAGAGTTCCTCCGCAGGATAATAGCGGCGATAGATAGCGGGGGGGTCTGAGGTCGACTAGAGCGTATAGGGCGTCGAGCCACTCAAGTTAGAGGCTATTTTACACTCTTAACCGTTACACATAGAAGATCGGAGGCCCCGCCGACCTCTTAATCGAGGGGTTTTGACGCCCGTCGTCTATGTCGGCGTAAACGGGACTATACCATTTACTATTACGTACTAGGTCAAAGTAAAATCGAAAGACAGCGACTTGTCTAAAGGAGAAAAGATCACGAGCTAAGCTTGATCTTACTAATGAAATTTCTTGATTAGTGATTAGCGTCAGTCTACCAAAAAAGCGGAGTCTTCGGTAAAGGAGCATTCATGCGTGGGGGGAAGGGGAACAGCGGGAAGGCCCCGTCGGCCGATAGAATGGAAAGGGGAAGATATTACGGTTAGGCGACTCTAAACCTTTTCTTTTATGGCTTTTCACGACTTTCTATAGTTTTGGCGGCTCCCCTACTTGACATCGTATTTCCTACATCTCGACTTCAAAGGCTACTGACACTCACCGTTGACTTGGAAATCTTCGTCGATACATTTTAAAGATTGATTGGGATATTGTTGTATCTCATGCTTTGACGGTGCTGCCGAAGATGTGGATTCCGAGCGTGTAAGGCTTCTTTGTTTGCTTTTTGGACCAAGAGGGTCCTCTCTTCCGCTTATTCCTCTTTGAGTCGCAGCGATTATCGTAAAAGGTATCTCAGCGGGCATTAGGGAATCGTGTCGAGAAGGACCAAGTGGTGAATTGAACCCCCGCCCCGACCCGGCACAAATGGAGCCACGGATAAGTTGACTCCTCCACAGGAGCAACCCGAGCCGCAATAGATTTTGGAAAAAAGGTGGTTGCTTACTTGGTCTTTGTGCGCTAAGGGAAAAAATGCCATACAAAAGAATCCGTTTCTTATTAGAGACCCTCCTTACTTGGGGAGAGAATTAAAGAGAGTCCATAGATCTTGTTGATCACAAAGAGAAATGCTCATCCGGACCCGATCGATTAGCGTAGTAAGTGTAATTCATTCTTGGGTTTAATTGATTGGAAAACCCAGGGACATCAGGTGACAACCCAAGCAGATATCTTGACAAGGCTGCGCTACCTCGTCACCGCCACCCGGAGCATATAGATCGATGAACACTCAAAACCGAACCCGCCCATCTTTTTTGGGCGCGAGAGATCGTGGGTGCGTTACATGGAGGATCCTTATATATGTACATATTGATCATAGTTTGAAAAATAAATGATATATATATTATTGAATTTGAATCTTAAAATTTCAGTATTGTCTTACAATCATCTATGATATATATTAAGAAAAACTAGCTCCCACTAAGACTAAGACCAACAGCATGTCCTTAAGGCAAATTACTATACATGTCAAACTTTATAAATGCTTTTGCTTTGAGGTAGTGGTTTAGCTAGGGGATCTGCTACATTATGATCAGTCGGAACCTTACATATTCTAACATCTCCTCTATTGGTTATCTCCCAAATAAGATGATACTTTCTGAGTACATGTTTGGATTTATGATGTAATCTTTGTTTCTTAGCTTGAGCTATTATTCGGTGTTGCTCGCAGTATAACTCGGCTGGACATGATGCTAGAGTACTCCTCGAAATTGATCCGCAATTTCTTGATCCGGCTGTGACTTCAGCCAGCGACTTTAGAGCGCAATTTACTCCAACATGTTGGAGTATTTCTGATCTTTGCTTGCTATTGCACGAAGACCTTTGCACACGTTCGAATGAGAATACATAGCAGTTGAGATGGTATCGTGCTACATCGGTTTTGGAAAGCTGGCATCCCGGTATAACCCTCTATCAACTCGCTATCCTACCATTATACAAAAAGAACATATATTTGGTCCTTCGTAAGTATAAGTATGGTCTTCATTGCGGTCTAGTGATTTTCACTGGACATGATTGATATGACTTGTTACACTTTCGGAGAAATGCGATGCGTGCGGATGTGTACATAACATGTCATGCATGATGGATCATATGGTGATTCATAGGAACTGACTATCTTTCTCTCTTCGGCCTCATTAAATTGGGACAATCGAATGGTGAGTGTCTCCATGTCTCGTGGGAGGTTTCTTTTCTTTGGAATTATCTATCGTAAGAGCACTGACAACTTTGTCAATATTTTTGTTTGAATCCGATTAGCCTTTTAGATGGAATTTCTATGGATTTTTTATTCGAGAATGTATTGAGCTTATAAGTCTTTCATAGAGAAACATTTACATAGCCATGACTTGATTCAAGCGGAGGTATGGCGGTATGTCGTTCCTATGATCGGTATGTAAATGCATCTGAGACTATAAATGCAATGTTCTCAGCTAACCTTCTTGTATACACAAGAATCTTCTTCATTCTTAATGAAACCAAACTCTTTGATTGACTAATTAAAGCAATTCCAACCACGGATGCTTTCTTGAGTCCATAAATGGATATTTGTAGCTTAAATACCTATGCTTAGGTCCACTTAGGACATGTAAGAGCACAGGAGGGTTGTATTATGTACACGTCCTCTTCTAGATTCCTTTAAAAGAATGCAGTCTTTGTATCCATCTGTCAGATCTCATAGTCATAATAAGCAGCGATGGCTAAGATAATGCGAATGGATTTAATTTTCTCAAGCGAGGAAAGGTTTCGCCGTAATCAATTTCTTGAATTTGTTTTTACGACCTTTGGCTCTGGTCCCAGCCTTATAAGCATGGACATTTCCATGCTTTATCCGGTTTGCGTTTAAAAACTCATTTGCACTCGATACGTCTAGCACCTTCGGGTAGATCCATCGATGTCAAACATTATTTTTGGTACATTGAATCTATCTCGTATTTTCATGACATAAATGCATTCTGCATGACTCTGCCTGGCTTTAGTAAGCTAACCCCGTACGAGGAAGGCTGTTTCAATTAAGAAGGATTATCCATTACCATCTATCGGGTTCTTGGCGAGTTCTATCCGATCTCACAAAGAGATGTGTAGTGCCGGTTGGCTCGATCCACGGTTTCCCATGGATTAAGTTGAACTTCCCCAATATAAGAGAGAGTTACTTTCACGAGGGTGAAAAGCGATCACGTTCTCAGCGTTGACTTCCTCGCTTTCTTGAACAACCAGGATTCTCCTTAAATACATACCTCTTGTAGCTAAGTATTCCTTCTCAAGAGGAAAATGCCATCTCGGGCAATGAAAATCTTATTCGTGCTTGGTAGAAATAATACCTATGATTTCCTTGGATAGCCAATGAAATGACATTTCTCAAATTTGGAGTCCCGAGTTTGTGGATTATTCAATTTCTAGACATAGGCTTCGCTACCCCCAAATCTTCATGTGACCAATCTTGGGGCGGTTTCCAAACCACATCTCATGTAGAAATTCTTGCTTGATTTAGTTAGACGTTGCTTAGTGTGCATGGCGGTTTATAATGCATAGCCCAATGACTCGCGATTTGGATGTCTCATCATGGATCGAACTATATCGATAGTGTTCTATTTATCCTTTCGGATACATTATTATGTTGAGTGTTCAATGAGGTGAGGCTGGCGTCTGACCGCACTCTTTTAAGATATTAGCTTCAAATAAATAGCTTAAGTATTCTCCGCCTTTGTCGGACCGGAGAGCGTTAATGGATTTTTCTTGAGTTGGTTACCGACCTCTTTACGAAACTCTGTGAACTTTTCAAAGCCGTTCTTATGCTTCGGTAGATATATATAACCATATGTCTTTGTGTCGTCGATTGAAAGTGATGAAGTATGAGTAACCTCCTCGGCGGGAGTATTCATTGAGTACTGGCAGCATCGGTATGTATGATGTGCAATCACATTGTTTCCTACCCATTCCTTTGAAAGGTGATTTGATCATCTTGCCTAGCATGATTCAAGCAATACAGCCAATA
>JADFUC010000030.1:0-58270 GCA_019722365.1 Lithospermum erythrorhizon
AGTTACGTATTCATGTTACCCTTTGAAAAAAGATATCTAAATCATCAATCATACGTATAATATTATAATTGCTCTGACAATCCTGTTATGTGGCTTTAAAGAAGTTTAGTAACTTATCTAATCACATTTAAAATTCATTGGTTTAATATCACTATATCTTAAGGACATTGTTGATCCGGATTCATCCATCCAAATGCAAGTCGAGGTCATTTCTTTTTTTTTTTCCAGCACTTTGCCCAGGGATTGTGTTGCTTTAAGTACTATATCATGTTATAATAAATGTTTTTTCTTGTTAACTTGTTACATCTTTGTTCAACTTCAGCTCTCACTGCTGAAACTTGCACTATTTGTTCTTCGTAGTTTCGATTGAAATTCTTGTATTTTATAAATTGGGATTGTAGGATGGACGTCCGGTGCGTGTAATTAAAAGAGATTTAATTGAGCCTGCTAGGATTGTCGGATAATTGCTCAACCAGGAGGCGGATGAAGAAGAAGCAGCTCATTTATGTGGAAACCATAAGCCAAGAAAATAATAAGCTCTGCCTCAGTGAATCATCATGTTTAGTTGTTTACTGTAATTAATTGGAGATCTACTTTGTTGGTTATTGTTGAAAATAGTACTTATTATGTTTCATATACATTACAATTAGTCCTGAATTTAAATGAATATACTTGTAGCTCCTATTGATCTCGAATCAAGAAAAACGAATCCGGTGATGCAAAGTTGATGAGCAAAGATAAAACATGATGTTTTTAATGTCATTATTAACAATTATGACTGCCTTTTGTTACTATAATCACTTTTGGCTTCTAACTCTACTTTTACTGTTTTATACGCACTCATTTTTGCATTTAAACAATACTATATTAATTTATGCATTTAATTTGAAAAGTTGGTCCCAAAATTAAGCAACCCCACAATGCCGGGCCTCGCTAACTAGTATAGAGGTAAAAATTACATTAAGTGTTAATGAAAAACTATTATTCTACATAGTTCAATTGTATATTGTCTTATTCTGGTATTATCATTAGTCTTCCAAACTATAATGCATGATAACGTGTTATAATATATTATACACGATTATAGTATAATATAATGCATGAAAATGTGTTATAATGTATTATAATGTACCATAATGTATAATGGATTCATAATTTCTCAACAAATGTATATTCAAACACAATAAAATATTGAAGATATTAACAAATATACAACACACATTTAATTTTATGAACAAAAGGAGTATATAAACTCATGATTAAATATGATACAATATCAAATTAGCATGAGCTTAACTAGGTTTAGCAAAAAAAATTTCAAAATTTTCAAAATCTTATTCATTATCGAAATTTTAAAGCATGATGAGGAAGTGAAAAAGGGAGGAAATGAATTTTTGAAGAATGATGTGAGGGACGGATGGAAGTTTATTTAATGAGGGTATAACAGTCATTTCATATCCAAAATGAGGCTTTCAAATAAAAAGAGGCGAACAACATGCTGAATGACTAAATGAGCATTATGAAAAATTCTAAAGAGTATTACTTCTATTATAATATATAGCAGCCATTAGTTGGCCACATGGTACATTTCATTCGACATACTTTTTGTGTCTATGGCCTTCAATCAAGGTGGCATTAATTCACATGTACTAGATCCAATGAATTTTGAAGGCTTTCTCTCATGTTGTTATTCCACTTATTCATATTACCCCTCTAGTTATTTTAATTATTATTTTCTATAAGTTTTCATTTTTAGCTATATTTTTTGCATGTTCCAAAAATGTACACTAAATATTATTATATTTTTTATAATATTATTTTTATTTTAGCCACTCATTGCATTTATTTAAAATATTTTATTATATTATTTTCAACTAATATTTTATTTTATAATTAAATATTTAGCCATAAAGTAGAAAAAGGTTGGATTTTATTTACATTTATACATCGAGGACTAAAATAAGGAATTTGGTTTTGTGTAAAAGCTAAAAAATCCATATATTTGATAAAGTGATATAAGAAGTTAATTTGAGGGAAAATTTATGAGGAATTTGGTGTGAATGCTCTAAGTGTATGTATTAAATAGAAACTGACGAAGTCATGAAATTTGAAATTTGAAATTTTCAAGGATTCTTGGGATGGGGTCATCGGCTGTACTCAATGAAACTGGGAACCCATAAAATATGACGGGAGAAATATATTGATTTAATAATTATTGTGTAAAGTTGTGATTATAATTACTATATAATGCCTTTATATAGGCAAATACTAAACATAAACCTAATAGAAAATATATTAAATACGAAAACTAAATATCATGCCCTTTCTACAGCATTTGTCATTCAACTCGCTCCACTTCCTCGTCTCCTCCAAGTTACTCTATATTTCATATACCATATATTATCCTATTACCCCCTCAAAGCTGAGCATCGAATCACACGCAGCTTTCCAACTCAGAATGACAAAGAAAACGATCAAATCTTCAAAATCAAACTCTGGATCTTCTTGCAAAATTGCCCACAAATTGACTTGATACTTCAACCTCCATATCTTAATGACTCTCCAAAAAGAAGGTTAAATATAACCTTTCAAAAATAAATGACTCCAAGTCATGGGCCAGCCAAGACGTCCAATCGGTAGTTAGTCGTTCAATAATTATGTCTCAAAAACAAATTGGTCCAACTATGGCGGTTAAATCGTGACACATGCTAAAATAGGATTCTAAAGTTTACAAAGTTAGCCTTGTAAAAAGAGTACATTAATTATGGTCCCAAAAAATTCTCGGTTGTTCTATGTCATGGCCTATAAAGGTCCAATGATCATGGCATAAACCAAATTTAATAGATTGCACAATCAACAGTATAAAACAAAATAGAAATATAAAACGTGATAAAATATAAACTAGAAATATTATTGATGAATAATTGTTATGTAAACTTGTGATTACAATTACTAGAAAATGTCTTTATATAGACAAATACTAAACATAAACCTAATAGGAAATATATTAAATACGAAACTAAATTCATTCCTCCAAGCTTCATTGTCCAAATCGCTCCACTTCCTCGTCTCCTCCAAGCACGTCATATTCCCCGAGCATACCATAATATCCCAATAGAACGGTTGTATGAAAAATACTTGATATATATAATTTTAAATGTAAAATAAAATGATAAATTTAGAGCCTTATTTGAACTAATATTGAATATTTTAAAAATATATTTTTCTATATATATTCAACTTAATGTTTTGGTTATATATTCTAAATTAATTACTCATCCAAATTTTTTTATGTATTATTGTATGTTGATTCATGACGCATCTCAGAGTGTGTTCGTAGTGGGGCCTCAGCTTGAACCACTAAAAACATGTACATGTCGTAATGGTAGTTAGCTTTTACTATTTATCTCCCAAAGCTCATGGCTTCTATTCTTGTACGACAATAAATATTTTTAGATTCCATGACAAGATTCTTTACCCATTCTAAATTAATTTTTGGTAGTTTATTATGATCTAAATTAATTTTTGTATTCATTTTTAACAAATTTTCTTATTTATAATAAAAAGATTTCTTGTAAATAATTTATTAACAATATAATAAAAATCGTCCAAAATTTTTATATTGTATATGTCGAATCACCATTTTCAGTATGCTAAATTCGCCCCGACCTTGACGTAGTCGTTTGTGATTGATCCAATCCAAATAATAAGCTTCTTAGAAGGCAGCAGAAGCCAAGTGGGAAATTTGTAATTTGAATTCATGATAGTCATATTTAGTTTGTTTATATTTGTTTTCCCTAAGGCATCTTAATTTAATTTATTATAATTAACTAAATGACAAAACGGGGTCGGTAAGGAAACCTAACCAAAAGGAAGTCAGCTATAATATCAAGTCCAACACGTTGTCCGTCTCAATTTTAATTTTTTTTTTTTCATTTCTATTTAGATTACTGTTTTCAAGCTATACATGACTATAAATTTCGTATCAAATAAGTAAATAACTTATTGTTATGTAAATCGGTATTTAATAGCTCAAACTAATTACTACTACTAGTTATAGAAAAGAGATGGCAGAAATAGAGTAATATATATTGCTCTGACTTATTAATGAATCTTTTGTGCTGTAGTGTCTTTACATTCGCCGTGAAGCGGCATTTATACCGAAAATCTCCATCTGACAAAAACTGCACATTTTCCCAACTTTCTTTACACATTTCAACAAAAGTACTGTTCACTTTTATTTTATTCACATATTTCAACATAATACTATTCATAACACTCCCCTTTGAAATATTACGTTTAACCTGCTTATTTCCGGAAGATACGCCGCCTCGTTAAAACCTTACGAGACAAAAACCTACGACAAAACCATGCTTAAAAGAAGACAAATGCTCCCCCTTAATAAAATAGGGGTAGGTCTTCAAAGATCTCGAAAATGACGCATTCAATTACTTTGAATGTGCTTCTTGAAAACTGATGTCGGAAGAGCCTTTGTGAAGAGATCTGCTACATTAACACATGAACGGATATAGTGGATCTCTACCTCCTTGTTTCTTTCAAATTCTTGAGTGAACGAAAAGAACATTGGGGATGTGTTTGGTTCTCATAATTGGATATAACTTTCTTTCATCTTAGTAACACATGCAAAGATTATCTTCGTGACAATATTGTTGGACTCTTATCGCTGGGTAGGCCGACGTATCTTGTATATTTAGCTGGCCACCGATCTTAACCATCTCAGACGCTTTGCTGGCTTCGTGAAGTGTTATTACTTCAAAGCATGGCTCGAGGAAGTCGCTACAAGTGTCTCCGCTGGGATCTCCGTGATATCATAGCTGTCACCATATGTAAATACATATTCATCTGGTGATTTTAGCATTATGTGGATCCGACAAATAACCTCAAGACCAGATAACCAAGCAAACCTGCTTTATCATAGATAAAAACAAACCAAGATCGTGACATACCTCAAAAGAGTCTAAATATCTCGCTTTTATCCCTTTCAATGTCTCTCTTTGTGGGACAAGAACTAAATCTTGTTAGTAAATTCACTGCACAAGCTATATCGGGTCTTATACAATTAGCAAGATACATTAAGGTCTAATTACACTCGAGGTATAAGACTTCAAAGACAAGATCTTCTTCATTTTCCTTCTGGGTGACGAGACATCTTTTCAATATCAAGTGTTCTCGCCCCATCATTGAGTACTTGTGTTGGTTTACATGTTAAACCTTTTCAATACCCTTTCTGTGTAATTTGATTGGTGTACCAAAATACCATTTTTAGTGTACTTAATTTGTAAACCAAGACAGAACTTAGTCTTTCCCAGATCTTTCATTTCAAATTCTTTCTTTAAGTAATCCATTGCTTCTTTAATTTCCTTATTGGGCCTAAATGATATTTAAATCATCAACATAGACAAAGAATGACATAAAACCAAGGTTGTTTTCCCTCTTATAAAGACACAAGGACAAATAGGATTATTCACATAGCTTTTACGCAGTCATTCACTTACTTATTATACCACATTCGTCCTGATTATTTTAACCCATAAAGTTGATTTTTGCAACTTAATCGCATACATTTCTCCTGGTTTAGATGTTTTAATAATTTTAAATCCTTCCTAAAAGTGATCCATATAAATAGGTCAGAATAACATCCATAAGACGCATATCAAGATTATTAGATACCCATTAAACCTATTAAATAACGGTAAGCACTGGCCCATAACAGACAGCTTACCTCTATAATCAATTCCGGTCTGAGAAAAACCTTTATGCAACAAGACGAGCCTTTGTATCTTACAATCTCGCTTTTTTCTCATTTCGCTTTCTCACGAAGACCTTAACACTATAACCGTTGTGTTTCATACCTTCGTGAATAGTCACAATAGGGCCCAACATTTTCATTTTTAAGAGATTTCAATTCCAAGATTTGCTGCATCTTTCCATTTTGGCCAATCAAGTCGACGTTGACATTCAACCACAGATCTGGGTTCAGGATCATCATTTTCATTCATAATTTCATATGCAATGGAGAATGCAAATATTTCATCAATATCCTTATTTTTCCGGTTCCAAAGATTTCCTGTATTAACATAATTGATAGAAATCTCGAGATCATTCTTATTTTCAATTATCTCATTTTCATCATCTTGTGCTTCTTTAAGAGCACATTTTTCTATTATGGGGTTATCATTATCATTTAGTGTCTTATCAAGATCACTTACTCCCATTGTGCCGGCCACGCTCAGCGCGTGCCTTAGATGTGTAATTTGATACATCATTTTGCTTCAAATTTCAATCCGAGAAGGAGTATTAATCGGTACATGTGACTTTGTCATTCTTTTTTCTATATTACTAAATGAATCTCTGGGTAATTGATTTGCTAAACCTTTGTAAGTACACAAATTTTCTTTACATTTTCTTCCTATGATTTATTATACGTGTCTCCGACACAAGAAAGATGGGCATACCATGTTATGTCCTTTTCTCCGATCAAGCTTTCTTTCTCCTCCTACCGGGAGGAAAACCTGCCTGGCCGAATGACAATCAAGAAACTCGTCAAAAACATCACACGTTAAAGCTCAAAGATATCTAATAATAGAGTATGACTCATACCCTACATATATATGCCCAACCTCCTTTTAGGTCCCATCTTTTGTTCTTTTGTGGTAGCTTATTGATACATAAACCGCACATCCAAAAAATCTTTAGATGGGAAATTTCTCGGGTTCTTGACCACCATGTTGATATGGAGTGTTTATGATTAAGACTTGGTCTTAAATACACGATGCAGCATGAAAATTGCATGACTGACATATATAGTAACTGGTAATTTTGTTCTCATTATCAATGGTCTAGCAATATACTGAAGATGTTTAATTAATGATTCGGCTAAACCATTTTGTGTATGCACATGAGGAATAGGATGTTCAATAGTAATTCCAATTGACATGCAATAATTATTAAATGATTCAGATATAAATTCACCAGCATTGTCAAGTCTAACTTTCTTTATAAGATAATTAGAAATTGAGTTTAATTTTAATATTCAGCAAAGAAATCTTGCAAATGTCATATCCCGACTAGACAATAAACATACATATGACCATCAACTAGATGCATTAATTAATATGATAAAATACTTGAATGGTCCGTATGGGCGGACGGATAAAGTCCACATATATCACTCAATTCTTTCTAAGAAATGCAGTGATTCCGTGTGAAGCTTTGCATGGTGCATGCCTAGTTATTACTCTTCCTAGAGAACAAGCTTCACATGTCTCAAGTATTAATCTAAACCTTTCGCGGATGACCATGTACTTTCAATTATTTTTCCTATCATTGTAGCCGTGGATGACCTAATCGACGCCACAAGAATACAGCTTTAGATCCTCTTTATTGCTAAGTTGGCACAATTTTCAAGAATAAAGTGTAATGTAATCCGTAGCGTAATTTTGTATTTAATATTCTTTCTTTTCCAAAACACTAGCAATAATACAGATGTATTTCATATTACCTTCAGTTATCATTTTAGTATCATACCCTTGACGATATATGTCATTAAAACTTAATAAGTTTCTTTTTACTTTGGAGAATACAAAGCATCATTAATGATAAATTTTATTCCATTTGGTAATATGAACATGGCATTACCTGATCCTTCAATCAAGTCTGCATGACCTGAAATTGTATTAATTAACGCTGGGTAGATCGACAAGAAATATGTCTTCTTCTCGAGGATCATGCTGGTCGTCTAATCGCTTGGGGATGCAAATGTCTCTAGCAAGCCTCATGTTGCTTCTTTGAAACATGTAATGATATAAGACTTAAGAGAGAGTAAATCAACACAACATATAATCACAACATTATTATTTCATGTGATATAAAGCAAACATTGCCATATAATGTCACACATAATACGATACAAGAAGATTATTCATCACACATTATTCAAAACATAAAGTAGTTCTGCTATCATATCAAATTTCTTTTCTTTTAATCTAAGTTCATTTCATTTTGTTCCATCACCGAAGTCCAAGTGCCTCAAGATATACAGAGTCATCCTCGTGTTCATGTTCAAAGTCAGTCTTTTCTTTTCCCCTTCTTTTCTTCTACAGATACTCTTTATATCTTTTACAAAGATATACTCGCTCTACACGCCCTAGACCAATGACCTTTCTTTCCTCAAGATCAGAATAATAAATTGTCATTGTTTTTCAATAAACCTTCTTGGATTTTCTACCATTTTCTCTTGTCAATTTGCACTTCGGTAGGTCTACTATAATTCACGAAACCACGCCCACGACTCCGACCACGAAAATTACCACGACCTTGGACTACGTACCGACCTTCCGAATTCACCTCTATAACCACCACGACCCTTAAAAGTCGTTGCATTTACTTCTGGAAATGCCATTGTCCTGGGGCTGGGCGTGAATCGATGGTTTTTCAAAGAAGACTTCATTATTCTTTTCTCGCCTAATCAAAAGTAATTTAATTACTCTCAATATTTTTATATTCCATATTGTTCTTGCAACAATACTTGTGATGCATGAAACGTTGAAAACATTTTTTCTAATTTTTCCTATCTGGGCCACAACTTCTTCAATAATATTCTTAATCAAGGATATAATTTTAAACAAGGCAGTAGCTTGTAATCAAACGACACTTTTAAAGTCTTTAACCTCGCTTGTTCCATTCATCGACAAGCCGTTGTAAAAGTTAACTTAGGGATCCAAATTTTCTTGATTTTATCCCATAAGAACTTAGATCTCTACATTCGTATATTTCTCTCCTAATTATAGAGAATCATCAAGATGATCCATCATTAGTCTTATGGCTTTAGATTTTTTCATGTAAAGTTCTTTTTCTACTTTGTCTTTTTCTTTTTCAATCATTTCTAATGTTTTCGCATTATGTATTCCAAGTAGAACTTTTTCAGGCCCTTTACATCTGAGATATCTTATAACTTTGCTCTCGCCTCAAGACATGAAGTCAGTTTCCCTTTCTGAGGCTTGTAGATGCTGAGCTTATAGTTGGACATTGTTATATCTAAATCACAAACAAACACAATCAATACGAAAAATGACATTTTATTCAATATTACATTCTCGCAATCAATACATAGATTGAAATCTTATTCAATTACAAATACCATGTTCATTCTTCATGGAAATCTCTATCGAAACAAAAATAAACAATCCAAGCTAAGATTAGAAATGGTAAAATGCTAATTACCAAAAATGTTGTCATTCCCTTACCTATCTCTTCAACTTTAATAAAACCAATTATGAAAAGAGAGAGTGCCATTATAGTGACAAACACTAGAAAACATTTTGCCATTTTGAATCTGTTTATAAAATACTTTGAGAAAGATGTTTAGAAATGTGGAAGGGAATGAAGTATTTATAGAGTGAAATTTTGAGAAGTGTCCGTTATTGTTACCGTTTTATTACCGCTAATGACGGTTTGAGTGGATAGAAAAAAATATTAATTTTATCAAGTTTATTACCAGAAAAATGGGAAGGAAAATATTTTTTAAGTGTGTTAAAATACGATGTAGCTGCTAACGCATTATTAATGCATGATCACGATAAATGGACACATATGATAATATAATACACATGGTTATAAACAAATAATTCATGTCAATAACAAATAAAATAAGCATGACACACAATGGTGATAATAATATAAGTGGGGGTGTTTTATGCCCACCAAGTTAGTAAGTAACAAACACGATATGGCATTTAACCTCCACTCAAAATAATCATGCTATATTACAGAAGACTTCGACGTGGGATGCCGCTTCCATAATATTATTACGCTTTATTATAGATCACTAGATCTGGGAGATGCGCCTTCTCTATAATAAGAGAAAATAAAATAATAAAAATAACTCGTTTATGTATCACTCGACCGGACACGCTTCTTTATAATAGGAGCAGCATAAAAGAATAACACATTAAAAAACTACTAGTTATAGTCACCTGACGATGCCGCTTACTATAACAAGAGAAAGCAAATAACGACAATAATAAATTAAATAACGACAATAATAAATAATAATGCTCGACATTATAGAATACTTTGACATATACGCTTATCTATAATAGGCTCTCAAGTTATAATACTTGACATATAGCTAGTTATCTATAACGGGTAAAATGAGAAAATAATAAACGCCTGATTATGTATCACTTCGATATATAACCGCTATCTATAATAGCCCGGTTATGTAATTTGACATATTGTCGGGCTAATCCATATAATAGCAGAAACATATAACAAAAAATAAATATCAAAAGCGATAAGGATGATAATATACCTAATAGTAAGCAGTTACTATAGAGACGATCGTGCTGATAACGTGTTATAAAATCGAGTAATATATATTGCTCAAACTTTCTAATGAATCTTTTGTGCTGTAGTCTGTTTTACATTCGTTGGGAAGGGGGTATTTATACTGAAAACTTACCCGACAAAAACTGCACATTTTCCCAACTTTCTTTACACATTTCAACGTAGCATCGGGGTTTCACTTTTTATTTTATTCACATATTTCAACATAATACTATTCATAACACTTTACGCTATCAGAATGGAGTTAAGAATTTTTATTTATTTATAAAAAGATAGCAATAAACCTATCAGAGGGAGAAAATTGTTCGTACAAATTTTATCAAATCAGTTAAGATTGACCGCTCAAACTAGGAATCCCAGCCGCTTGTTGACGATTTGATGAGATATCCGGCTTGATTTGCTTGATTTGCGCCATGAGCTCGGCTTGCTCGAGGTTGACTCGAAAGCACCGAACTCTGATACGTGCTCTTGGCCACGCAGCCGGATATATCTCCCGGTTCGATGGATCGACCCCCTGTCCGACTTTATACGGTCCGAGCCGAGAGCCCAAATAAAGGTTTCGTCGCATCTCCTCACTCAATTTCTTTTGCATATATAAACCATTTGCAACTGCTATCTTTGCAAACAACCCTCAATATACTCGATATCTCTTACATCTTTAATGTCAAGGTATCAATAGCGCCTTTTAGCTCCTCCGTGAGTTTAAACAACATTCCAATCTCAAACCTAAATGTCTAGAATCAATCACTGAATTAAATTTAGGATAACTTCCAAGCCTACTATGATCTTCCTCACCATCACTAAGACCATTATCACTTTTCAATCCATCACTATCATCACCTAAGTCTATGTCACCATCAACATCATTTAATTGGTCATGCACACTACTTGAAAAAAAATTGAGTACGATTAACTGTTTTTCCATCATCTTCAACCCCTTGATCAACATGCATGTCAAACAAAATCTCATTATCCTCTATATCATATTCCTCATCTACAAATTACTCTGACTCATCTGAAGATCCAAACTCACTATCACCAGCTTTACTATCATAATCCTCTCTATCTGTCCTAAAGAATAAAGATCCAACACTACTATTTTGACCAAGATTATCTTCATCATCATCTATAATAACTTGTCTAATTTCCCTACAGCAGCCTCTGCCCTCAACATGTCATTTAAGTCAATATGTTGCACATGTATATCTACCTGATTTCTTTTCCTAAAGAACTTCAACAACCCCATACAATCACTATCCTTATTATTAAGAAGTTTACATCCCTTTTCAAAATCATCTTTATACTTATGATAAAATTTGATTTTACCCTTATTTCACAAAAGCCTACATTCACTCACAAACCCCTTCAAAACTTCTAAACTTAAGCTACTCCCATCTACATAATCATACCAGTCCACCATCCCCGTGGACTTCTCAACAAAGCTACTTATGATAACTTTGATTTTTAACAAATCAACCCAAAAATGATTTCAAACATGCATGGAACTTGCCATAAATAGGATTTTCAACCACACCAGAATTACGCCGTACTCCCATCACAAAATGCTTGTATTTTTACTCACAATTTATTGTTTCTTTTTCTTATTTTTTTCGCCAGTGAAAGAGATGGTTTGAGAGATAAATTGGTTTGAGAGTTTTTAGGTGATTTAGTGTACTTATTTTATGATTCTCGGTATTAGCTAACTTATTTTATGTGAATTACATTTTGGGGCTAATATATATTAATTTTGGGTTATGGGGTTTGTTTAAGAATAATTTTTAGCTTTTAAATTTTTTATTCGGCTGATGCATAAAAATAGAGCGCAAAGCATATAAACGAGGTGTTAATTTAGGGACCAAAAATGCACCTTTATACACACTTTAGGGATCATTTCCGCTAACGCTACCTCACGTACCAAAGTGCAAATGTGCCTCCACTCTCATCGGGTACTTATTTCTGACGATTATCTCTAAAAAGAAGAATGAATGAAGCTAGTTTCAAAATTGTTCATCTCTTTTATTTTCTCCTCCTCCTATTTACTCCTCCAACCCGAGATGGCACAAGCAAGTCCTAGAATAAATTTTGAAACTAAAGGTACAATCTCAAACACCCCACTTGTTTTTTTTCATTTTCTTTCAAGTTGAGATCTCGACTCTCTTTGTTCCTCATTACACGCCCTATTTATTTAAAGTCGTATAACATGAATATGATTATGTCATAACTACTCATGATGTTCGAAAACATACCGGCCTTACTAGAAATATAAAAATTTAGTACTTATAATCAAGGGTCTTATTTTCAATTTCTGCACTAGACACGAAAAAAATTTGGACTGCCCTGCCAGAAAATATGACGCGTACATTAAAGTTTGGGCATAATAATAATGAGTCACATAATATTGTAGAGGATCCCATTTTAATTTATTCCTCCCTCTTGTTGGGATAAGTTATTGACATACATGATCAAACACAGATGGAGAAGTAGAAAGAGCAAGATCTTTTATAATTGAGTGAAACAGGCAAACTTGAAGGCTTGTAGTGCATGCAACTGTGGAGGCCACATAAAACTGTTGCATTAGTAAGATTACCCAATTCAGACAAATGAAGAGAAGGCAGCCCTTTGTCGAATACTTCGTAAGTGTTGGTGTTGAGATTGTATATGTACGCCAATTAATAACTATTTTTTTTCTCCCTTCTAATAAACTATATTTGAAAAATGAATCGAATTTTTAACTAAACATATAGATTTGCATATCTTTATATTATTAGGATATAGAAAGGTGAAAAAACATGTTGATGATAATATTGAGATGGATTCGAAAAATTCCAAAAGATATTATTAGTATTAATTATTATTATTATCATATTAGTTTTAGTAATAACTTGAGTTGCTAAGTTATTATTATTGGCCATGAGTATTTGATATTGTACCTATAAATAATGGAGCTAGTTTGCTCATATATTTCATGGTTTATTCAATATAATTTACATTACTCTATCATTTTTATCAAGCAGATGTTCCCAAGATCTGGAGAGTTTTTTCCTAAGAAAGTACATGGGTGGCAACTATCATGATTAGCCACCCGCCTGACAATTCATATATATGTTTTTTATTGCTCATTGCTTCCGAGACATTTTTTCAACTTTATGATTTTCTTAAATTAAGAGTTTTTCTGTTTTTTGAGTGGGTGTTGTTATCGACAATCGTGTTATTGATGAAAGTCTTGGCAATTACATTCATCTTGGCGGTTGATGAAGTTCGCAAAACCCATTATCTATCGAAAGAGGTTTGATTTTATTATTCTTACGACGACTTTTCTACGCCGGGTACATTATTTTAAATTACTGAAAAAGAGAGTAGAATTTGTTTATGATGTATGTTGCAGCAGCTTAAATGCAACAACAAACTATTCCTGCTCGAAAATAATTCGCTCACGCGATACATATTTTGGTCCTCTTGGGCCAATGCTCTCTCTCGTCAACGTTTTATTGCTTTGTTTTCCCTACGATGTTCTTCCGCCTAACGTTTTGGTGTTTTGATTTTCCTGGCTCATCCAATCCCTATTCTAATTGGTTGGCTTAATCCGGTGATGTAAATCACGATGTTTTCTATTACAAACACATGGCAATTCATCAAATCATTACGAGTCTGAGTGAGTAATGATGAAAGAACTGATTTAATGTTTCTTTATTTAAGATTTAAGATTTTTTTATCAAACTTGAAGTCTATTTTCAAGTTGACATTTCCTCGATGTCATTCCAACTCGGCGAGTGTATCGGTATTTTGATCCAAAATTTCTAAGATATTATTAAGATACTATTATTATTAATTATTAGTTTTACTAATAACTTGACTAACAAGTTACTATTATTATCATAAATATTTGATATCAGATTTATAAATACAAGTTTGGCCATTTTACATTTCTGGCTTAATTTATTCAATATAATTTACATTACTCCATCATTCTTATCAAATACATAAATAAAATACTCCGTATTTATTTGAATTTTCCGTCAAACTTTGACTACAAGGTCATGATGTGGACGGGTACATGGTCAATTTGTGATGGCATTTTTGGTAATTTTGAATTATAAGTGATTGAATGAGATTGATTTTTAAATCATAAGTGATTCAATAAGCTTTATTGAATGATTAATTTAGACAGGATCTATATGATCTCCTTTTACCCAATTCCAAAATTTAGTATTATTTTATCATATCTAAATCAATTGTTCAATGTCTAGTTTACTATTATTTTTTTTTTATTATGTCTAGTTTACTATCGATTATCATTATGTTCATCTTTTACGTATAACATTTTTATGTATATATCAAACAGAGTATTGCTCTTTTAGCTTGTGTAGCGATAATTGTCCTAATTTAATGATCACTACAATAAAATTAAATACCGATAATTAAATAGGGAGACATCAACATCGATCATGAGGAATTGGTTGACACCCATGAATTGGTATAAATGTGGAACTAAGGGGGCCAGTATGAGAAGTTGGTTGTAATATTTCTCGATCTGCAAGTAAGTGAGGTGATAAGATCGATAAGATTTGCTTATAGATTTTTTTTTTAAGGTAAGATTTGGTTGGTAGTTGTTACTTTCTTTTCAATCCAAAATAATCGACTTTCTCACATAAGAAATTTTTAATTTTCAATTACTCTTTAATTATATTATTAAAAAATTAAAAATTAATATTACGAAATATTTTTAAAAGCATTTAATCCAATTATATAAAATTTATAGAGCAAATAATGAATAATTAATAATTGACACAAAGCTTCACTCAAAAAAGCCAAATATCAATTATTTTGGGTTGGAGTTAGTATCACATATACCATTAAAATACATTTCTTTTTCGTTGCTAATATCATAAGTAACCAAGGTTAGTTGTGCTCACTTGAAACAATTTCAAATGAATGACCAGAAGTTTAGCTGAGTAAAAATAAATCTGACAACATACCGAATTTCGGTTCCAAAGACAGGGACACAGAGGATTATATGCCCTAGACCACAAGCCAATGGTTTTGGTGGACGTTATTGGCCTAATTTGTTGCAACCTAATCCCATCTCTCTTCTTCCTAATATTCACTCTGTGGTTGCTTTTTTGGGGATGAAACATGAAAAGTACGTTTATATATAGTATACTCCTTCTAATCTATAAATATTAAATTTAGATGTTTATCAGTTTAAATTTCGAACTTAATATATATTTGTGATATATTATACTCGGTGAAAAAATATGAAAGGATAGTAGCTATATACTTTATTATTACATGATAAATTTGATTCATATAAACTAATTAATGTCAATATCATAGAGTTATCTAATAATTTTGAATATTGAAAATAAAATTTGATTATAGGGTAGGATTAGTAGTTAATTGTGATTAAGGTTCACTTTGAATGAACTAGTTACTTTTTGTGATAGTGCCAAATATGGGAAGTGTACAAAAACTTGTCTTAAAATTCATGATATTTTTAGATATTTTTAATGAGTTGGTTTTTTATATTGAAATTTATATTAAATGGAGTATTGAAAAATTAATAAGATTGATAACAAAATTATATTAAAAATAATTGATTTTGTTGACTGTAAATAGTAACTAGCACATAATATAACAGAATTATATTAAAAGTAATTGATTTTGTTTACTGTAAATAGAATAGCGCATAATCTATTTTTTTATGTCACTTATTATTATGTGATATCTAGAGTATAAACTGAAAGGTAAAAAATATCCGATAGCGTTTATATAAGCGCTATCTAAATGCTACGCCAGTATTTTTAACAATCATTACCAAGAGCTTTAGACGCTATATAAGAGTATAATATAATACGTAGGATGTGTTATCTAAGTGTATTTATGTAGCAGTGCAAATTGTAACCGAGAATCTTCCATTTCCTGTAGATTTATATAACAACTACAAGATCAAATGAATGATACTCAATAAAATAATTAACAATGTCTTCTTTGTTTTCGGATTTAAATTGTTACTACAAAAGGTAAGATGTGGCCACATACACTGTGAAAACTGTAGATGATCCATGCAACATTTAACAAGACTATATCTGAGACCTAAAAAGAACATCCTCTCCTTCAATGAGATGTTTGAATTGTGGGAAATGAAGAGTGGCAAAACATTAGAGAAGACATACATCCCAGAGCTTGAATTACTAGAGATGATCAAGAGTAAGTATGTTTGATTTGCAATTCTTTATTTTATATATTGGGATATGCACTATTAGTACTCTAACCATAACCTTTGGTTGCAGACTCAACAATCCCAGATAACATATTTCTTAGTGTATGCTACTCTGTGGCTATCAAGGGTGATTATATGAACTATGATATTGATCCGGGCACTGGCGTCGATGCCTCTAAGCGCTACCCTCGAGTGAAATATACGAGCGTGGAGGGGTATTTCGATCAAGTTCTCCTCACTGGCACCGCCTCTTCGGCTTCAAAATAATGGAATTCATATTTGGCTTATTCTATTTCATGCTTCTAAAATAAAATATGATGTTGAACTATGTCTTTTTTCTCCTGTTTATAGTGTTTTTGTTCTTCTTTTGTTTATCCCTATTTGGTGTGAAGGGAGGAAAGTGATAAGGATGTAAAATATCATCATATAATTATTGACTCAAAACTCAAAATCTTGAAACTATTATTTCCAACAAAATAGAAACTTTCATATACTTCAAATACAGAAACACAACCCAAACAAACATAAATCAGTCATTTCACACTTTAATTTCTTTACAATAAAAATTCTTAGTACTTGAGATGAACAATTATCCTCAACAAAGTCTCAGAACCATCAATCACATGTTGTCCTGAAGGAATCAGTGGACGCAACTCAGCAAACCCACAAGCATTCTTAAATTTTCCAGTCCCACCAGTGATAGAAAGATGAGACATTGTACTCCCAATCCTATAAACACCAAAGAAATTAATACTATCACCATATTCACCCCCTTCCATCATTGCACTAAATGTCATCATCTGTGTAGAACCATTAGCCGAGCTCGCTACGTAAACCCCCTGAGCTTTTCCAAGGACCCTGGATCCCAATTCGGGGCCAGAAGTCAGAATATCGTCGATTACAGTTATTGTCCCGAAACCAAGTCCCAAACCATCAGGGCCTAATAATGCGGCTGCAATGTTGTTGTTATCGTTGTTGTCGTTGCTGCCTGCGAAAGCTGTCCCTGCTAGGCCTGTTCCTAGGGGGACTCCATTGGAATTGACTGTTGGGATCGCCCCATTAGCGTTGGGAATGGCTACTGCGTTATCAGGGGCCTGGAAACCGAGCGGCCTGGCGAATGGTACCTGACCGCTGTAGATGTTGCCTAGTAAACCAGTGATCGGCCTCGCTGTCGGGTTGCTACCACCAAGAATATCATGCATGTATAATTCCAGGATCGGCTCCGCCTCCCCTGCTCCCCCTCCTGCTGTTGTTGCGGCTGGTTCGATTGCAGATACGATGATTGCTACATTGATCATGACTGCAAAAATTGCCAGGAGGATTGATGGTTTCTTCAACATTTTGATAATGGTTTGTGGATTAAAGATGCAGAAGATTTGTTGGATGCTGGAATGTGGTGTGTTGAGTGTTTCTTGATGCATTTGTTGTATGAATTGTATTCTTTTTATAGGGGGGATATGATTATAGAAAGGGAAGATGGAGTTAGTGAGGGAGGCTTCAGAAAGAGAGTGAAGTTGTTACATACTTGCTGTTATGAGCTATATGATTCAATGCAATATGTATTGCTCAATTCTTTAGTTAGATAATTGGGTTGTTTGGGGTGGGATCAGGACACGTGGCATAAAGGGATTAGAGGGAAAATAATTTTTCTTTGTTCCATGTCATAAGAAGCCTTGATTATCATGGAGAAGCCAATTTTTAAGTGAAGCTAGTTCAACTAAACCATGAGATAATGTGAACTTAAGATACTTGAGGAGTTTTAATGCAATTTACCTAAAACATCTTACATTTGAAGACACTTATTGAAGGTCCTCATGATGCAAAAGTTATTACCCTAAAAATAAGTAATGTCTCATTTTAGATTGTTGAGATTTTAGGTTTTAAATTTATAGTATGTTTACAATCTGAATAAAAAAATGAATAAAATTTTAATTTATATAGAGTAATCTTCATACAACAGAGACATACAGCATCTACTACACACCAAATTCCACCGGCTTGTCAACTCGTCTAAGTGATGCTAAATAATTCAAGGATTGATAGCTCGTTCGATCATACATGTTTCACCAAATGGTGAACGTTTTGAAACATATATGATCGATAGTATCATTAACCCATAATTCAACGTCTCAAATTGAGTGGAGGAAAAATTGTAAACATTAATTTCCAAGATTACGTAAGATAAGCATCTCAACATTTTTTGTCTATCAAGAAAATGATACAGTATTTAACAATATGGTCCGACATCGACTAAAAAGTCTATGACACAAATTTAATTGGCCTACCTCTTTTTAACCTCTATGATTACAATTGAGTAGCTAGCTTCCTCACAAATAAATCATGAAAAAATGAGCAAAGATCCTGTTTCTTATTCTCATGAAGTGTACCGTGAATATTGACTCGGGCCCTACTACTGAGTCGCTCAGAAGCCCATTCCGCCCATTCCACCCATGCCGCCACCTGGGGCCGCTGGCGTTTCATTCTCGTCCTTGGGGAGTTCAACTATAATGGCTTCAGTTGTGGTCATTAAAGAAGATACACTGCAAAATAAGATATATCATTAGTATATGAAACTTCAATTACCACATTAGAAGAATCACAAAACTGATTTTTTTTTTTTTTTTTTGGGTTATTACCTGGCAGCATCAACTAAAGCTGTTCTGATGACCTTTAAGGGATCAATGATTCCAGCTTTCACCATGTCTACATATTCACCTGAATAGAGGTAGCATACATATAATTAGAGCACAGTATTAAATCGTCCACTCCTAACAATTTGAAGATATGGAAAGACCTTTTGCGGCATCATATCCAAGATCAGGATTGTCCTGCTCCAGCAGCTTCCCTACAACAACAGAACCCTCTACTCCTGCGTTGGATGCAATTGTATATACCGGCATCTGTTATTACAAAATGCGGGAAGGGTTGGTTGGTTAGGACCATGAGTAATAGAGCTTACTGTTACTAAAAAACAAATCATGACGGCCCTGAAGCCGTATGATACATATAACTGCAGACAGATACGAAAGGAAGCTTATTAGATCTCTCACAGACCTTCAAGGCATTCTGAATAATTTGAACGCCAATCTTCTGATCGAAGTTGGCAGTTGGCAGCTTTTCTAATTCTTTGGCTGCATACAGAAGTGCAGCACCACCTCCTGCAATCCCATAAGGTTATATGTTAGCCTTATAACTTGCTCGCCACTATGATGAAGATAAGATTAACAACATTACCTGGAAGAATCCCTTCCTCAACAGCTGCCTTGGTAGCATTAAGGGCATCAGTAACTCTGTCTTTCTTCTCACCAACTTCAGTTTCACTAGCCCCTCCTACCTGCAAGGAAGAAAACAAATTATTACTTTTGGCACATTGAAATAGTTAAGTTAAGAAACACAACTGTGACATACAAAGTGTACAAACAACACGGCAAACCTTTAGTACTGCTACTCCACCAGAAAGTTTGGCAAGCCTCTCTTGCAACTTCTCTTTGTCATAATCAGATGTGCTCATTTCAATTCCTGACCTCAACTGTTAAAAGATAATGGCAACACTAGGAATTATTCATGTAACCTTGATATTAAATTGAATATGATTTATTTGTCTAGTTCAGTAGACTCTGGACCATCATGGGGGCAGTGCGGAACCACTAACAAACTCTTTTTAAGGGGTAAAAAGCTAAAAGAAAAAGTTTGGTGGACACAAACCATTTATCTTCAACATATCATATGCCTATAAACCAAAACTATCAATGTATTGCATACCTGTTCACATCTTTCTTCAATAGATTTCTTATCACCAGCACCATCAAGAATAACTGTGTCATCTTTTGTTATTGTCACCTAGAAAGAAGACCACTTATTACACGCTACAGGAAAATCAGATTCTGCGCCTAGTAAAATGGTCGAATGGGGAGAGCTTACCTTCTTGCATGAACCAAACATATCGAATTCCAAATCATCAATGCTCATGCCTAGTTCTTCGGTTATTACTTGCATTATTATGTTGCACCAAGTCATTATATAAAAGGTATACAACATATTCAAGAGACAACAGTTACAAAACAAATTAACTTACTTGACCTCCGGTTAAAGCAGCGAGATCCTGTAAACCAGCCTTTCTATTTTCACCAAAACCAGGAGCTTTAATGGCACAGACCTGCATAAACATACAATCACCAAATACAGATGATGAACCAAATCAAACTATTGTCAAATCTAAGTTAAATTTAGATTATCCTATTGGGGGTACTGTTATAGATACCTTAATACCACCACGGAGCTTGTTCAGAATTAGAGTTGCCAATGCTTCACTTTCCATATCTTCAGAAATGATCAACAAGGGTCTTTGTCTCTGGAAGAATGGAGTTTAAAGTATAAATCTACTGTCATCATCTAACCTTTGCACGAAGAAAAGGGTACGAGAAAACAAGTTACCTTCAACGCCAACTCCAAAGCCTTTACAACTGCTTGTACAGTAGAAATTTTCTTTTCGTGTATCAAGATAACAGGATTATCCAACTCCTGCAGTTAATTTACCTTAACAATTACTGACGGAATTGAGAACAAACTATAAATCATATCATCTCGATTGAATAAAGATGAATGCAGAACAAAACATAAATTCTTACACATTTCTGACTTTTAGTATTTGTAACGAAATATGGTGATATGTAACCTCTGTCCAGCTTCATTCCCTCAACAACTTCAAGTTCATTATAGAGTGTCTTTCCATCCTATAATGATGATACACAAATTTCAAGTCAAGAAAATGTCCTGAGACATGCTTCAACATGCACAAATGGCTAGAGTACATCAAAATGAAATGTAAAAATTTCTAGTGAAGGGTAGAGGTCGAAGCCAAAAAAAGGCTAAATAAAGTTAAAACTGATCCCATGACTTACTTGAATAGTGATAACACCTTCTTTTCCCACTTTCTCCATGGCTTTAGCAATCAGTTCACCAATCTCTCGATCACCATTTGCAGATATCATACCCACCTATGCAAACATACTATTAGCAACTCAAAGACAGACTAAAATATGAGAAGTTACTTAATAATAATGAGTTCATAATTTTCCAATTTTGGATTTCTGATCCTCCGAGTCTGCAGAGAATTTGACTATCAGGAGTAAGACTTCTACAATAGAACATTTAGTGACCACTACATTCATCCTACTGAGATAGCTTCTTAAGATTAATACAATAATGACCAAAACCAAACCTGAGCTATTTCTTCAGATGTGCTAATCATCCTAGCTCTGCTCTTCAAATTAGTGACAACAGAATCTACAGCCATGGTAATACCACGTCGCAGGTCCATCGCATTCATTCCAGCTGCAACTGACTTACACCCTTCAGTAAATATTGCACGAGTAAGAACTGTAGCGCAAGTCGTACCTGAAAATATATAAGTTCACAATTATACAGCGATTCGAGGGCAGGCAAAGTGATACGATAGTGGAAAACTTAATTCTTTATCTACATCAAAATGTTGAAAAAGATACCTATGGTACCCTTGGAAGAGGAGAATTATTATAAAAGAATTACAATAACAAGATTAAACGAACTAAGACTTGAAACTTACCATCACCAGCAACATCATTGGTGGCATTAGCAACCTGCTTTACAAGGCTTGCACCGACGTTCTTAATTTTATCCTTAAACTCAATGCTCTTTGCAACCGTAACACCATCTTTTGTCACTTTAGGAGCACCCCAGCTTTGCTCAATGACAACATTACGTCCCTACATTAATCAATAATCACAAATTCAATCACGCAAATTATCCTGTTCTATAAGCAAGAACTACAAGTATAACAAGACAAAGTTCCCAATTTTAGAGGGATGGCTCCTCTCCTGAACTCAAAGAAAAACATCATCTAAGCATTTATAGTCAATTGCAGTTAAAAAGTTGATGAAGTCAATCAAGCAATACAATAACAGTTTGCACTCGTCACGCAGCAACATCTCTCAGAATAGCTAATCTTTTTAGCATAAACTATAATCTCACACATAATAATTGTTTACACTCATATAAAGATGGTTGATCAACAAAACAAATGCTAAAAATATCTTGGTAGAAAAATGATACTCCCTCCATCCCTACAAGATCGGCCACTTTCTAATTTGATATATTGACTTTTTAAACTTTGACCTCAAATAATTTTGAATATGTTGGATAATAAGTGAAAATATACCAAAATATGGTATTTTCAAGCTACTTTACTACTAACATTATAACTTCGATTCAAATCAACTAACATTGAAATTTTGATTCAAATCAAAGTTGTGGGAGTCCATTAAGACATCAAAGATTGTTCATTTTGACCAATGAAAAATCAAACTGGACGATCTTTTAGGGACGGATGGAGTACTACAAAGACAAAGTAAATTAATAGCACAGTAAGAAATGTATATAATTCCATAATCTCAAACATTACGTCCCTTTGGACCCATGGTGACTTTAACAGCATCAGCAAGCTCTTCAACACCCTTTAGCATCAACGCCCGAGCTTCCACTCCAAATCTGATATCTTTTGCAGCATAGTTTCTGCTCCCTCCCAATCTACTACCAACCTGCGCATATTTTCACACAAATTTCAAATCCAATACTCCTGAAATAAGGATTCAAAAATATCAAATCTTTATCACAAAATACGAACAGATACTCTTTAACTTCAAGTCAGAAAAATGGGAGAACTTTATCATAAAATATGGACAAATGCTCTTTAATTTCAAATCAGCAACATATAATAAATAATCTGCTCCAATTTTAACACAAATATCAAATCCAATATCAAATAAGAATCACAAACTGAAAATCTTTATCACAAAATATGAACAAAAATGCTCTTTAAATTCAAAACAACACTATATCAAGAATAACCTGTTGGGTGCTCTTTTGGGCAATCCTGAAAACCAATAAAAATGAGATCTTTACATTAATATCATAAAAATAACTGAAATTTAAACATACCCACAAAACAAATTTGCAAATTAAATAATATTTTTGTGCATACTTAAGCAAATAAAAGTTAAAAAATGGATTGAAATTGCCCATAAAGAGATTACCTGGCTTTTGAAACAAGGTTAGCAGCAAAACGATACATTTTATTATTATTTTTATTGATTTATTTTTTGGTTTATTTGACAATGAGAGAGAGAGAGAGAGAAGTAGAATGATGTAGAAGAAGAAAGCTGAAGGCTTTCAACAAAGTCTCCTGTTTTAGGGTTTTAACTTGCTTTTGGGTTTAAGGGTATTTCCTTAAACTTAATTGTCTATTGGGTGTGTGGCGCATCCATAAATACATAATATACACTATTCTAAAGGCATGAAAAATGAGGTAAAATTCGGCTTTATACAAATTTTAATCTACAAATCGAATGAGTTACTTACTTAGACACTCGACTAAAAACTCTAACTTGATTACCAACTGAAGTAGCATTTTACTCAAGTAAATAAATAACTAAAAACTCTAACTTGATTACCAACTGAAGTAGCATTTTACTCATAATTTAGTAGATAAATAACAAATAGCCAAAATATCCAGATGATTACTCGAATCAATAAAATACATATCCCAAATTACTCGATATCTATTCGAACCAAGCTGGATTTAACATTACAGCGTATTGTTAAGAAGCGGTTTACAAATCGTGTTAATTTGTGAAATTTGGAGCAAATAACATGAGAGTCAGAAATGATTTGAAATAACGTACTCGCTTTTTGCGGGATAACATGTGTAGTAATGAAAAGTTATCTATACATTCTGCACAATCACAAATCCGCCTTTTTCTTCTTCCTCTTCTAAATTTCATTTTTTTGGTCCTTACCAAGATTTTACGAGAGATTTTCTTACTCTAAAAAATTCTTCAACTTCCCTGAAAGTCTATTCTCCATATGAAATTTATTATTCTAGTTTCAACTTAGAAGTTTACTAAAACATCAAAGTAAGTAATGTTGTTCTCCATATCAATTTCTTTCATTTAATTTTCGTATTTATTTTATTTTGTTGTTGTTTTTCTTCTTCTTGTGTTCAGATTACTATATGCTTGTATGTGTAATTTCCATAACAAGTTCGTTTTTTTTTTTTTAATTTTATTATTTGTTTTATTTCTTGTTTTTTGGTTAGGGGTTATTTAAATATTGTAGATAGATTCAATTTTTAGTGTTTAAACTATCTTAAATTTCACATAATTTGCGTATTTTCGTATATCGTGTTTGAAGGTTCAATTTTGCCAATAATTTGGGTATTTTCATTACAATAATTACATGGTTGTAAATGTTGAAAATTGATGTTTTATTTTTTATTAGATTGTTGAACTTAGATGTTTTATTTTTTGTCTATTGTTGAACATATGTATGTTTACTTTAAGCGGTGACAGTTCTTTGGACTGTTACAAAATGAACACAGCTTTCTCTTTTAGAAAGTGTCGATTACAATACGTGATTCTTGGTTCGTTGCAGATTTAAGTTAATCGCTTGATTGTTATAGTGTTGTCTTCTTCTGCAACATCTGAACTATCTTGTTTACATCTAACTTGTTATCTTTTTATAATTTTCCAAGTATGGTTAAAGTGAAGTTAAGTAGTAGGGCCAAGTTGAAATATTTAGATGATGTGCAGAAGTTTCTTAGTGCCAACAATCACAAGGCAATGCTCGACGAGTACGAGCTAGTGAAATTTCTATATGAGTTGGAGTTCTTTACCCGTACAAGTACTGACGTGCTTTGGTTGGTGAAGAAATATAGAACTAGAAGACCGAAATAGTGCCCCTGGAATGAAGACTATGATTTTTACCATAGGAGGTAAACGTTTCTCTTTTGGCCATGTTGAGTTCGCTTTGTTGACCGGGCTAAAATTTGGAAGTTGGCTGTTGATAATGATAATTCGGGGAGTCAATTTAGGTAAGTACTTGGGGAAGGGAATGTGAAGTGGAGTCGTGTTACGGAGTTGTTGAAGCCAGGCGTGGCCGAGCAGTGTTAGCCTCCGCAAGATTTGTATACATAACCTTGTATTTGTTTTGTGGAGGTGAAGATAATGTGGTTCATATGACGGGTGTATGTTGGCTTGACGACCCACATTTGCAATTCTTATCCTGAGGGAAGGAAACATATCTGTGGCTTGACTAGTAGGGATTGGGCTCATATGTGGAAGACAATCCCAACGAAGGAAATTGAAGCACATTTTAAGATTACTACATTCCCGTATGTCATGTAAGCTTGGGTTCGAGCGCCTCCGGCCTTATTCGTCCCTTGGTGGCTACGAGATTGGTAATGGTTATCCGAGGATAATAAGATGGCATCTTGGCACGGTCGAAGGAAGACGAAGGAGAACAACGAAGGAGGCAACAACCATATATGAAGCCGAAGATGTAAGCACACATGTAATATATTTAACTTACATAATTTACATAGTTTTTATCTTTTTTTATTGTATTGTGGTATATTATTTGTCTGTATACTGTTTCACTCTTATACATTGATATACATGCGTATACATAGATACACATCAATATATATCGATATACATGGATATGCGTCAATATCAATGTATACGAATTTATATATGTGTATATATGTGTTTAATGGTGTAATTGTTCTGTTTTTGTTTTAAACTGAGTTATTGTGATCTATTTGTGGTTGTTGCAGTTGCCTTATGGTTATGTGATTCCTGAAGCTCTAGAGATGCAGAAAGATTACCATGTGAGTGTAATAAATTGGGTGGACAAATCTTCTACATATGTTTTCGGAGAGGATGAAGAAGCCAACAGTCCGGGCTTTCTTACTCTGACTTCAGCTTTTCAGAAGTTAGATAGGAAGGTTGAAGAGGGATTTAGATGCCTAGATGAAAGGATGGATAAGTTTGAGGCCAGGGTTGCTGATATGGAGATGCAGATTCCGGATGGACGAAAGATGGAGTTGAATGTTGTTAGTCGTCTCCGTACTATATTTGGGCATGAGTTAGCCACGTTTAAATGGAAAATCAACAAGGAGTTGAGAGAAGAGTTGAACTTGCTGCCACCATAGGATGGTCTTCCGGTTGTTTATGAATTTGATGGTGAAAAGCTGGTTGCCAAGGATTTGGAGCACCATACCACTATGGAAAGCCTTGATGTGTCAATGTATAAGGGCGATGATGTGTCGAGATCAACCAACAATAGAGGAAGGAGGGATGCACTGTGAGCGCCGTTCTCAGTAACAAAACACTCCTTTCGAGATATGCTTTGAGTCCATTTACAACATCACATGTGTACAAGAAGGTTAACAAGAGAGGTGTTGATGGAGTTCTTAAGAACTAGAAACCTGTCGATGATGTAGAGGTTGAAATGCCACTACCTACCCATGTTGATCCTACGAAGGAGCTTCCATGCAACCCCATAAAATGGCAAGTCTTGAATTTGTGATTTGGAAATAATGTATTACTTTCATCTGATGTTGGGCTCGAAGGTCGGTTGTTAAAAGTAGGGGGTTTCCCGATACCATTTTCAAAGAACTCTGTGAGATTAACGCTGGCAGGAGGAGCGTGGCTAAATAGTGAAGTTCTTATATGATGATAATAAGCGGATATACAACTTGATATACACTATGCAACGTCTGGTGTATTGTTATTATTACATGTATCAATCACGGCCTTGCATTTGTTAAATATGCAAGAAGAAGTGTATGCTGGATCATTCCCAGACACCAAGTGGACATGAGTAGGGACTTCATATAGCGGTAGTGTCGAAGCTGCGTATGCAAAGTTTTTTGAAGATCGAATAAGGCATAGTGATAAACTTATTTGGGAGGCTATGCACATGGACCTATTTCTGATAGTCTCTGAAATTTCTAAATGGCAATGTAAGGCATGGAGGGCTTGTGCCAAAGTGTATGGCATACAAAACCTGGATAATATGCATTGGGTAGCTTATGAGTATGACTTCCTTGAGAAGGAAGTCAAGGTGTATGACTCCATGGCCAATGTGTTTTATGCTAAGTGCCAAAAAGTGTTGGTACACGTTGATTGTGTGGGGGTATACAATATTGGTTCTTGAGGAAGGTGAGAAGAAGATGGATCCGGGCCGTGCCATTTACCGTTACATTTGTGCCCGTGCTACAACAGCCCAATGATCACGATTGTGGGGTCTACGCCATCAAGTTCGTGCAATGCTTGGCAATGAAGTCCGATCTCAATAGATTGAAAGATTGTTCGTTCCCATAATTTAGGAAGAAGCTTAGATCACCGTGTTATTGGACAAGCCTAAATGATGGGAAATATACTTTTTACCGAGCGTGAGATTAAGTGATTAGAATGTGAAGAGTTTTTAGATTGTTTTCTTTTGTCGAGTTAGACAATGGTTGATGTTTTATCCCACATATTCATTTTGGATGGTAAAAAATGTGTGTTGAATGATTTAACAAAGTATGATGGTTTATCGGGGTTTACATAATGTGTTTCAGCGTTTTTACCCATATCTACTTGGGTTTTTTATATCAGGTAGGAGTATTTTTGAGCTTTAAAGGGGTATATTTTATCCCAAAAGAAGGGTATTAATTTTGAAATCATTTCCTTGACTTGTGTTATTATTCCAAATTTGTCTTAATTTGCACACCACAGCTAATTGAAAGAGCGAAAAAGAAGAAATAAGATCAAGATTTTAAATGAAATAATATATATGAGTACAACACAGACTATATTTGGTAGTGTTCACACATAGAGTTCAAAAACAAAGATTCAACATGAACCTTTGGAACTCACATTTTCCTCTAAATTTCTTCTTTCTAATGAAAAGACTTCTACAATCATAAATTATAAATACTACGAATAAAGAGATGTGATATAGTTCGAATAGCATGCGGGTTGTATCTTCTGAGTTATATTATTTCGAAATATCGAATACCTAGCTCGCCTAAGGAAACTGCAAAACCACGACGAAGAGTGCAAATCTAGCTGGTTAGCTACATCTTCCTCCCCCCTATACAGCTCAATTCAATTCAAGGATCCCCCTCAGCATGACATGTGAAGGGAGCAAAAAACTACAGCGGTCCGGGAACAAACGAAGGAACTTGTAAAGACTCGAAAGCGATTAAAAAGCATAAAACAATGGACCAGTGCCAGCTTCCTTCTCAGCATCAGCAATGCTAGTGTAGACATATATCCTGTTGATGAGCTCCCAGCTCCAATCAGGCTTCCTCGTTATAGACATCGGGGGCCAACGGTTAACTCTCACGTAGTTTTCCCTGATCCTTCCATCACCAAAGAAACTAGTAATGACCGAGTAACAAGACTCGTGACCTCCCCATACCTTGTCACCTTCATCAGCAGTAAGAGTTCCATCAGCATGGAAATAACGGCGCATCAGGGGCCCCTCCCCAGTCCAAAAGGGATCAAGGTTGCGCCAATAATCTGGAGCTTCCTGCACCAAGTTCATGTTAGGCTTAAGTGCTGAAGAGTATACTATCAGTCTATCACCATGAAATCAGTAATTCAGTTAAAAAGGCTCATATAGTTGAGAATAAAACAATTTTGCCCACCAATGAACTAAGCCCGATTGGTCAAATATACAAAAGAAATGAACCAGCATAAAACAGTACCACTAACCAACTATTTATAGTTATAACTAACCATAGATATTTAAGAACTAGCCAACAATTTGATTTAATACTTTGGCTGATATTTAATTTTCTTTTGCCTTAATGGCATGGGGGAGCAGAGGAGAGAAGAGAAACAAGAAAAATAAAATGGAGCTAATGATGGAGATATTGAAACCAGTCACCCTTTATAAACAATCTACTTAAGTAAATAGATCCCTATCAGGATCCAAACATACATATCAGGACTTAATGAGACACAAAACCTACTCACAAAATATTTTTACATTTCTCAAATGGAATAGGGCTATACAAATTCAATTGAAGGGTACAAGTCCTAAAGGAAATGAATTACCATACCTCAGTAAAGTGGAACTCCCAATCATGATCAACTAGATCGTCCTTTGTTATCCGGGTCTAAAAAGAAACCTAATTATTAGTAGATGGAGACATATTGTTAATACTTATTGGGTCCACTTTCTTTAGATCATTTGCAACTCTATTCAATAAAAATGTTAGTAACTTACTCGTTTTCCATCCTTCATAGACAAGTTATATGATGTCAGCTTTGACAAACCATGGAGTTTCGCTATGCGAGGTATGTGTGCCTTCCCTATCCATAATTCATCACACTGCAAATTAAATTGCATACATTTCTCTTTATTTTGAATGTAAATCCATCAAAAAACACAAAACAGCATGAAAATTCAAACAAAGATAATTTCAGACCTTCATCATTTTCAGAATACAAAGTCCAAATTGTAGTGTTGTTGTTAGCTATAATGCTATATCAGAACTTAATTGTGTACATCAACATGACCAATGCCTCTGATGAGGCTCCCGCCTAAGCAGGTAAGGGCCCAGGGGGTGAGGCTGTTTCCGAATAGACCCAAGGTTGAAGTGCTAGCTACTTAGTTCACAATAGAGAAGAAGGTTAGGTAATGTAATGAACAATTTTGATTGATTACATTACATCGAACAACCAGATAATATAGAATATTTGACACCATAGGACATGTACACCAGCACTTAATTGAATACATGTAACTAAATTTCAGTCGGCAACTATTTTTAGGGCTTGCAGTTTATGTTTTGTAATGCTACTCAGCACTTAATCATATAGAAAACGTTAAACTTTTAATAAGAACAGTATATGCATTCTAGTTCAGTTTCTTAGATTTGGTTCCCTTGAGACTGCATTTTTTTTGGGGGGTGGGTGTTTTATTGTCCCCAATTACAATTATTCTGAAGTATCTCTAGATATACAACTTCATCTAACATATATTTAACCACTAAAATATATGAATGAAGTCATGAAAGGGGGGGTGGTTTATTGTCCCCAATTACAATTATTCTGAAGTATCTCTAGATATACAACTTCATCTAAGATATATTTAACCACTAAAATATATGAATGAAGTCATGAACAAAGTCAGCATCTACTGTAGCTTGGTGATTTAAATACTTAAACAAGAAAACCACATGCTGATATGCATAGTTATTTCTACAAAGAAAACTAAAGCCAAGACTATTGACTGCTGCATAATCTCTAGCTTTTGGTGGAATTTTAAGATTCTTCCACTATCCTGCATAAAATATTCTTATTTCAGGAGAGCTTTGCTCTAACGCTGTTTATATACTAGAGGTGATTAACTAAAGCTCTTAGACTGTCATTTAACGATATCGTATGTACATTTGATAACATGATGGTAGAGTAACTTATCTTATATGATATACTACGTAGCTTAATGTGACCACAGACCAGACCACATAAATAAAAAGGGATACTGTACCTCTCAGAACTAGACTTTTTCATCTCAGCCATTGGCACGAGTAAAGAAAAGAGATGTAAAAGAAGAAGAGAAAGGGGGGAAATAACAAGAAGGAAACCTCACAGTGTAAATTTAACCTCCAATTGAAGTTCAAAACTAATTCAGATTATCTAAATTTGCTACAGAGGACATGTAGATGAATTGAAAGACATCAGACCTCTAGAACTAGGATTTACTTCTTCTAACTTCCCTTGCCAACCCCAGCCCCCCTCGTTAAAAACGTCATTTCAATTTTCTGTATTTACATATGGTTCTGAAGTCGTTTAATCTCGAAAGATGGTTTCACTTGTACATTCTCACATGCGC
Source organism: Lithospermum erythrorhizon (assembly GCA_019722365.1). NCBI lineage: Eukaryota > Viridiplantae > Streptophyta > Magnoliopsida > Boraginales > Boraginaceae > Lithospermum > Lithospermum erythrorhizon. The sequence continues at coordinate 31,298 of JADFUC010000030.1, forward strand.
TGTTCATCCAAGCAACTGAACTAACTAGTAGAAAATAAATGGAACAAGTTGGTTATACATATTGCAAAAGGTGGATTTAACTAAAAAGAACATGAAAATAAATTCTTCAATTGCCATTTTCAGAGAGACATCATAGACGAGAAGTAACCACTACTTCGAGTTTTGATTATCAGACAAGAAGCAACAAACAATTCAGTGATTCACATAGAAATGAAACTAAAGAGTGAACTGTAGTTCACATCATAAAGAACCCCTAACCTAGATACAGAGTTGCCATAAATCTAGATATACAAGATAAAAAAAATAGTTACCAATCACATATGCAAACTCCAATAAAAAAAAAAAGAACAAAGGAGATAATACTACAACATACCAAGGTTAAAAAAAAGCTATCTTTGCTTGAAAAAACTTAGTCCAAACAGCTTAAAGCACCTTAACCAGTGCAAGAAGATGGTTCCTCCCAGTTCACATAAACCTTATCAACTATCTCCAGTGTGTTTCAGGTCATGAGTTGTATTTTTTCTGATATTTTTTTTTATTTGATTCTTTATTTTCTGCCATTAGTATGAAATATTTGTTTAAAAAATCTTTCTATACCCACAACCCATCAGCCTAAAATGGTCTAAAACCCAACTCCCTAAATGGAAAACACAAACAAACAAATTTTTTTTGAAGCTTTCACATATTATTTTATTGAGTATTGAAATTCAGACCATACTTTATTTTAATGTTTTTTTCCCTCAAAGTTGTTGAAAGTCATAGCCCATAGTCTACCACAAATTTATTACCATGACTAAATACTATTGAAAGTCAGACCATAGTATCCCACAAATTTAGTACCATGACTAAATACAGAGTATGCAAACAAAAACATTAATCATCTTCTCCAAATTACATGTCCCACAATAATCTAATATCTTAATCTTAATTCAAGAAAATTATCTCAAGTATATCTATTTGGCTCCTACAGTCAGCACTCATACGTGTCAGTTGTCACTTATATCTTGTAAGATCACACACTACTGCTCAACCCACTTCGCAAATTCTCTCAAAATTGAAGTAAAAACAAACAAAAACCAAAACCGAATATCACATAAGTATTAATAATCAATAATTTCATGTTAAAATCAATTAATAATCCTTTTTTTTTGTTGTTGTAGGTAAATTTTTTATTTCAAAATATTTATCATTCTAGTATAGAAAATTGTACTTCTACATTTCTATATTTTCAATGTAATTTTTTATTATTTTTTCTCATGAAATTATCAATCAACTAATCATATAGTTTTAAATGATTGTTATTCTATATTTTCAATGTAATTTTTTACTACTTTTTATTTTCATTAATATATATGAAAATTGCTAAAACAACAAATAGAGAAAAAAAAAAAGGAATAGTATTTTATTAATACACCGAAAATTCTTAATTTATTAGGACTACATATACGGTTTTACATGTAGTTTCAATGATATTGGTCATGCATGATACCTTGTGATGAATATATGTTAAATCGAGTCTTCCAATAACTTTTTAATAATTTTTTTTTTAAATTAACAAGACCCGATCCGAAGAATAATTATTATGAATAATATCTCGTATTCATTGGACTAAGTTAGTAATTCCAATAAATTATTAATATATCATAATTTAATAATTTATTAATGTGGGATTGAACTTCTCGATACCAAAATTAGAGCAAAATAATTTACATATGTTACAAAAATCAATGTGAAATATAAAAAACCAAACCTTTGAGCTCCAAATCTTATCATCAGAAGCACCAATTCTCCACCCATTAGAGACAAGTTGACTTAGTGCCAAACTATGTGCATCTAACCTTTCCAATATTCTTAGCATAATATCTGAGCCAAGAATTACCAAAGGGTCCTTCAAATCATCACCATTTTCACCAATTTCATTATTTTCCTCCATTTTTTCTTTACCCTTTACACTAGAGCTTTCACCATGCATGTTTCTTGACTTCTTTGATCTCCTCAAACCTCCATCTTCAGAAGATGAAGAAGATTCTTGATCTTGGGCATTTGGTATTTGTTCTCTTTCGATTCCCATTTTATTAACCAAAATTTATGAAAAAAGAGTTTTTATTGTATGTACGAAAAAAGTAGTGAGGAAATTAAAGTAGAGTAGAGTGGACTATATAGGAAAAAAAATTAGAGGACAACAGTTTTGAGACACATCACATGCATGGATGCACATATAACCTCTCTATGAAGGTTTACCAAATTGGAACCTCTTAACGCGCCCCTTGGCCAATTATGCTATATTAAAAAATCTAAATATAATCTATTAAAAATTTTACTGTAATTTTTTTTCAAGATACGATATTCACCATGTAATACGCCACCGAATATATTTAATATACATTTATACTCATATTTAAATATACGATATCGGTGATTTAACATACGCGATAGCTCACAAATACTAAATTTTTATAACGCAATAACATAGCATTTTAATATATAATTTTAAAGTTTGGCCCTAAAATTTAAAAAAATAACTAAACCAACCTATAAAAATTTAAAAATTATAAAATAGATACTTCAAGAATCTTAATAGAACAATATCTTAATGCCACCTAACTTTACTAGCCCAAATGACCATATCTGACATGCAACATAATTTTCACATTAATTATACATTTGTATTATAAAGCAATGGCGAATTGAGGGATAAATGTGATGAAGTATCGCCCTTCTAATTTTAAAAAACTAAATTTATACATTTTATAAAAAAATAATAGGTATTCTTTAAAAAATTACGTTGTCAGCCTCTAAATTTTTATATTTCTCCTTTATAACATAAGATAAGTAATCTCGCCTCTTATATATAAAATTTTGATTTCGCCACTATATGCGAGTATGAAGCACATAAATAATCCATTGAAGTGTTCATAAGTCATAACTCACAAGAAACCAAAATAATCTAAGAAATTTGGGAATTGGGGCAAAAGCGTCGAACCATCACTCCACAAGTACTGCTCTTCATTCACTCACTCATTAATTTTATTGGCCTCATTCACTCCCTTATCATTTAATATCGTTTCTTTTATTTCAAATTGTTGACTTTCCCGCAGTTCAACGGTTACCAACGTGACGCGACACGCATGTTCTCACCTGCGGGCAAAATAAGAATTTTTACATCTAAAAACATTTACAAAAATTAAAAACGGATAATATATTGTACAAAAGCCACCATTCACTCACTCATGCTTTTACTTCTCTCATTTCTCATTCACTCACTCACGCTTTGTTACGTGTCTCATTCACTCACTCATCATTTTAATTAATTCATTTTATCCCGATGTCAACCTCGACCGCTGCTCAACCGTTAGTCAATCCATGCAAGACACGTGACTTTTCTCGAGGTAAAATAATATTTTCATATCTAAAAACTTTTTAAAAAGTTTAAAATTAGAGAATTTGTACTGCCAAATTGATTTAGACATTTCACAAAATCTCAACTCTAAAAATCAATCAATTCTTAAGAAAAAAATTGATGATTGAGTCATCAATTCTCCTTAATCTTTTTATTTTTTTAGAAGAAAAATTGGATTTAGCTAGCTTACGCTTCTCCCACTTTTTATTTTTGTGAAAGCCCTAAATTAATTATGGAGTCATCATCCCCCCTTTTTTTATTGTTTTAGGAAGTTTTTTTAAATGTGAAATAACTATTTTACCTCTGGAAAAGTCACGTGCCTCGTGCATGGATTGACTAATGGTTGACTTCACAATGAAGTCGACTCAGAGTAAAACGGACCAATTAAAATCGACCGCGAAATGAACGGCACTTAATAGCAACAAAACACGAAAATGGTTTAACTGAAACCAAAGAAACACGAGCGAAATGAACGAGCCTTTTGCCCAATATATTATCCCATTTTTATTTTTTAAATGTTTTTAGATGTAAATTACTATTTGCCCCTCGTTAGAACACGCTACATGTCATACGTTGTTGATTTGAACCATCGACCGGTGAAAGTCAACAACCTAAGTAAAGAAACCAATATTAAACGACAAAGTTGAGCCGAATTTGAGACCATAAAATTCATGAGCTGAAGAAATTTTACCGTATGAAACATAAGCCATGATTCTCGCCTTTTGTCTTTTTAAATTTTAGAGTTCAAGTTTTAGATTCTTAAAAATGTATATGAAACTTAAAGTTAATTTCTTTTATTATTATGAATAGTCATGTTCTTTTCAAAATTACTATACTTTTTGTGATCCCCAATCAATATTGACGGTGACATGACGATAAGATTGTTGTCGCTTTTGACCTCTCGATCGCCTAATTAATCGATTCCGAACAAACCGACGTCAATGTACCACCAATCGGGTCTGGGTGACAATCCAACCCGAAGCCGTCTCCAAACTCTCAAAAGCCATCACAAAGCGATTTTATCAGAGAGTATAACAAAAGAACAAGTTTTCACAAGCCAGACAAAACAATCCAAGATGTAAGACTTTTATTCTTTTTAGCTTCGATAGTTTAAGATGACAAAAGGCTAATATATATAATAACATATTAGGATTACGCTGCTCGCTATAAAGCAGCATGACAACACCAGGCCAAGCATTGGGTTGGGGCTAACAGATTATAACAATCTCCACCTCGACTCAAGCAGAACGCATTTTGACATAACACTCGGGAATCACAGATTCCTCATCATCGCCAAACCATTACTCAGAAATCACAAAGACAATACAGAATTTAAAGCGTATACACAAAGTATACTATCATCACAAAGACCGGGCAAAAATCACTCGCAAACTAAGTCCCTGCGGACCGAACTACCATGTGGTCATCGAGTTCAAGATATGCAAATCATTAATCAACCTATGTCAAAGTTCGTGGATTCTTTGACACGAAATGAATTTCTCCACTAACAAGCATTGCATCTATATCTCTAGTGATTAAATTCCGGTGGAATTTTCTCCTCCAACTTCACAATGCCCCCGTCAACAATATCACGAATATAGTGAAATCGAACATCAATATGCTTAGTCCTATCAATGGAAAATGTGATTTTTACACAATCAATAGCGTATTGATTCATGAAAACACAAACCACGCTGTTTAAGAAAACCAATTTCGCATAATAAAGTCAGAAGTTTCAAATATTTTTAAAGCTTCAGCTGGCAAATTTACATACTCGTGATTCGTAGTAGATAAAGAACAATCGGGTTGAAGCTCTACTTCCAACTTATAAAGAGCCACACAAAGTAAATACACATGTTAAGTGAGTATTTCCTATTGTCTCTATCATTAAGCATAATTAGAATCTACATAGCCAACTAACTTAACGCCATCATGACATCTTGAGAGAAACCTCAAACCAACATCAACTAGAGATTTCAAATACCTTAACAAACCCACTTTAAAGCTGCTCCAACGAGGCATACCAGATTAGACATATATCTACTCAAGCTAACTAACCGCATATGCAATATCGTGCCTAGCTAACCACGAGATACATAATGAATCCTATAGCATTAGAATACGCAATACTCTTCATATTATTTATTTCGGCCTGGGCCTGGGGACCGATCCTTACTTAACACAAAATGAGAAGCTAAAGAGGGGTACATTCACGATTTAGCATCGACATAAAAAATTTTACTCAAAATCTTTTCAACATATGCACTTTGATTTAAAAACAAGAGTAGATTTCTTTTGTCTCTCTATCAATAATGTCTTCATGCCTGTGAATTTTCTTAGCATCACCTAAATCTTTCATATCAAAATTATCACAGCTATTTTTGCACATGCTCGTTAATAGACTTCAAACACGGACTAACAATCAACATGTCATCCACATAAAGCAAAAGAAATACAGTACGTAGTCATATTCTTAAAGTATGTGCAATGATCGTAAGAGCTTCTTTTTAAACTTCAAAGACCGCATGCAATTGTCAAATTCTAATATTCCATTGCCTGGTGATTATTTTAAACCATACAAGCGTCTTTTTATAACAAACACACATTATCAGCAATTTAGGGTCCACAAAGCCCCTCGGTCGATGATATAAATATTTTTGTCAAGATCACTACGTAGAAAGCAAAAAGAGTAACATCCATTTGTTTTAATCAATTAAAAGAAACTAAAGCAAAGATGATTCTAACAAGAGTAAATCCTAACTACGCGAGCAAAAAAAGTTTTCCCAAAGATAATCTATTCTCCTTTGAGTAAACTTTAGCTTACTAACCTAGCCTTAAATCTAACCTTATTAGTTTCTTGCTTAACCTTAAACAACCACTTACAGTCTACCACGGAGCAACTAGGGGGTTTAGGAACAAGTTTCCAAGTCTCGTGAATTCTTAGGGATTCCATTTCACTATTCATAGCATCAATCCATTCATTGGAATATTTCAATCTTTAAAGCTTCTTTGTAAGTCTTAGGCTCATCACACTCCAACGGATTCAAAACACATTAAAGCAAAATGCATTAAATTACAATCATTCAAATCGTTATCTCTATATCTCTCGTATTTTAATGGTTCTTTTTACTTATCCCTAGCTGAAGCCGATAGTCATTCAAAGCATTAATCAGTAAAACATTCAAGATCGTGAACAACAACATTATTTCCACCCTTATCGAGGTCAGTGATTCTCCACCTCATTGGGGAGTAATCTCATCTTGATTTACAAGAACTAATTTATGAAATCTCATTTCGTAAGAAGGGCCCAGCCGATTAGTGTTATCAAAGCGATCAAGCCCACCTTTGGTCAGAGCATCATTAATAGGTGAAGTCAGGGAAGAGTCAAGGTGGAAATTCATTTCATTAAAAATAACATCTCTACTTATCACAATTTCAATCCTGCTCCGGGCCCTATCCCAAAGCCTATAACCTTTTATTCCTTCAGATATCCCAAGAAAACACATTTCTTAGGATCTAGGTTCCAACTTATCAACCTTTTCATTTGACATAGCCAACACAACCAAAAACTTATTAAATTACTTTAAATCAAGCTTACATCTGCAAACACCTGATTCAGAACTTTCCTCCTAAAGGTACACTAGTAGACCTTACTAATCAAATAACCGCCGGTAGTAACAAAGATATCCCCCCCCGTAACTTTTAGAAACTGCATAATGGCCAAGAGTCTCACTTCTAACAAAGTTCTATTCATCATCTCGCCTACCCCATTCTACCTGGGTGTATGTGGTCCTGGTTCTATTCATCCTCTCAAATATCCATTCCGGTTGGGCGCGTATGTGGAACAAACCTATGTCTCTTAATACCCCAATTAGTACACAAATCATTCATTTGTTTATTACAAAATTCAAGACCATTATCGCCCTAATGGTTTTAATTTCTCCCGCTTTGGTTTTCACCAACATTTTCCAATTTTTAAACTTATCAAAACACTTTATTTTTGTTTCAACAAGAAAACCCAAACTTTTCTAGAATAATCATCAACGATGGAAAGCAAAATATCGTTCCCCTCCATGTGTCGTAACACTGTAGGTCCCTATACATCAAGATGCAAATACTCAAGCACATCAAGACAATTTAGTCCGATTAGTGGTACTAGAAACGGGAAAACCCACCCCATGTTGCTTCCTAACACGCATGATTCACAAAAGTGGACGAGTGGACATTTTACTACTACAAGCGACCATCTTTATGCACTTCTAACTTTATTACTCATACGACATAATCTATCAGGCTATAAAACAGACATTTACATCTGGGCCACGTAGTTTAAGGTGAGGCATAAGTGTGTTCAAGATGACAAACATACATGTCATTTTTCTTTCAAAGAAAAACTCACAAAGTTGACCCTTCGCACTTTCATAACCCCTTACCTCATTTATCCTCCAAACCATCATCCTCTATGGATGCACATGAAAAGCAAATTATACCGCAAATCAGAACATTTAACATTCTTCAAAGTAAACACGTAACCGTATGAAAAACCTAAGGCACATCTCCTATTCCTAAGACATTGCAATTTTTAGAATTTGCCAACACACAAAGCTTTTCATGTTCAACATTTTTATAGTTTGAAAAATGTGTTTAAAAGGAGTCATATGAAAAGTACAACTGCAGTCTACTAACTAATCGATTGTGATAAAGAATCGAAAACGCAGAAGTTCAACAATGCATAATCACAAAGACATTAGTCATAAAAACATCACCCAAATTACCCTCACAGATAAATTAAATTAGCACGCTTTCATTTCTTTGATTTTATTAGACTTGGGCAACTTAAATGAAGTCGAATTCAAATTCATGACAATTAAAAACACTTTCTCCATTAGACTTTAGATTTAGATTTACCCCTTTTTGTGTGTAAGTATTCTTTTAGTATCAGATGCATTATGTTCATTCTTTAAGGAATTAAACCTATTCCTGGTATCTACCCTCATTACGCATAACCTCTCCGGAATTCTTACTACCTCCGTAATGCTTCATCCAATTCTTTATTCTAAGCACTATTTACTACAATGCCTAAGGTGACCTCATCCTACCATACTTAACAGCGCATTTTTTTTTTTAACATCACTAAAAGAATCGACATTTAAGAGCAACGGGAGCATAAACATCTATATTCTTATCGCCAACTTAATATCGTAAATAAGCTAGAAAATATCAAGATTTTCTTCTATATCCTTAGAAGTATCCAATCTAAACTTAAAGAACTTCTCAAGTAAGAACATTGTACTAAAAGAACGAGGCTTTCAAGATGTATCATTCACATCGTCCAAAGAGTTTTAGCACATTCCGTAATTTCAACTTTTCTAATAACAAGATTTTATAAGTTCAAATAACACGGGCACATTTATTTTCATTCATTTCTGAAGTTTTTATCATCTGTTACGTAGAAGGATGGTTGAATTAATGTTCTCTTTAAAGCATTTTCTTGAATTAAAATACACTGATTTTTTGTTTCACATGCTAAAATCGATTTTCGCTTCAAACCCGAAATAATAATCTTTATTATCAATTTGTGCAGTTTCATTTCAACAAATATAATTTAGCAAATAATATAGAGCAAAAACACAAAGTAATTTGAATTTAAGCAATCTAACAACAAAAACCAACCTATCAAAACTCAACAAAATATACTAACTTAAACAAAGATGTAACCGAACACGGATCCGATTTCAAATAACAATAAATAAAAACTCGAAATTTAAAAAGCGATCATTTCTTATCAGCTGGCTAAAACTTTACTGAAAAAGTTTCGACCTTACCTACCCCGCACGGGAATTTTTTTTTTTTTAAAGCACCAAAATAGCAAAGTCAAATTTATCAACACAAAAGTCAACGCAATAACACTATGTCAACTTTCTCGATCCGTCAAACCCGGGTTTAACGGTACTATTCACTTAACACCGAAGCCATGCATTATTCACTTAACACCTGCTCACGCCGACCACGCTGAACCTCCCAACAAAATTCTCCGGGCGACCTCCTCCCCGCAACTCCATCGATTCCGCGATTGGGTATCGTTTCACGCGAATAAATATATTCTAGAAGAAAGACTATTCATCCGAATCTCTATTCACCACTGCTATTCAATTATCCAACAACAAATCAAACACCCAGCCTTGGCTACCACCGTAACGACATGATCAAGTTAAGATTGTTGTCATTTGGCTCAGATTGCCTGATAATTGATTCCGGACAAACCGATGTCAAAATGTAAAGCACTAATCGTCTAAGTGGGACAACCCAACCCGAAGCGTCTCCAAACTCTCAAAGGTTTACTCACAAATGTATTTTATTGAGAGGAGAACAAAAGAACAAGTTTTCACAAGCCAGTACAAAACAACTAAGCATGTAAGACTTTATTCTTTTGGCTGATAGTTAAGATTTACAAAAGCCTAATATATATAATAATATATTGTGACATGTCAAGGGTTATGTTATGCGACAACAATCGGCCGCTTAATCGGCTAAGCCGTGGGGCCAATAGATTATAACAAATATGTATAAGGTATTCATTTTTTCTTTTCTTTTTTAAGTTTCGTACATACACTGTTACATTTACAAAATTTTAATTCATGATAATTTATTTTAGTGATTTATATTAGCGATTTAATGAAATATAATTTTATAAATTCTATCAAGATCAAATCGCTCGCTCGCTAAAGCCAGACATCTCACAAATCGTCAAGAACGCTAGGATCATAAGTTCGGGATACCGATCCTCTTCGATTTGATAAACCTATACACCGAGGAATTTTTCCCTAAAGCAAGTTTTATTTCTTATCATAAATAATAAAAATTCTTCTTTGCATTAAAATATTACTCCGTATTATATCCATCTAATTCAATTTTATTAATGTTTTCTACTTTCAAGATCAACATTTACTTTTTTATTCCTAATTATAATCAACGTAAACATCATAAGGATTCGTTTACAAAAACGTTTTTTGAATATTATTTTTTTGAAATTGTTTATAATGTAATTGTAATAAAATTATTATGGTCAAAACTGTAGTTCAAAAGTTGTAGACGTCAATCAAATGAACAACACTTGGTAATTTTTCATAACATACTTTAAATTATCATCATCATGATTAAATGTGTAAGTTGAAATATAAAATGAATCCAGTAAAGTATTACTCACTCCATCCCTTAATGTTAGGATCATTTTTATTTTAGAAAATCCCTAAACTAAGTCTTATTTGTGAAACAAAATGTTGGAGGGAATATTAAAAATGTGAGTGGAGTTTGAATTTTCTTAAAATTTGTGAAGAAGTAAATGAGTCTTATATTTAGGGATGAAGAGAGTAATAGACACTACTCCTATGTGGAGTTATTACTTAGATGCTTAAGCATTTCTTTAAGCATGATGCTTAAGTGAATATTGGCCATTATATTGGGTGTTTATTGATCATTTTGATCTAACGGATATGACGAAACAGGGGTGTGATGATCATTTTAGATCTAATTTAATATGTTTTCAGTGCCTTAGAAAAAATTTGAGCTGACTGAATTGAACCGCGTCCCTGATTTGATCCAGCGACTCAAATAGGAAAGCGAGAGGGTCTTTGCCCGCTAGGACCTGCCGCCGCGGACATTGTTGTTTGTTGGCTCATTTACTGATATTGCTCGAAGTACAACCATAACCTAAAACAACATTCATGTTGTCTGAGGCCAGATTAAATCCAACCATATTTATAAAAAAGAATAAGCAATGACGATAAGGCAACATATCGGAAAGGGAAAGCGCATTAAGTAGGATAAAACCATGACGAAACAAAGAGATCCAGTACATCAAGTGCGAAGAAAATTAAGAGAAACGAATCCCTACTTCGACGACGAAGCGTAAGACTCCGGGACTAAGATGAAGGCAAGGATGGATGTGCCGAGTCGTTCGGTAACATGGCATAAGTCTACGCCAATAGTAACCGCGAAATGCTACGATAGCCGAGCCTCACGAGGTGAAGATGCGATCCGCAGAAATTCTGTTGCTAAAGAGACTCCTAGATTACAACCGGACTAGGTTCAAGAATCTGACTTTTGAACACGGAAAGAAAAATGATGATGAAACCGGGGACAAAAACAGCGTTGCTTGACAACTATTAAATTGGACATTCTTTCGGACTAAGGAAATGAATAGCGTGTCTATAGATAGTGAAGGCAGTGCGGCACCTCGCGAGAGGCGGATGAATAAGAGAGGAGACAAAGCTCAACTTTTCCATCCAACATTATCTACAAAACTTAAAAGGTGGGGTCGATGGTTTGAAGGTGTTCGGCCTTGAGAGTGATACATCGGAGGAAGATTCCCACTATAAATTGCCGAGTTCGAGAAGAAATACATCCTTTCATGAAAATTTGAGGATCCTTACACCGGGAATACAAACTACCGAGGCCTAGATATTCAACGTCACGAATATCCATATGAATAGAGACGATCTAGCTAATTTGCTAAAGGCGATCGAGAACATATACCTTATGTCGAAGTCTAAAAGCGAGACATGGTTATTCGACACTACCCATTTCTTCAAGACGGTCGAGAACATATCGGCTTGTCAATCGCCTCTAAAGCCGAGACAGGCATCTTGACCAGCCTCTAAATCCCGGTCGGGAGCGTATCCGGCGTCAGCGAGCTTGAAGAGCCATAGGGATGTCTGTTATACCAAATTAGCAAATCGGCTAAGCATCTTGGAAGCAATTTGTTGAAACCCTTGAGAAAGATTATCGGTTAGAGCTTTGATATTGCCTGGCTTTAAACAAGTAACCTCGAGTTGGTTGTTAAAAACACGAGGTGGAGGCTGATATCGAGATAGGGCAGCGCCCGGTAAGAGCTCCTAGATTGCAACTTCAGAACCCGAGATACAAGGGAACACCGCTTTCAAAATCCTTGGATCACGGGACTAAGAATCAAGTTGAAGTCATGATTCTCAAGACAAATGCAAGCGGGGAAGCGCCCAAGACATGAAGGGTAAGATAAAGTCAAAAGCAAGGCTGATGGCTACGCCCCGAGTACATGATGAATACCAGGTCGCGCGACAAGCATGATGTCAGGCATTAAATGCGATCATGAAGATCTCGCTTAGAGGACTATGGATGAACTAGCCATGGGCGGCAGGATAAAAGAAACAAAATGACAATAAACCAAAGAAAATTTGATGAGCAGTAGTGGTAGACCCATGAGTACAAACAAATCAGACTCAAACCGAGCCATGAGAATCTGATGTAATCCTTGACAACTTCCAAAAGAAAGATAGCCACGAACACCGGGGGACTACGCAGTCCAAAGGGGCGCTCATCCCCTCTTTTCATGAGGAAGCACCTTGTCGCCTTAAGGAAATGCCCAGGCGGGAGATGAGCGATCGTCTCGACTCGCTGAAGTTCTTCAGCGTTAGCATCAAATCAAAGAAGAAAGGCGAGAGTCAAAACACCAAGAAGAAGGTTGGAAGGCAAGTAAAGGGAGCGTTCGCACTGCGTCCCTCAAACAAAGGAGCCAGGCGAGACAGGGCTGAAAATTGAAATAAAGCGATTCAAAGGAAGCGAGTGGTCGAGGAAAGCAAGAGAACATTCTCAAATCTTTTCCATTACCACTAAAACTCATGGTACACTCAGGACCAAGGCACATCGGTATAGGGATATATTCTGCTACCTCACAGAGCATGAACAAGAAGCAGCGGAGGGACATCGACAAGGGTGTTAGGCGGCGTCTTCCATTCTAGTCGTAAGCTCGACCCGCAAAACAAGAAGGAAAAATAAAACCAGTAAGTAAATTTGGAATAGGGAAGAGAATGCACCAAATGAGTTCCCAAGATATCCGACATGCAAATTCCAGCTTCTACTGCAGCTACATGAATGCAATTGGCACAGTGCAAAAGCCAAATCAAAGAGAGCCTAAAAGCAAGCGATAGGTCGGAGGAAAATACATCGCGGTCGTTCTTGGGCGAAGCAGGCTTTAACTATCCAGGAAAATTCAGGAAAACAATGAGCACAAACTAAACTCAGAGACGAGCACTTGAAAATTCGAATCGCTAGTAAAGATCTTGAGCTAGGAGAAACAATTCCCAGGCTGCGGCGGTGTCGGAGTCGAACTCCAAAAGTCGAAAGCGTCGAGGGCTCGTATCTACCGACTTCCGAGCAGGCGGAAGACCTTCTACCTATCAAAACGACCGTCTCGTAACAAACTTCACAGAAATATAGAGAAATTTTCAAACAGATTAAGCGTGTAAACGTTTATGGGCGTTACAATGAAAATAGTGCGATTTTGGCGAACCAAAATAAGATTTTGGCGAAAATTGTTTTATATTTTTTAAAATACAGCGAGTTAAAGATCAGATTTTTTATCATCAAAACACTAGTACATGGAAGCAATTGGTGATCTGAAACCTGACAAAAGGAAAATGTTCACATAATCATCAAAGCGTACAAAGTTTTTAATTTTTATGATGAATAGCGTGAAGATAAATCAAGAAGCGTACGCAAACACCATCGAAGACACACAATCAAGCAATTAAAGTATAAGGGAAGTAAAAAAAGTTACCAAATTTATTGATGAAACTCCAAATTCTTCAAAAGTTATAAAGCTTTGAGTAAAATCTCGAGAACTTTAATCTTGCGGGCGCCACCACGAAAGATGTTAGTATGATTCATTGATCATATAAAAACGTAAAGTGTATCAAGTTGTGCAAGAAAGAATGTGAAAATCAAAAAAAAGTACCAAATACCTTGGAAATTCGCGTGGCTGGGGGAAAAAAGATGGGTAGAAGATTTGATTTTTTAGTGCAAATGCCATGGTTAAATAAAATAGCTTTGGTGGAACGAAGCACTAAAAGCCGTTGTTTAGTTAGCGGTGAGACAAGTAAAGCTTCGTACTCGGAAAAATTGAGACAATCGAACATCTTCACAGCGCGAGAGTGATTCGAAAATCCTCAAGAAAAAAAAATACATGGGATGGCGAAAATTTTCATGAAAATTTATCTGAAAATATTTATCGGTTAACCAAACGAGCCGATACCGACCGAAGGAAATTGCAAAAAATAGGTTAACTTCAAATTAAACTCTAAAATTAAAATAATTATTACGAAACCAGCCAAGGGGTCGAGATGAATTATTTTAAATATTTAAAACTTTATGGCTAATTCATGTTGAAAATTGCATATATTAATTCCGTTAAATCACGAGGATTGATTAATATCGATGTAATAAATCTAGAGCCCAACATATAAACGCGTATTTATGTTGTTAGTAGTAAGACTCTAAATTGAATTCTCATTAAATCCTACGGATCGAGAACTAAAATGGGATCTTAACATGTACTCAATTCGTATTAACATCAAATCCCAAATAAATAATTCTCATTAAATCCTCTGGGATCACCAAAAATTAAGCAAGGTCTTAACGTAATACTAAATTCATGTTATCAGGTTACTGAAACAAAATAGAAATTCCTATTAAATCCTCTACGGATGCGGAATTAAAGAGGTTTTTAACATGTAATTCATGTGCCACCAAAATCCTCAGAAATTTAATTGTTCTCTAATGAATTGAGAATTAAGTGGGATCCCGACAGTTTGGTATTAAATTCCACATAAATTAAGTCTCTTACTTTGCGTCGATCCCTCACGAAATTCAGGATAAATGACATACAAATCATGTCCTGACAAATCCGCCTATGAAGTCCCGGCATTAATGCGATCTACCGAATGAGCGAGGGAGTTGACCCGGGGATTGGCGTCGCGTGATTCGCTGAAGATCACAGCAAAATAAGTTATCATCCACAAAATTGAAATGACATGATGAAGTGACTAAGGACATGGCCATCTATTTGGGTAAGTCAATCGTTGTCAACGAGCTACGGACTCTGCGTAGGGGAGAAGTCGATATCAATTTCTCGTCAAAAGTCAAACCAAAGAACCCGAATGTCGCATCCATAAAAGGGCGGCGTGTCTTTGAAAATAAAGACCCGTGAAAAAGCGTACTTGTTGGGCGTGAATATTGTCGAGTCGGGCAAACCACTTACTCGCGTATGCGCAGGGTTGATGGGGCAATCTGTGAACTTATCAATTTATCATAAAGTAGTCAGAATTGATTAATACGAATTAATTAAAAAGGGTCGAGCAGCTAAAAATGCCACGTGGTGATATGGAGTTCTCGATTCAAACCCTAAATTCAAATCGGAAACCGCCGAGACGAGCGAGGGTTCGCTTCATCGAAGCCCACAGAGTTAATCAGTAAAAAATAAGGGGTTTACGTTAGTGGCCTAAGTTTGAACTTCGAAATAAGTTCACAGAAATAGCCTCGCATTAAATGTCGATTAAAATTAATTAGGGCTCGAAAATACCTAATTTTATTGATTAAAATAAACCAAATGGGGACGTTAAAGAGCCACCGTGGCTCAAAATGAAGAACCTAAAAACCATGGGGTTTAAAATAAAAGACTCCGTAAGTTATGTGGTTCAAAATCAAGGCTCTAATTTGTGTGGTCGAAATCGGCACTCTGAAATGCGTGTGAGTGCGAAATCAAAGGCTCAAAGGTCGGGGTTAATATGAAAATGTATTGACCTAAAAAGAACCCCGAACAATGGATATAAAGGCGCCCAAAACATTTTTTTTGGAGAAAGAAGTACTTCCAAAATTATCTGACGATTGAATCTTGCGAAATTCAACGGTGGGGTCGTGATCACACTGAAATCAAATCGGCCAATCGAGCCCGAGCATTTGAGGCGAAACCTATAAATACCCGTCCCCCTCGTTTTGGCGAAAATGAAAGTCATGATTTCACAAATTCCACCGCTGAAAAGAAACACAAGCCCGCTTAAAAATACGAGCGATCTACGAAATTCTCTAAGTTAAATCTTTGGAGCCGTCTGACAAATAAACACCGCTAAACACACTCCGAATTTGGCCGCTAATAGGAGCGACGTTAAGGATTGTGTACAAGCGCGGTAATCGCTGAGGTTCTGAAAACAAAATCTTGAGAATCTAACGAAGATTCTGAGAATACCGAATATTCGAGTTAAATACTTAGCCCGCGATTATTCAAAAACTGGATGAACACTGATAAATTTGAGGGGTTGATTCATCAAATCCAAATATAGAAGACAAACCGGCGTTCGATTCCACATATAGGTAGGATTTTAGGCTGGGGAAACCCCATGACTGTAAGACCTGTCTGAATTTAGCAGACATTATCTCGTGGAAGGCAGAGGTTGGAGCCGTTCCTTCATCACGATCGCTACATTTCTGACGACAAATTTGCTAAAGGCTAGATGTAGTGGAAGCTAGAAGTGGCCACTTCAAAGCTTAAATCGAGTCCTAAGTGAGGCCCAATCTATTTAAGTCCTAAGTGAGGCCAAATCTACTTTGAAGTCAATTTCTACTGACCCAGCCAATGGCTGCTAAAGAGGCTGCTTGTGAAGGAAATGCAAACAATAAGCAGCATTCTTTGACAGCCCCAACATTATCATTTCAAAAATCTATTTCGAGAAGCTCGGAGTTACATCCCCAATCGAGTGTCATATTAAGGCGTTAGAAGTTCCATCGAGACAAGCGGCCTCTTAAGCTCACGAAGTCCCGCCCGCAAGGTGAAACACTAAATCTTAAAGTCCAGCTGAAGGCATAAGCTTATCCCATTCTGAAGTCCCACTTGTGATTACTTTCAAGCAAGGGAAGTCAGCTATGACGTTCTCGATAAAGTCAGTAAGTCGACATAGACACGGAGATCGAGTCGAAACCCGAGATCCAAGTCCAACGGCTTGACACGGGGGAATACCTTCTTCCAAGGCTCCACAGGCTAGGATCGTATCAGTGCAAGACGGTCTTAAGTCCATCCAGAGACCGGTCGTCTAATCCGGTGCATTAGAAGCGTGTGTCAATCAAGTTGAAAAGCTTAAGCTCGAGCTCGAAATCAAATCCCAGCTCGAAATCGAAATCATGCCAAAGAGATCGAATCGAGTCGAGGAATTAAATCAATAGAGCTGGCTCAAATCCAAATCAAATCAAGAGTGTGGCTTATCGAGATCAAATCAGTAAGTGAACATCTCATGAATCTCGGCAGCGGCTTAGGGATCCGTAGTTTTACAGGCTTGATCGATCCTCTTCGGTTGATAAAACGCAGCAATTGAGGAATTTTTAAGCCTAGAGTGGTTGTTATTTTGTACCCGCAATACTTAAATAATAAAATTCTTCTTTGCGTTACAAATATTACTCAAGTATTATATCCATCTAATTCAGAATTTTATTAGCGTTTTCTACTTTGAGATCAATATTTACTTTTTATTTCTAATTATAATCAACGTAAAGCATCTTTATAGGATTCGTGTATAAAAAGTTTTCTAAATATTATTTTTTGGGGAGATTGTTTATAATGTAATTGTAATAAAATTATTATGGTCAAGCCAGTTCAAAAATTAAATGGCGATCAATCGAATGAACAACACTTGGTAATTTTTTTCATAACATACTGAAATATAAATCATCATGATTAAATGTGTAAAGTTGAAACATAAAATGAATCGATTAAGAGTATTGTCCTAAAATCAGCCCAATGTTAGGATCATTTCAATTTGAAAATCCATAAACTAAGATATTTGTTGTGAAACAAAATATTGGAGAAAAATTAAAAATGTGAGTGGGTTTGAATTTTCTTAAAATTTGTGAAAAAAGTAAGTAAGATTCTTTACATTTAAGGATGAAGGGAGTAATAAAATATTTACTCATGTGGGTGTGCTTAGATGGTTTAGGATTTCTTTAAGCATGATGCTTAAGTGAATGGCCCGTTAGATTGGGTGTTTTAATGATCATTTTGATCCTACTTCGGATATAATGAAGCAGGGGGGGGTGGATGGTCATTTTTATCTAATTTTGCTTTCAATTTTGCCTTAAAAAATTTGAGCCCAAGATTGAACAAATCCCTTGATTTGATCCTACGACTAAAATAGGAAAGTCGAGGTCTTTGCCATTGCAGGACACCTTGGCCGGACATTGTTGTTTGTTGAAACCATTTTTTCCGATGTTATCTTCTCGTTCCTTTTTATTCATATAAATTATTAGTCATTTATTACAATTTATTATACCCCGGAAGGCTTGAGTTTAGCTTTTTAAATTTATATTATTTTATAATTCTATATAATCCTTATTTTATTACTATGATTCTTTGAAGTTACTATAATTTTTAACTTTGACTATTTCTTTCGTGAGTTTTATTTTATTTTTATTTTTATTATGTTTATTTATTTCATTTACATCATGTTTTCTATTGACATGTTCAAGAAATTTATATAGTTATTTTTTTCGAATTAGATAAAAGCGCTTTTTATCGTTGGGTGATTGTATTTTATTTATATTTATTATGTTCGATGTTTTATGATTATTGAATTAAATTAATCATTATTTTATACATCGATTGCTTAGTATTTCTTGGGCAAAACATCTATGTAAAACTAATATTAATCTATTAAAATATTAATTTAAAATTTAATTAATAATAATTTAACTTAATTTAGTTATGTTTAACTTAAGTATTTGGTTATAATAAGCTAACTTAATTTACTTGATTATTCATTGAGGATGGTTATGAAAATTTGTGCATGTAATGGTTGTATGTTTAAACTAAATTTATTAATTTTATCAAAATTTTTTTTAATTTTTACTTTATTTCTCTTTACATTTTTCTTTAATTAGATTAACCATTTTTTCATCGTTGGGTGGTTGTATTTTATTTATATTTTTTTTCTATGATTTGTCAACAACTTTATATTTGTGGTATATTTGGTTATATTCTTAGAATTAAAACTTCGAGTATGGTACTGAAAAACTAAATATAACATATATCATTAAATTAACAATAAGTAACTATTTTTTTAAGCTTTTTATTGTATTTATTGTGTAAACGTAGCCATTATTCTTCGAGTATGGTAATGAAAACTAAATATGACATATATCATTTATATTAATAATAGTAACCATTTTATGACCATTTTGTTGTACTTTTTGAGTTAAAGTAGCTTACATGATTTGTGAGGATGGTAATGAAAAACTAAATAAGTAAATATGACGTCCTTAATAATTAACCATTCAATGCATATTTTGGTTGTAATTTTTTAGTTAAAATAACTATTTTTTTGTTAAGGATGTTAAAAAATACAACCAACGCTATATAAAAATAGTTAATTGTGATAATTTAATTCTAAATTAATTGTTAATAATTTAATTTTAGTTTTACATAGTTTTGATATCAAATCATAGATGAATAATAGTTAGTTTAATCTTAAAATATAAGCAAATATCTAAAAAAAATGAATACTTCGTTATATGGAAAATAAAATAACAAATTAAAGAAACCTTATAAAATAATAATGTAGATTTAAATATTTCATAGGTTCAATAAATCATAAATAATTAAAATACTTAATTGTAATTGTAATATGATGAAATTTGAGGAAAAATGTTATGAATTAAATAAATGAAAACCAAGTGATAATAAGGATAATAGGTCGAGGACTTCAACTATCCGGTCATGTGAATTAGTGGTAAAGCCGGTTAACTCTTCCAGGAGGTTGCGTGTTGACTCATGGCCTATCTTTAAGAGGAGGCGTCTTAAAAATAATAATCCCTGTATTCATTATCCTTAGGCTATGTAAATAGAAGAGGCGTCTTAAAAATAATGTCATTGCGTCGATTTATAAATGCATTATAATCGAATATCATGGCTATCTTAACTAGCGCGATAGATGCGTCTAAAAACCATTCACTAAACATTGCTAATAATTAAAGAAAATATTGATTTTTTATGTCAGGGCAAGGTGAAGCCCCAGTACTGCATTTATAGAGTATAAAAATGTGAAATAATGATATATTTTATTTTTATTTTTTCATATTAAATTTTTCTCCAAAAATCAATTTAAATTTTGAGATAAAAAAAGAGAGAGAAACAACCATCTAGCGCCAAGTGGCGCGTTGTTGGTAACTTTCCTCGAGTTTCCACAGATTTTCCAAGCCCACGTTAAATAGGTGCTTTTTGGCTCAGATTTGGTAGAATGTACCGATTTATTCAATATTATCCCCAAAAATCAACTCAATTTATCCTCTACGGCAACCTATTGGAGTAATTAGTGGGGGGCATCTTTGCATTTGACCTCTATTATAGATAGTCTTAGAGCCAATATTTTCTGTCAATTAGCTATGGAGTATTAAAATTAAAAATAAAAACAACATGTAAAATTACTATCTTATCCTTCTTAAGCAACATGCTTAAATAAATCCTTAAGCACCAAATGGGACTCAATGTGATACTTTACCCATCGAATTTTTTGAATTAGAAGTTGGGCCAGGATAATTGATGGATAGTTTCAAGGATCGAATTAGATAATGGATAGATAAATTAAAAGGTTGAATTGTGTTTTAGGTTTGTATAACTAAATTAAAGTGAATGATCTTGGAGCGCCATGTTAGTAAAATACGGAGGCCAGAAGGAAAAAAAGAAATCGGTGTCTTGTCACAGTATAATTCGTATAATTATGAGTAAAATTACGTGAAAAAAACGGAAAAATTTTATTGGGAAAAAATCGTCACAGCTTGTACGTTTGCTACGAGGGTACTCACTTGTGCTTTTTAAAAATACGGGATCAAAAATACTAAAATATAACTTAATATTTTTACATTTATTTGTAGCACTAATTGCCCAACTTTAATATATAAATATATAAACAACCATTTTCTAAGGCATTTAGAAAGATAAGTAATATCTTTGATCATTTCTTTCAAATTATTTAATAAATACCTATTTAAAATAATTTGTTTAGAATATAAATGGATTTTATGTTCATGAGTAAAAAAATATCAAAAGTTTAAAATTGATCATCTCTTAAATAAGCATCATGTTAAATCGAAATATATTAAATACTTAAAGCGTATAGAATTATGCAGTATGTATCTAGCGTAAAAAATATATTTTTAAAAGTTCTCAAATAAATAATAAGCATTATTAAATCTGGACTAAATTCAATCCGTTGCCCCCATGGCGAGACCAAACTTACAAGAATGAATATCCACACGGGTGAAACATGTGGGCTCTGATCTATCACATCTTGTCGTCTAATATGCTCAACTAATGCTTAGACACCCATTATTTCATATGCTATGATCTCATTCAAATTGGGACAAAATATCTTTTACGCTACAAATTTTTCGTTTTCTTTTAAATCCAATCGTTATTTAATACGTACAAAGGACTCAAAACAAACACAAAGTACAATATTAATTGTACTCCATTGTATAATAGCCCTAATGAGTGTTATTAACTAGCTAGGAACCCTACTATTTAACAAATTTCCACTCATTCCAATTCTCAATAAATTCTATTTCATATTCTACTATTTTTTAAGAATTATTTTTTAAAAATAAAAATTCTTTAAAGTTTTTATTTTATTAAATTAGGTAAGAGAAAAGTGGAGGGGAGAATTAGGATTTTGTGAAGAAATTCAAATTTTTCTTAAATTTTGTGCGAAAATAAATGAATTGAAATAGGATGGAGGGAGTATATTTAGTTCGAGTTTTTAATGATTAAGCTTAATAAATTTTATATTTACTTGTATTACTATAAATAATTTTAACGATTTGAATTAAAATTAACATGTCATTAATAGTAATCATTAAAAAGTAAATTTTAATAATTTTTCATCAAATATGTTATACTACATATACAAACACTATAATTCAAAGTTTTGGAAAGTTATGTAGATAGTGAGAATTTTTAATTAATTTTTAATTAATAAAATTCATTTTATGGATTTATTAACTTAATTAAATTTTCAACCCAGTCATATTTGAATTAAATTCAAGTTAGGAGAAAGAAATTAGAGTACATCTTCTTACATTCACACTAAAGTGCGCAATGTCGTTTGAACTACAGCTTGTCCGAGAAAGATTGGTTTGTCGCTCGTTATAATGAGGTTAAAAGGCTTTGACATTTATTGAAGGATAAACGGCGGATGTTGACTATAAACCCCATAGATGTAAGCTATTATTTTTGATGATGATAATTTACAACTACAGGTAAGTTGGATGACCCGGGTGATATGCCCAGATGAATTTGATGGCAATGACAGGAGGCCAGTAACGCGGAGTAAAAGATTAAAGTAGACATACGATGATACCAATGTTACGAACTTCGATGATGGTGGTCGATGATGATGTTCTTATGGTGGCTTGATGATCATTATTATTAGATAAGAATCGGCATCAATGACTGTAAAAATCAAATCCATTTTTGTTAAAAATTGAAGCTTGAATTTGCATGAGGATTACGTAAACATGTTGAACACAGAAGATAATTGTCGTCGACAGAACGTCCCAGTGCGAATCATCCTAATATGATCCACAGTTTTTATTGAAGAAGCGATACTTTGACCCGTCTTCTTTTTCGAGATGAAGATGTCAGCCAGGTCAGCGTTGATCAAGATTTTTAACAAAGGTGTTTATTTACATTGGTTTTTAAAAATATTTTTTTCTCGGGGATAATATCTAATAAGATTAGCTTCTAGTCAAGCTTTTCGTAACATGCAGTAAATTTGTATTCTTTTACATACTATATTTTTAATTTTTATTAGATGATTTCTTCGTTTATGATTGTGTCTAGTTGATGGATGTGCTTTTCAATTAAACTAGAATATTATTCGTCATATTTTAGGTTATTATTTAGATCATTAGTTCATTAATATTTATACATCCAGAAGATTATAATTTTTCGCCTCTGAAAGCAGTATTCCTGAATGTTATAATTATGTTTTAGGTTTTTACTTAAGCAGCGCTCATTGTATTTAATAAATTAAGTATAAATAAAATTAGTAGTAATAAAAATTTATTTCCACGTATTTCATAATTTTACAATGTTTTCCATAGCGTTTCTTATAGTTTTCGAAACGTTTCTATATTTTAGCTATCTGAAACTATGCGAAATGTAATTTTTAATGAACACTTTGGGTATGGAGTACATCAGCAGCGCTCTGGTCAGTCGATGTGAAGAAGATGCGGAAGAGCGAACAAATAAGATATACATGCCCTGAGCTTTAAAATCAATGAAGTTCTCACTTGAAGAGGAAACAAAGAATAGTAAGGGAGACTAACTTTGAAAGCAATTCGTCCATTGAAAGAGATCTGGCTTGAGAGGAGAATATCCATTATTTGACTCAGAGGCAGCCTGGTGATGCTTGGAGGAGCTATTGAAGGAGAAAACTCTGGGGGATTGCAGGGAGTCAGAAAACCAGTGGAAGGCAAAAAGTATGGGTGGCTTTTGCAGTATCATGGCGATGTGGACGTCACGGCGACAATCTTGGCGTTTGGAGAAAGTTATGAGGCATGCATTGAAGAGACCGTATCACTTGAAGAGGCAAGGTCGAGCACAAAATCGTGTGACTCTGGCGTCAAAAGCACATAAAGACTCTGGAGAAAGAAGAATGCATGGAGAAATTTTCATTTAATTCCCGTGGCTCAAATATTCCTGAGAGCAATGCTACGTGTGTGAGGAACTTGAAGAATCTATTGTAAAAAGAAACATGAGGCACCCCAGGCTGCAATTACACAAACAATCGGCGTCTGGCGCAAAAGAGATGGGCGTGAAGATCGACCGCTGACCGGCGGAACAACAAACCAGAAATCCGTCTTCGAAAGTTGGGCAAACAACCTAGAGAAAAGATGGTCTTTTTCTAGAATTAAAGGCATGGTAAGAAAGCGGCCGAACCGCAAAATGGTCTTCCAAAGATTGGGGACAAACGGCAAAATGAAAAAGGCGGTCTTGAAAGATTGGGAGCAAGTCAAAAACAACCCGTATCCAAAAGAGGCTAAAAATAACAAACCACAAAATGGTCTTCAAAAGTTGGGGGCAAACAACCAAGAAGAAAAGATAGTCTTCAGAAGATTGCAGAACTATGAGACAATGATCATATTATTGAGGGCAAACAAAATATGACCATTATTTGTGCATTACTTGATCGAGGCGGGTGCACCGACCCCATATATCGAAGAAGGCGACAAATGTTTGCATGCAAAGTATGGACTACTTATAAATATGTCGTTTTAAAATTTAAAGATAAAAGTCGTTTTAAAAATTTTGGGCGTCATGAACTGGATTTGGCAGGTCATAGTTAAAAGCCTCTTGAAAAAGGAGATTAAATAAATGTTAGTAGAAGGGAGTAGTGATGCCACTCAGTGGTTGAATGAGGAATCGAGAGATATTTGAAATTAACGGTAGACGTTGAGCCGTATGTAACACAAAGAGCATGCATGCAATGTGAAATAAACAGGCAATACGCATTTAATGATCTAATTAGATTGTCAACTTAATTACTTTAAGTCTTAATTATGTTTTTAAAAGACTTACTTTAAAATTAGCAAATATGAAAGTATCTACTGATGATACACTACCTGGTAAGGTGTTTTCATGTACTACTGATAATTTATGAAAGAAACCTCTATCTGATCATCTCTATTATTTGGTAAGTTATTAAAATATAGCTCCTCTCTGTCCTCCTCATCAAACATATATACTCAATCCATATCACAAAAATAATAAAGGATTTTTTAATAGTTTTGAATTTTGATGGGTAATTTTAAATTTTAAATATATATTGAATATCTTGATAATGAAATATTATTTAAATTTAATTTTTATTATATATTAATATACTAATTTTAATTTAAAATTAAAGACATTTATCAATTAATAAAATAATAAAATTAATTAACTTTAACAATTAAAAGAAATAAAACTAAACAATCTTTTAAAGTTTGAGAGGGCATCCTAAACACATTGTGAAATAAGACTACTATGAAATGTACGGAGTAAAGACTCAAGTGGTGTCAAGTTGAAAATTAAGCAGAAACCCCTATAAAATATAATGTTAAGTCACATATGCAGAAACTAGCAGCATGCGAACAGTAGCGGATCCAAGATTATAAACTACTTATAATATATCTTCAGTCTATCTTCTATATATATGTATCTCAATACTCTGCTATTCCTAGATACTTTGTAATAATATATTCTCTCCTACCTAATTACTTGATTATATAGCCAAAAAAATGTTTATTAGTTGATCGTTTTTCGATATTCTTTTTAACTTTGAAGCTTTTTAGAAAAGCGTTATTCTTTTTGTCTACGATATTTTATTTTAAATTTGAGGTTGATAGTTTTTATCTATAAGCGAAATAGTAAAATAAATGGTACTTAATAAAAATACTTTTTTAGCTACGTGATCAAAGTAATTAGGGACGGAGAGAGTAGTTTATATATAGTTATATCATAGTCGGACCCAAGAGTTTAATTTAGATGAAAGATTGATTGTAATTTTTTAGAAAATGACATTTTATTGATTTTTTAAAAAACTTTTGGCCAAGCCAGATTGTTTTAAAACCCTAACATTTTCATCACGGCCAATGCATTGCTTGAGAGTTTTGCCACTCTTACAACTAGAGTTGTTACCGGTAGAGAGAGCAGTGTCGAAACGGAGAATTTTTTTCAATCGGTGTTGTTTCATAGAATCGACTCGAATGAATTAGCTTCACGCTTCATACAGCACCAAATTCAAAGGAATGGAGTGTACGTAAAATAATAATAGAATTAGCATTAATTCGCTGATACAAATTTCTTAATCCGTTTTCTAATATGTCACCGACACATGTTAAGACTTAAATTTATAAATAAAATATAACATCTGAAAGCATGTTAAAGTGTATAACCGAAAAATTGAAATGATCGAACTACTTAGAAGTATAGGATTTGAAGAAGGAGGAGACATAGAAATGATAAAATATGATAATTATCCTTGTTAGAGCGAGAGAGGAGAATTGAGTTGATAAAATGGCGATAAAGTAAAATATGAAGGCAGAATGTTTGCTGCCAGGTTTTGAGTGATAAAAGGAGAAATGTGTTGATATAAAATACGAAGTATGATAAAAGAGGAAAACATGAAGATAAAGGCTTAAAATGTTGCTGCCTGGTTTCAAAGACTCTGGGCAACATTTACTGTTTGAAACTGCAATATTTTATAATCAAATGATCATATTTAATAGATTTGTTTTTTTTTTAAATTCTGATGAGATTTGCAATGCAGTACATAAGGTCCGGCTATGAGTTATATATATATATCAATGGCAAAAATATAAATATATAATAGGGAGTTCCAAATACAAGTATAATAAAACAAACTGCAACGGATATTAAAGAAAATCATCACCAGCTTTTTCTTCTCGATCTTCTCCACTTCCATATCATTCTTGAATCTTGATTAAACATGCACCATGGCCTTCTCCTCATTCGCTTCTTACTTAAGAATGAGGTATAAAACAGATGGGAAAAGGTAATATAATAAATTTTTCGTTCCAATTCTAATATAATGTTACTCCATCCTTATAGCTAATAATAACCAGAGATACTAAAATTTGGTTCTTCATGTACCTAAATGGAAATAACTACTACATAATATGGGTATTATTTAATACTCCATCTTAAGCAATACGTAATA
>JADFUC010001710.1:0-122036 GCA_019722365.1 Lithospermum erythrorhizon
CTACACCTGATAGTATTGTCACTCTTTATTCATACATTTTTAAGTTATGCTTTCAACAATATTATTTATGAATTGTTTCCAGACAGTAGTAGCTAATTTTCCCATTATCAGTTTATATAAAATTAGAGTGAACCTCTTATAACCGAATTTTGAAGCTATTATGAGAAAATCAGTAATAACTACCTAACTTAATTTGATTTAATTATTTTAGAATCTGGCCAGTTCTTTAATAAGAGAATC
The DNA here is from genome assembly GCA_019722365.1 of Lithospermum erythrorhizon. Classification (NCBI taxonomy): domain Eukaryota; kingdom Viridiplantae; phylum Streptophyta; class Magnoliopsida; order Boraginales; family Boraginaceae; genus Lithospermum; species Lithospermum erythrorhizon. Next base: position 241 of record JADFUC010001710.1, read on the forward strand.
CCTGAGATTTATGATAAGTCATGAACCGAATGAAAATCATAAATTAGCTCTTTTGATTAATTAATTAGTGAGTTGTTATATGAAAGTGTGCAAGATATTAATCGGTCTTCATTGATTTTCTTAAAAAAAAAAAGCAGATTTTAGTTTAATTAATTCGCTTACACAACCATGTAGGGTTTTTAGCTTAACTTAAGAATACTGCAACCCTGAACCTTACGCTATATCAAATTTAATAATCGGACTTAGTTCTATATAATCTCCATTATTCCTGGGTAGGGAAGTATTGTTAGGTGAAATCTAAAACCATGGTTGTTGAATCTGCAAGTTAATCACTCTAAATTTCATTGTTGTGTTTTTGTTTATTTTGGTTAATCAATTCAAGTTTCTCTCTTTTATATACAATTACATTTAATGTAAGTAATCTCTGCCTCTTTAAAGTGGACTAATTTTACTTTAGCACTGCATTACTACACGACTCGTACTTATGAGGAATATAATTTGTTCCATCAAATTTTTGGCGCCGTTGCTCGGGGAACTTGATTTTCTTAAGTTTCTAGTAGTTGTTTAATTTCAAATCTTTTATAATTTTAGTATTTGGTGTTGACCTTTTCGAGTTTTGATTTTTATGTTGTATGCTCGGGTCTACGCCCATTGGTCCCAGAATTTATTACCCTTGAACGACGATATCAATAAACTTGGAAGGAAAAGGTCCTATTGTTTTTAGTTCATTGCTATGGCTAGCCAGACCAACGGGAAGAATGTATTAAGGATTCTGGCTATTACAAAAGTGTTTTGGATCACCCTTGTTGCATTGTTCTCAGATGACGGTGAATCATTCCACTATTACTGGATCATTTCCGCATATTATCGATCCAATATCCTCAATCATATGCTACCATGAATCGACTACCTCTTATTTTTATGATGGTCCGACTCTAAAGACATCAAACTATGATGACAATACAAGAGAAGCGTGCACTGTGGAAAGACAAGGTACAGATTCAAGAAATTTTTGAATAATTAGATACCAATACTTCTAGAGAAGTTTAGAGGAAATCCAAGAGAGCATAATGAAGTTAATTTAATCTTAAAATGATCAACAATCAAAATCATGTGTAGCAGATTGAGCGCTTATCCATGGTCGACAATGATCATTCATGAATATCAATATGTATTGTTCCTATGAGGGTTATCATGATATGCCGTAATCACGAATGCCATGAATGGTATAACCTATGACCAAAGAATGACCCATACCAAATGAATCTACAATCTTGTTAACTCAAACTTTCCTCGAAGAATAAATTTAAGGTCAACTCTAAGGAAAATACTTAACAAAGATAGCACTAAAGCATAGAGACCACCTAACTCTTTGCATTCACTAATAATATTCGTTCACTATTAGATCTGCAATAAGACATCCGAACTTTAGATTGGACAATTTGCAAAGTTTCACTGTAACCCGCAAGTTTCCTCAGTCAACCAAGCAAAAGTTGTTATGACTACAGGAGCGGAATTTAATAAGATGAACATGACCCTAATCAGAAAAGGTTTTATTTCTATGACAAAATTATGTACTTTAAACTCCATCATTACATGTTTCTATGATCCCAAAAAGTTTATGATTGATATTAGTATTCTTAAAGAATTAAAACTCCACAGCACCCCGCTATCGGTTCATTCAAGAAACATCCTGTGGGCATAGTAGAGTCGCTTTAGTGCAAATTATAACCGATTATCCATGCAGATTTTGTGGTTCTTGCAGATGAACATCAACCTCGTCCTCATGAAGCCCTCATTCTTTGAGAAGGACATTTATGGCCACTGTGACTTGTTCATGTGTAAAATGGAAGAACTATAATCAGGTTTCGATCAAACTGCTGAACTCTCTCAGGTTTAAATCCTTGAGCATGCCCTGAGTCTAGTACTTGTTTTATCATCGAGGAGTTAAGTCAAACTTGTACAAGAGAGGCCTTGTCCGATCTCCCCAGAGCACGTTGGATGAGGGTCCGAATCAGGACCATTCCCTGCCTGGAGGATGGTCTTGAGTCGTGTGTATCCCAAGCCTGCAGTTAACCAGTCATGCCCTAGGCATGAAGCTGGCGCAACTATGCTGAGTGAACTGTTTCCAACGCCGGAGAAGCCCAGTGAGAGGGCGCATCTTTCCACATGTCTGTGAACTCCAGTCCTCTTCCACCACCACTACCACCAAATTTCAGCCTTGTCTCGACATAAGTTATCCTAAATAAGTCCTGAGGGTGTTATCTAAACAATCAAAAGTAATAAAAAGATGAATAGAAAAACATACCCTGGGCCTTTTATCCCAGGATGTCAGTTGGAGCAAGAGGGAGGAGTAAAGTGCCGGGGAACGGCCACCACATTTGGGGCGTGCCCTACCGCTCTGAAGAAAGCGTGACTCCCTGCAAAGACGCCGTGGATTCAAGCAGGTAATAGCAGCAGGACGTTAGCCAAAGCACCTCCCTAAGACGGAAAGTTAAGAAGTGGCCCCACGACTCGGGGATTCTAGTTTGGAGGGGAGTGGTTCACAAAAAAGCTCTGCTTTTCATGCTTGGCCATGTAAAGTGGTAGGAAGCCATTTTAAAGGATGGGACAAGTAACGAGGAAGAGTTCAGAAGTTGATCAGCACCCCAGAGGCGCAGAGGAAGCCATTGAATGAAACTCCATATTTGAAGCAGCCAGTAGGCATGCCTCACCAGTGATAATACAACGCACTTTGAAGTCACAGTCATTTTTATCACTCAGAGATTAAGGTTCCATCATCCATTATTTCGTCCTGGGCACCAGCAATAACAATGCTTGGGTCAAGCGAGAAAAGGAACACCTTGCTAAAAGAGTGTGAAGTCATTCTAACACATGAATGCGAGTACAAAAGTATACCTGCTGTACACTATTTTTGTAAGCCCGATTTCATGTGTTTGTGTTGAATTTATACCCACTCATTGGGCTTCCAATTATCGCATAATTCGTGCCCAACTAGGATATATCTCTTGAAGCCTTGGTAGGTTTGTTAGCTTCATAAATATAGGATGTTTCATGAGTTTTATTAAATTAAATATGAATTATCCTAGAATAATATATGTTTTGTCATTATCAAGAATATAGTTTTTGTTCTCAAGAACTTGTAGAGTTTATCTCTTTGTTCTTGATAGGCTTCAGGTTGAGATTTTGGTGTATAAGAAAAATACTCAACATAGATTACAATGAATACAGAAAAAGCCAGAATGATCACCATTTTATTAGTGTGGATTCTAGGAGCAACAAGATCGCATCTTTCACATCGAGTGAACCTATAAAATTCTTGTGTTCATTTAACTTTTATTTAAATTTCCTCGTCGTTTTTTATTGATTGGTTGGAAACTCCGGGAAGAAATTTAGGAGGTGTTAAACTTAACAGTTTGAAGGGGTATATTTTGTGTTTGTTTCTGTCTATTTTGGTTTGGACATCTTTGGTTTGTTTTGTTTTGGCTTTCAACTTTACCCACCAGCACAGTATTCCAAAAAATTAACTTCCTTAAGAAAACTTTCAAACGACACGATCAATTTCTCTTTCTCCCACATCTCTCTACAACCTCCAAAAACCATCAAAGTTAAACCATCCTTTTGAAAATCATCATTTTTATGGATTTTCCTTCAACCATCGTTTTATTTTATTTTATTATTAATAATCTGAAGTGTCAGATCTTGTTAATCTAACATTTTTTTTACAAATAGTGTAGTTTTATTCCATTTGATTATTCGCTTCTTCGATATCTTTCTTTAATTGAGGTTACTTTACAGATGCAATTTATCTATCGCCGAGATATACCAAGATGAAGATGTATATCATCAAGTACATTAGCTCTGAGGCAAGCTTGGTAATGTTTTAGTAGGTATATTTTGTATTTAATCAGAATATAATTTTCTTTCGGTAGATACTACATGTGATTTTATTAGATTTTCATCCGATTAGTTATTTTTTTGGAAAGTAATTTATGTTCAATTGATGTAAAAGTATCACTGGCCTAATTTTTACATGTAGTAATTTTACGCTTAAGAACGAATATTAATCATCGCTTTCAATTCAAAAAAAATTAACTTCCTTAAGATGTAACGAAGAAAGATTAATAAACCGAGAACTTGAAGGAATACTGCTTCAAAATAAATAGATTGCTTATATGAAAAGTGGTTTATTAATAGATTGCGAAAAAACTATATTGGAATCAGAAAAAGTTTCATATCAAAGAAAAAATATACATTGGAATTGTAAAAGTATATTAAATTATTAATAATCAACCATTATGAAATGAATCTTTTCTGATGTTTATTTTAAAACCAAGAATAACTTATATATATATTCATTATTGCTAATTGTTATCTTCAGTGTTGCAAGCTTCCTGAACTTGAACTTACAACTAATTCCTTTAAAAACTAGAAGAACCACTAGAGCCATTCGCACGACTGGTGATTTTCCATATTCTTGTACAGGCTTTATTTTTACAAATGTTCTTTGTCAACAACTCTGTTCTTTCTTTATCTTTGTCCATCATTTGTTGGTGAATTCATAAGATCCCCATCTTGACCTTGCCTTTCATCCTTAAACCATTGAAGTAACTTAAGGTCGTTTGAGCCATAGAGGACTCCCAAACAAGGCCACCAAAGAAGCTAATCGAACGATTACCGCCATCTTTTCCTTCTTTGCACGGAGCTAAGAGCTTAAAATCATAAGATATAAGACGCCTGGCATTTTGGGTTATCTTCTTTCTATGTCTCGATAAAAATTTTGGACCATTGGCTGATTCTCCAAGGCCTTTCTCCCCATTAATGTCACCGCCAAATTCTTCCCAATGTTGTATGCTTTCTGAAAGCTTCACTTGTTGAGAATCTTAGAAGAATGCTATGGAACAGACCAAATCTGCAGCATTTCTTATGATTAAAGTGACAAATTATGCAACGTTCCTAAAACATAAGAGATCAAGCTTGATTTTGTAATTGAACCAAGAATGCGATACAAAAGTTATCATTTGGGATGATTTGAGAGGATATTTAATTTTATGATGATAGCAGAAAAGCAAGATTGCATATTCTTGCTTGGTTGATTCGTCCAAGGAATCGACTTTCCCTGGTAAATTTGGCAATAGTCCTGCCTCCATGATCACAGCTTTGTTCCTGTAATTAAAACAATTAAAACTGAGACAAATAGAATCAATCTAATATGTTAATGTCTATGTTTCTTACGCATTTGTAATGATATCAAACCTGCACTACATAAACTATAAAATCTCGAGCAGGTTTTGTTGTTTGAAAACATACTACTTGTACTCCTATTTAAGTCAATACCATTCTTCATTATCACTAATACTTAATCACATCACTACTATCGCTTATCACTAACATATATCTGTAAAGTATTTAATAACGATCATGGCTTGTTCTCATTATTAATTACTAAATTACTCTTCTCTCAATAAATTTAAAAGTTAGAGTTCTCAATTAATGTATTTAACTTTATCGTGATATCAAGTGCAATTATCAATTATTCTTAAACATGTCTAAAATTATAAGAAAATAATATGAAAAACTATTTTCAAACACTAATCTAATTAGATACTTTATAATGATTAAAAATAATAAGTAATTAGTAATTAATGGTCAAAGTTTCATCGATATACGAACGTAGGTCAGATTAAGTATTCATCATATTTTATACTTGTACATACGTAGCATTATTTCAATTACAGAATCACCATTAATGCATTTGCTCTGATAATTTATTAAGATCATACATATTCGATATATATATTTTTATAATTGTCATGCACGCATATTTTAATTAACTTTGTTTAATTATCTCGAGTGCATGTTTAATGATTCAAATGTATATATGCATAATTACTTACCTAATTTAGAGTAACTTTCATATTCAATTTTAAGAATATGAATTATAATATTATATTATTAATTTATTACTCCTTTCACGTATACGCATTTTCTTAATGCCATTTTAATCTTAATAATCGGTTAGTTAAATAATAATATATTTTATGTAGAACTGTTGTCATTATTATTATAATAGGTATAAGTTAAATAACCATATGCTTTGAGTAGAATTAATAATAATAATAATAATAATAATAATAATAATAATAATAATAATAATAATAATAATCTTTGAATCTTACGCAGCACTTATATATCGAGATCCACAAAATTTAAATTATACTTTTAAATAATAATGAATTTAACCGACATAAAGGAAAATAATTCGATGGTACTATATATTGATGATCAATTGCCAATATATTTAGTCGGCGACATTAAATCATAAAATATTTGTATATTCTGGGCTTAACATCTCAGCTTTCATGATAACATCTCCTTAACACCATTTTAAATTTTATATTTATAGCCTTTTGGGTTGTCGCTTAGCACTTCAGATAAATTGCCAAAGAAAATACAAAAGTGGATTGAAAACAAACACAACTAATTTAAAACAATATCATTGGTTGGTTTTTTAGCTCAAGAGAAATACTAGTTAAAAAGTACATTGAAAATATAAAAAGCTACGAATATTTATTATGCTAAAACTATAAAAATAATTTTTTTTGAACACAACTATAAAAACGGAGGGAGTATTCAAAGAGTTATTTCGGTGATTTTATCTCAAAATAAAAATATTAATTAGAAAATTCAAAAATTACACATAGTTTTAGAAATATGTCAATTAAACATAAAATGATCAAAATTATTGAAATCTATTACATGTCAGGAACATCGCACGCCCCTTTACTACTTTAAATAAATACCTATAAAAATATTATCATTCGATTTATTTTCAAATTTTTTCACAATGTAATTAAAAATCACAATATGACATCAAAAGCGATTAGAAATACTCAAGGAAGAATGAATCATGTAGCATGCAATCAAGAAGTCAACATGATTGACCACGAGTTTGGCAGCTGTAAAAGAGGAGGTCTAAATGTGAATGCCACCGGTATATCCGCTACTACCTCCTGACAAATTTGCTGAAGTGCTGGACTCCCACGATCAAAGCGATCGCTTTTAAAGAAGTCAAATATGATTCCCCGATGATGTCGGGTATTACGCGCTTATTAAGAATCTTAATAACGGTTTTTAAGAGCAAGATATTCTGCATCGAAATATAGATCAATATCCTTAATATAAGCAAGACATCAAGAATAGCCCAGTATCTAAGATATTGACACAAGCAAATGCTAAACTTTATAATGCAATAATATAAAATTAAGTGAGTAGAATAATTTGTATACTTTATAGTTTTGGGCTCTGAAAACTTAAAAATAACTAAACAAGTCTACAAAATTCAAAATTACAAAATAGATCATTTAAGATGTTATATATCCTTAACTTTCGATATTTTAAAGCGTTAGTGTGTATGAATGGGATTTAAGAATTTTATTAGACACAATCCTTTAATTTATAATAACTTTTCACCAAAGCTAATATTTTATTTTGATGTTATTATAATCAATGGTAAAGCGGGTAAGTGATATAGAACACTTATAATTAACTCATAACTTCTTGGTCGGAAGGCCTGGGACGGATGTCACTTACTGGCAAACATGCCATGAAATAGAAAGTGACGTGATTGAACTCTGAAGGTTATTCCCTCCAATCCACAAACATTTGTCGCTTTGTTTTTTCGAATTAAATTTTAATCATCAATTATATTATTAATTATTAATTATTCTAAAAATATGTAATTTATATTATTTTTAAAATACTTTATAATATTACTTTTCAATTTTTTAATAATATAATTAAAGAGTAATCAATATTAAAATGATCCTCGTGTGAAAAAGTTAATTAAAACATTAAAGTAATTAATAGTTAGTGGAGTTTTACCTGGAATAATTTGTTTCTAAGTTCTGGGCTCAGTCTCTCAAAGAGCATCAAATTCAGTGTAAAGTCAACTGACTCACTTCCATCTGTCCTCGAAATATTATTCCAAACACAAACAATTCTAATAATATGTTTATATGTGTAGTAAGGGAGGGAATCACGTCATCCATGACCATCAGTTATAGCTTGTATCAGCTATCTGGAGATTAGAAAGAAAATAGTAATTCATCATGCCCACTACGATCTTCATTTGAAAATCATAATCGAAGTGTACCATTATCTATAATCTGCTAATGTTTACACATCTACCGGCGGTTTGTTTACTCAAGAACAATAATAATAAGTTTTATTAAACAATCATGAATTTCATCCTAAATAAATTATTAGTAAGAGTATGATACAATATCTTACGAATCCATGAACTTTCATAATCTTTCTTTGATGAAATAAAATTAATTTCACCATATCTCTAAGAAGATGAACTTTAAAACCAGTAGAGAGAACTTCGGTACGCTAAGGAATCGGCCACCTAACCGTTGATTTAAAAACAAAGAAAAATACCCTATTTGCATTAAATTTAATTGAGCCTCAATATTTCAAATTTTGCTCCCTTTAATCAATTTTTCTATACTCCCCATCCCTCCAATCCATTTTAATCGACTTTCATACTATATAAATCATCATCTTCAAGCATTTCTTAATTATATTATTAAAAAATTCAAAAATTATGACGAATCCAATTATATAAATTGTATTTTTGAATAGAAAATAATTAATAATCATGAAAGTTTTACTTCATAAAATCAAACGCACAATTGTTTACTTTAATAATTTATTATGCTATATCCTTATCATGGGTTCGCCTTTGAGCACGGAGTCCGAACTCGAATTCCAAGCCATCTGAACACTTCAACGAGCCAAAGTCGACAAATAAAATAAAACATTTGTGATCGATCACATTAGTTATTTCCAGACACCTTTCTCAAGAGTTTATCTCCTTAGGCTCAACACGACTCGTTTACCGTCCTATGATAACATTATTGCATGATTTCTCCTTTATCATTCCTTCATTATTATGCAAGTCGATGAAGCACTTTAATATCACGTTGTGAACATTTCCTATCTAGTACGCAAATGGACGAAGGCATTTGCATGGTTGCGCTATGGTTTGTGGGTCTCGTGATCATTGCAATAAAAACATATATATTAGATAGCCCTATGACATTAACACATTACAGCAGAATCAGTAAGTGTCTGGACAATTGACAAAATACATATATTACAGAGTAATACTTTTTACTTTTTCCTGGCAACACCATATTCACTCGCTGTGAATACTATAATGGCCATTGGGATATTAGGAATATCTCATTATAGTGATCGTGAGTTCCACGCTAGCATAGCTCACCTTTATATGAGAATGCTAGAGCTGCTAAAAAGCTCTAATTCCTGATCAATTACATATTATCTGCGAATGATTCTGTTATATCCCCTAAATCAGACCTCAAAATTTATGAATAAAGCAATGCATTTTACCATTGAATAGTTGAACTAACATTCATTATTGTTATGGGTTCTCATCTATTTATATATATAGAATAGTATGAATATAGCTTTTTCTTTTCATTTGAAACTGGATATGTCAACAGCATTTGAACTCACCTTGTATCTGTAATATAGATTAGAGGCTTTTTGAAATTATGACTTAAATTATCCGACATCTATTATGTCTTATTTTGTGACAAAATCATCATTAAGAACATAATACTTTGATGAATAATGGCCATTGGGATAGGATCAACCATCCATTATTGAAGTATGGGCCTCATCTATTTAGGACATGGATATTAGATAAAGAATAGGTTTTCATTTCTTAAGCTTACCTAATAAACAGTATTTCCCAAACTCATCTATTATAGATCAGGAGGCTTTTGAAATTTTAATTTAAACATCTTATTACTGTTATATGGTTTATTGAGTGATAAATAACAATCAAATTTATTCATATAAATAAGATAAATTTAACTCTTAAGATCAAAATTGAATATTTTTAATTCTAAACCTAGAATTAATTTTTTTTTTGGGTTAAGTATTGAAATAAGGGGATATAAATACAAGTTTCTATAGAATTTATGAAACCACAATAACAAGAATGAAGGCAAAATACCATTAAGTATCAATTAAGGGTTAAAAGAAGATGGATGAAAAAGCACTAAAGAAAATTACAAAAACTTACATGAAAGAACCATTGGATAGCTCAACTAATGCTTGAATGCACTTCTGAACCAACCATGTCCACTAATGACTGAATAACACCAAGCTCAACCATCACTCTTCCTCTTTATATCTTTTTTCACTAGCCTTGTTATCTCCTTTGCTGCCTCTTCTCTCTCTGTGTCCTAAAATGCCTCTTTACTGCCCTTTGCAAAACCATCCAATTTTCTTGATCATCACTCTGTTTTCCTATATCATTTTCTTGGTTTTCATCTTTACTGATTCTATCAAAAACTACCATTTCCCCCTCAATTTGATTGGTTATTTTGTATTGTTTCTGCGTAAGGTTTAATTTTAGAGTAACCTTCATTCTTTTCTCAAAAAGTCAGCTTTTGTGTGGACCAGAACCAATTAGAAGTTGAACGCTTTGACATATTTCTTGTGTTTTAAAAAGGGGATAAAAGGAGTTTGAGATAGATGGCCTAACTTGAAGAATGAGTATATTTTAAATAATTAATACTCTTCAATCGCTATGACTCTATGTAGCGACTTTGGTGCTAAAAATTTATCAACAGAACTGAGAAAAGAGGGTACTTTGTGCCAAAACAAAACAAAAAGTAGCTAAGAGGATACATGAAGTCTTTGAACTGTCTGTTATTGTTAGAATTGATTTGAAAACAGCATTAATAACTTATGCATAATATATATTTACAAAGGCATGGTGGATTTTTAGGTGATAAGTATCGGATTGGACCCAACCAACCAAATAAAAGTAAACTGTACATAAATAAATAAATATATATAGAGAGAGTACCTCCCTTAAATATTTCAAATCTTACCTATGTTATGTTCTTTAAGAAACTCTGCAAAATCTGCACGTGAGGTTGTGCCATTCATCAACGAAAAACATTAAGAAGGTACTTGTCATATATTGATAGGTTTTACAACGCTTCTGGTCATACATTGATAGCCTTTACAAGTTCCTATCTTAGATCCAAAACAACCAATACTTGAACTTGAAGAAAAAACATTGCCAACTTAATTACTCCTTTAACGAGTAGTTTTTATTATTGTTATTTTTCTATTTGCTACAATGCTACTACTATAGAAATCATATCCTGTCATATCTATAACTAATAGTTTTATTATTGTTATATTTTATCTGGCTTCATGTTATGAACTGGGCAATCATTTTGAGTGATTCTATAATAGCTTGTTTTTATTATTTATATTTTTTATTTTTCTCCCTTTATTATAAAACCTGATCCCTGGGCTCTAGTGATCTACTCATAAGCGTGGCTATTATTATGGAAATCGCATCCCGTCATGTCAGAATAAGCATGGTTACTTGTGTCAGGGAGTTAAAATTCCAACTCATTATTATTGAGTGCTAGTTAAAATCTCAATTTTATTTGTGGAGGTATAAAACACCCTACATATATTATTATCTCACTATCAGGTTATCTTTGTTTTATTTCTTATCACATGAATTATATATTTATAATCATATGTGTCAAATTCTATCATATGTATTATTTTTATCATGTCTAATTAATGAGTTATATGACTAATTAATGTTTAATACATTTAGTAATTAAATTTTTTCTCATAATCTGTAATGCAGAATGTAAGAAACTAAATTACTTTTTATCCTCAAACGTAAACGTCATATACGCCATAAAGTTCAAATTTATAAATATTTATTTTCTTTCAAGATTTTTATCATCATTCTCAAAGTATTTTGGCAAATATTTTCGAAACGGCAAAATGTTTTCTTAGTGTTTATCAATGGCTCTCTTTCCTTTGCTTATTTTATTAATGTCAAGTAGATAGAAAGGAATAGATTCTGCAATAGGTATTTTACCATTTTTTACCCCTAATGATTGTTGCATTTTGTTTTGATAGAGACTGGTGCAAATCATGTTATGGATTTTGTAATTGTGGTTATCGAATAAATGACACAGTTTATATACGTGATTAATTGTGATTGTAATTTGATTGTGATTACTTGTGATTTAGATAAACCATGTCCATCATTAAACCCTTTTTCGAACCTTTAAGTTTAAGTAGACAATTCAAAGAACAATGGGCCAGCATTCTCGGTAATCGGTGGAATTGAGAAAATTATGCACGAGGTCAATGGCTTAAGGAACTCGAACAAGAGCTTGCAAAAAGCCGAAGCAGCAAAAGAAACTTACAAAAGCTTCTACAAACAAACAAGGTATTAAGATTCATTAAACATCATCCTGATGATGGATTAAACTGGAATATTTGAATACAGCATCCAAATTATTTATGGAAAGCCCTTAAGGAAATATTTTATCCTCCAAAGGTATAATTGATATTTTAAAAACCACTGCATCTTAATTAAATGTTAGGACAATGGAATTTCGAATAAATGCCACTTCTTTCACAGCGACGTGGAAGGTTATGATCATTTATAAATCGGCAGAGTCGTGGTCGTACATGTAGTGAATTTTCTGGTCGTGGCTGGTCGCGGGTCGGTGTCAGATTCTAAGTTATGTGAATTATAATAGACCTCCTAGAAATTATCCAAATCAGATAATAAAAGGTAAAATTAATTCAAGAAGGTTCATTGAAACTATGATGGAATTTTAATAGATGGGAAAAACGACCAATGATCTAAGCAAGTGCCAGATGAATACTTAAAAAAGAGAAGCAGAAGGAAAATGAAAGGAACTAACATGAATCTATAATTTCATCTGAGGCTGCAGATTTCTGTTGAGGGATAACATTGAATTTGAATAAGGAATAATTTGATATTATGAACTACTTAAGGTTGAACAGCACAATCCTTAATAATCTCCCATGTTGTACCATGTGTAAGGACATTATGTGATGTCTATTTATATATATGAAATAATAATGTTGATTTATATGCTAAAATTAATTATCTCTTTAAGTCTTACATCACATTTAAGAAGGCTACATATAATGAACGCGGTCGAGATATCAGAATCCAAACAATGAACAACTACACGATTCTCAAGAGTAAGATATATTTTACTAATATAATTCTAATTAGTGCAAAGTAATAAATACAATTACACAAATGGGACAAAATTCATCATTAATGATGCTTTATATTCTCCAAGGTCAAATAGAAACTGTTAAGTTTTAATGAAATATATAATGGGTGGCACATATCAAAACAATAACTCAGAAGAAATATTTGTGTATTATCGCTAGTGTTTTGGGAAAGAATGTAAAATATTAGAAAACTATCAAAATTGCCTTTGATTACATTGCTACATATTCACGAGTGAATATAACTTGGTAATGAAGAGGATCCCAAACTATGTATTTGTGGTACGACCGCTTAGGGTCATCCTGTTCCTGTTAAATGAACAAGAAAAATAATCAAAAGTCGCATGGTCATCCTAGAAAGGATTAAAGATTACAGAACATGTGAAGTACGTTTCTCTAGAAATTGATAACTAGACACTCACCATATGTAAGCTTCCAGTAGAAGCACCTACATTTCTCAAGAATACATGATGATATACGTGAATCTATCCATCATCTAAAGGCTATCTGGGGTACTTTTATGGTATTAACTGATAAGAGAGGACACATGTTTGTTTATTGTCGTCGGATATGACATCAAAAGATTTCTGTCAACAATCAAACCATTGAGTACTAGTAAAAAGAAAGGTTTGACTGACAACGCCTATGAAGATCGAATCATTTAATAATTATTGTATTAATTTGAATCATTGTTGGAACAACCGTCTCTATGATGTATTAATATTAATGAGCCATTAATCAAACATCTTCAATAGTCATAGATCATTAATAACAGAACAAAGTTATCACCAATTGGGTCATGAAATTTACATGCTTACATCACTTATTCTGCATAAGGTCAAGTGTCAATCATAAACATACTCTTTATCAACTCAGTAAATTGGTAAAGACCTATTTATTTTGTATCTAAAGATTTTGGCCAGCATTATATAATCCAGTAGCTCCACCAACAAAGAATAAAAAATGGGACGCCAAAATGAGGTCGTGAATATATGTACCTGTATGAATCTCCATCTATTATTAGATATCTCGAGCCTTTAATGTGTGTTTTTCAAGAAAGATTACTGATTATCATCTTTGATACCACTAGGATAAAACAAACAGTTGAAAAGGAGATAATATGGTGGCAAAATATCTTTATTTATGTAACTTATTATATAACCATGAAGAGAACAAAGAAAATTATGAAGTTAAGGGGATTGAAACCAATTGCCGTGATTCATTTATCGATATGAATAGAGTGACAAAGCCAAAAATTAGCTTAACATTACTTGCCTCGGATTATATTCTATAAACATCAAGCACTTAAAATAAACGACCAGGGTTCCAAAAGATAAAAATCCCTCGGTGTAAGGACCCAAAATATCGATAAGAATAAAGATCTTGATGGGGAAACCAAACAATAATGACTCCATGATAGAAAATGCATCTTGTAGAATCACAAGATGATGAAAATGAAATCGTTGACAAGTAAATCAAAAATAAGAATGATCTCAGATTTCTATCAATTATGTTAATACATGAAATTGTGAGTTAAAAGGTATGGATATCATGAGATATTACCTGCATGTAAAATTATGAAGTTTTATGATTCCTTGTCCATCCTGAACAATGTCAAATGGTACGAGTGGAAAATTGAAAGACGCAATAGATATCGAGTTGAATTCTTCAAGAATCGAAAAGTATTTCGACCTATTTAATTATACCTAGCGTAAAACCTATTAAAGCAAGTGGGGTTTTTTAAGAAAACGAATGAGAAAATGAGATTGTGGATAAGGCCCGCCATGTCAGACAAGGTTTTTCTCAAAGACCCGAATTGATTACGAAACATATTCTTCTCATATTACTTTTCATTACTTGAATTAGTTTATCGGTCTAGCAAATATAGTATGATATGGATAAAATAATTGAGATACATATATGGACTTGATAGTGAAATATATACAAATACAACAGAAGGATTTAAGATGCACAGATATCAAAACTAGAAATGTACGCAATTAAGTTAAAAAGATCATTGCATGTGTCAAGTGAACCCTAATTTATCATGTATAATAGGTTAAGGAACATTAACAAAGAAGGCTATGAATAACCATTGTTGATATTAGAGCGAATATTAGAGCCTCAGAACTAAAATTATCTTCATTTGTGTCAAATGAGCTGTAAAGATGGGAACAAACCATGAAGTTTGGAAAAAGTATCCCACTGAATAGAGTGGCAGGACAACTCTACTTACGTTAAGAGGTCTTTATTGACTTAGTAAATTGATTGATTACTTGCTATGTCGCAACGTTTATGCGCTTCGCCGGGGTACAAACTGGGAAATAGCCTCGGAAATTGTGAATTTAGGCGCGCCATGACCTGACACGAACGCAGCTTCCAAAGTGGGGTCACAGCCACTTTGCCTCGGTCATGCTCGAAATAGCGATTGGACAATCAATATTATGCATTGGGTTGTTATATTCCATTATATGCTCATTAGTGGTATTTAGTTCACATAATAAAAAAGTTTTGGTTTTGCTTTTAATTAATCTCCTCTCCAAATTAAATTAGGTTCATTATTATAGAAAAAACTAGAAAACTATTCTCTTTTCTTTTCCTTTGTTTAGGTTATACATCAAGCTCGCAGTGGTTCGTCGATTGATTCAATAAAGCCAGGAAGTCGACGCGCGGTCATTTTTATCCTAAGTCAACCACCCGTCCTAAGCACTAAAAGTGACGAGTCAAACTGCTTTATGTTACCAGATTTAATTTTAATCTTTATGTTTATGTTGTTCCAGTTTTTACGTTGTAATCATTTCCATTGTAATTTTGTATGAATATTTGGTTGTTCAGCAGCAGTATCAGTTTAGATAGCCCTTATATTTTCCATTAGTTCCCTACAAATTTTAAAAACATAATCGACCTTGTTATTTCAACGGAGTCCAATTTTGATACTTTGGTAATGCCAGATGTAATGTTCCCGGGTTGTGGTCGGGTGTCGGATGGTGTCGATTGTCAAACTATTTCACCTGCTCGTCTGTGGGGTCACACTTCCTCCCTAGCGGTCCCTAATGGTTGTTCCTAGTGGTTTTTCTGGAGTTGTTCCGGTGTTGGCCTCTGTGTGGTAGTGTTTCGATTTGTCTGGTAGTGAGTTCGACGTATTCCTCCAAATTTTTATAAACCATGGTATCATTTTGCCCTCAAACCATCCGGGTTAGAATTTCAAAAAGGTGGAGAGAACAAGTGATGTTCTATCTCACGAATCTTGAACTCATAATGGTTCTTAGCGGACTACGAAACCGTATACCTTGTTTTAATGATTAATTAAAGAATACTTACCACTAAATATATATGTTAATAATTTATTTCCATAGTAATGTTAAATATTTTGACTAAAGCCGACATTGATATCAAATGCTAATAAATATCATTGAAGTCAATGAAGAATGTCATGTTTCCATGATTTTGCAATGCCAAAAAGACGAGATATGAAGATCACTAAGAATCAACCATAAAGCTTCAGTTGAAGAATGGCGAAGATCATCTAATTTGGGTCATGAAAGGACCAAGAAGAAAAGCCCAAGAAGAATCACAAGACTGAAGAGATGAGTCTTGGATGTGTCAGATTACTTTCTTCCTTTGGATCTCGATTGAACTTCTTATTTGGAGATACTTTCAAATCATTTTTTGACAAAGTATCTTTAACCGCTTCAATGTTTCTTTAATACTGGTCAAAATAAAAATGTTTTGAAAATCTTAATGTGTATAAACCAGGGTTTGAATTTATTTTATTAAAGGTTTTGAAAAGAGTTTTCCAACTCTTTGAATCACATCGGAGTTGTGAAAATGCGATTAAGTTTCTCAAAAATCTGGCAATAGATTACTGGTCCCTTAACGGGGTCTCAAGATCTTGAATCAAGTTTTTTTTGTTTTTTCTCTTTACGTAGACTCATCAGACTGACTAATGAAATTGATTAAAATAAAACTACCTGCTTTTGAACTTTGAACTCCATTTTCACCTATATCAAATCTTCCTAACTCTTCCCAAACATTGAGCGAAAATATGATCTATCTAAATGTTTTATTTCATTTAAACACCAAATCAAACATTTGAGCTTTTAATCTGATTATCAAAGAGAGTAAGTTTGTTGTGCTCATTACTAAATGAGTAGTAACGTGGAAACAAAGAGCATTCAAGGTGTTCAATAAATGCTCAAACGGGAGTCAAGATATCTGCTTACATCTACTCAACAAGGAGTCTTAACAGCTCAGAATTGCATCTACTCAACAAGGAGTTATAAATGTTCTTAAATCTGTAATTTATTGTAGCTCATCGAGTATACTTTAAATTGGAATAAACACAATCATTCCATAAAGATGTCCCATTGCTACGACATTTGTTCTCTCACGCTTAGAGGTCAGGTCCGGTAAGTCGCTTTTATAGTTTTACTGCTGGGGAATCGAGTAGATTGCCATATTTCTTTTGAGGCTAGCGCTCAAGCAACAGGACACAAGAGTACCGAGGGTGGAGTTTGCATCTTCTGCCTGATTGGGTCGGGGAAACTTCTAAAATACCCCTGGTTCTTAAGCGGTGCACTAATGTAAAACCGCACCACTAGTTAATTAATAAACTAAAGTATGAGATATTTAATTTATTTCTCCTCCGTGAAATTTGGGACCCACTAAAATTTTATATGTCTGTAAATGTTATGTTCGGAAATTACCATTTGATTGCTTAAAACGAGGTCATGAGCGAATTAGCAGTCTTGGATTTTCCTTCGGTTGGGCTTTTTGGAATCTAACTGCCCCAACCTAAATAGTCCACTAAGCTCCAAAGAAACCCCAACAAGGCTTTTTGTTTTCTTTCTTCTCAGAAAGCATCACCAGAGTCATACTTCCCAATTTTCTTCAATTTTCTCTCTCAATTCTCAAGCTTTGAGCTAAAAGTTTCGGAGAAGTTTCTCTCATCATCCTGGCTGCTTCGTTGCAAAAGGTGCGTATATTTTTGAGTATTTTGTGAAATCAAACTTTGAATTTTGCTGACTTTTTGATATTTTAAATTTATCGCTTCCAATTGATCTTTGGGGTTTTATCAGTTGTTCTTGGATTGAAATATGCAGTTTGATGTGAAATTTTGATGTTTTAGGATGTTGACTTTTTCAATTTTGAGTTGACTTTGATTTTGGATAAATTATCAATAGAATTATTTTCTAGGCTTAAATTGTAATATAGGAATTGATAATGATCGATATTTGGGGGGTAGAAAGCGAAGTTATCGTGGAATTCAAATTAAAGACTGGTCGATTCTCGCTAAAATGTGGCAATGTAAACAAGATAAATGATCATTATTTGTGATTGTTTTGGGATACAAATATGAATTTTAAGTGTCGGGAACAAATGGCCGGAATTGATCTGGTGGATTGTAAAGTCTAACTTATATCAGTGGGTCAGAGTTACGGTTAAATTTATCGGGAAAAGGCCGAAATCGGGAATTGAAATTATTTCGGAAGCTCGGGGAGTTTGAATAAATATAGGTTGATTATTGAATTTAGTCCAGTAGAGTTTGTCATCGAGATTATTATTGAAACATAACCTAAATCTTTACGTAAGCTGTAATTTATAATTAAAAATGAAAGTTAAAAGCCTCGGTATTTAAATTAGATGTAGTTTTGTTACTGAAGTTTTGATTTTATTTTTAGGTAACTGTGACTGATGAAAACAAATAGACCGATTGCTTTGGCGCTTAGTGGTACTAGCCATGGGATTTATCACTCATTATATCTTATTTATGTTTAAAGGTGGTAAAACTACTGTGAAACCCAATTGTTCACTTGTAGTCGCCTTTAGATGCATCCTTCTAAAAGTTTATTAGAGAGTATTTGTGCTTTGAGTATATTTATGTTTTATGTGAAATTTTTAGTATGTTGTTGATGATCTCAGATAATTGCCAGCTAAGTATCCGGGGAAAGGTATCTCCGCTGGAAAGGTGTTTACTGGTCAGATTATATAGATGCTACTGATACCTAGTGTTTGTTGTGCTTGACATTGTACGTGTGGATTTGTGGATGCCGACGACGGGTGTTCAAGCGGCGAAAAGGCATTGTCAGGTTAAGTTCGGGCGGTGAGTCACGAAGAAGAACGTTATATATGATGTTATCAGGTTTCAATTTCTTTGTAAATCATTTATTTGTGTCAGCGGTATTAAATTTGTCGTGAAATTTAATCGTTAATTGTTTGATTACGTGACGTGGATAAACTTTTAGCCACGTGTTTGAAGCCACTGTGTGTGTGCATTTATTTCATTAGTATTCGCTACGATGTCTTGAATTGAAATAGTGGCATTTTGTATTAGTATTTGTATAACCGTATTTACCTTATCCGATTGCTGGGCACCGAGGAGAGATGGTCTCATCAGATACCTCATTCGGATAAGTTACCATCTGCATCCGTTTACTGTTCGCCGAGCTTACTCCGCCTTTGAAGCAAGCCAGAGTTCATGTTCGGTGACTTTATTTAGTGGTAGATTTATGTTAGGATCCTCGGCAGCCCTCTTTTCTACTTTTCGTAAATAGTTATTATTTTTGGTTTTGGAAATGCTAATTGTAAGATGTTTTGGTACATTTTGGTGAATTCTGGTTGTCATGTGTGTTTTGCAGTTTTTGCCTATAGTAACGCCAATGATGGTTAAATTTTGTATGTCGATGTTTTCTGCCAACCTATTCTTATTTTTTAAATAAACCGCCGTCTGCTTTTAAAACAAAAGTTTTTCGTGTCAACCATCATTAAGTATCAGATATATAGTGTTTATTTGATTTCATCTTCAACTCGAGGGCGATTTACCTGAGACATGGGTCGCTACAACTAAGAGTTGAAATCACATGTCTGGGGTCCCCAAATTTAGAGTTAGGAGCTGAAACCTTAGGGTGATTCCTTGGGTCTCCATGCGTATTACCCAAAGCATGAGCTAAGCAGTTGTAAGTTGGGTTCGGGGCTCTCACCAACATTCGGGGCAAATGCCCAAGCGGACTTCTAGTGAAAGTCATGGTGAGCTTCCTTTGGATTAGGACAGCGAACTCGTGGAAACACCGTGCTTTAGTTTGTACCTCTTCCCTACTTTTACTTATTGCACATATTATATATGCTAGAATTGCTAGATTAAATTATATATGCTAGTTTATACGCTATTGAATATGCCGGCATATAATTGATTTATCAGCAATTGATATGTCAAGTTTAATCGAAGCTAAAATAGAATATCCTATGTTGATCTTAATTCAATATTCGATTAGATAGCTCTTGATTCGATCAATGAACTTAATCATATATTCTCGCACCGATCAAATCATAATTAATTCATATCAAGAATGTCTTAAACTCACCTAGTATAATTTAATTTATTGAATTGTGATATGTTTTATTAGATTTCTAGGATCGATCAATAGCCATGAATGGACTTAATCAGACATAAAAAGCAGTTCTAGCTTAATGCTTAATATTGATCAAAATGAGTTTCTTTGATGTTTATTGCATTGATAATGATTCATAGACTTTATTTTATTTTATCAGCATTCATTTGAAAAGAATATTACTGAGGCCTATTCTGCATTTGTTTTGCTAAACAAGTTAAAGTCGGCTGAAGAAATTAAACTTGTATTAAATTTGTATAAGTCGGTAAGCCGCCAATCCACCTTTATTCCTTATTCAATTCCCATAAGGACGCTGTGTATAGCTAACACTTGGTCGGTGAACCATTCCCAAGCGCCCAAGATACTAGAATTGATTTACAGTCATGGGGTCGACTGAGATATCCTAGATTATTTGAAATGGAATTAGTCAAGTTGATCTCTTTGTCGGATGATTTGTATGTTATTGCTATAAAACATACGCTACCACAGTTGTCGGAATGATTGTGCCCCAAATATAAGCTCCTCAGATTTGTGTCTCCAAGGAAATTTATTTGAGTAATTTCTAGAGTATGAAATGAAAACCATGGATGTCAGCCTTGAACTTGAGCTGCCTTCCACAGCTTCAAGTTCAAGCTCAAGGTTACGCTGCACCGAGAAATACACCATCTTGCCAGGCCTGCTAATTGACCCCAAGCACATGTAGCGGATAGAACAATGTTATCCTGCCTAAAGGCAAGAAAGGCCTGGACACACCATTTATCCCAACCCTCTCCATGGGAGCCCCAAGGTCAATGTTATGAACTTGGGTCTCTTCAAGTCTTCTGCGGTTAAGAAGTTCTACCTTGCCCCAGTGGGAAATGGGCCAAGAAAATGGGTTTGCTCTCAAGGGAATTCCTTCAAGGCCTTTGACGGGGCGCCATATAACATGGAACAAACGGCTCAAGCAAGTCTTCAGTGTAAACCCGGCCAAGAGAAGAAATACATGGTAGAATGTGGTCACTACAAAGAATCGACGGATCAAACTGTCGGCCTGTGATTGATGGTGAACTCAAGGGTACTGAATCACAAGAGCGTGGATCGATACCAACAAGGACAATGTTGTCTGTTGATCATTTTACTTTCAAGCCACTAACAGAGCAACACCTAAACATCATGATAAAGTGAACTGTGGTGCTATGGATTAATTTTGTAGCTAGTCACTTAAAGAATACTTTGTATGTCCTGTAACTTAGGTTAACCTCAAAGTCCTAGTTTTATTAGAAGAGGCTTCAAACTGTGACTGAATCATAAAATTATTCTTCTTTTAAGTCATGTATGTATTTTGAGAAAAAGTTACTAATGATAGTTTCTTTCAAGATGAATGTAATAAGTTACAAATAAGATTTAATAAAAACAAACAGCAGTTTGTAATACCTAATTTATGAGATAAGAGGTTGGGGTCATGTGAACTCCTTTTAATTCCTTTGAAAAAGAAATTTATTAAAGTTGAATCACATACCTGCAATGAGTTTATCGGTAGCGAATAAGGGCGTGAAACATGGTGTTTGGTGAATCTAATGCAGAGCAAATATTTCCAACCGTGTTAGAATAAGCCTCCCTCGATCTTGTTCAATGCTGACGCCTCATGACATGAGCCCGGGCCTGTAATCCAGCAGAAAATGAATATTTACCACTTTGTATTTATGAAAATAAAATTTTGCTTGTACATTGATGAAAAGCAAAATGAGCAATCAATAAATTGCACTTTTATAGTTAAAGTAAAGTTTGAAAATCAAACTGAGAAAGACAGTGTAGTAATGGAAAGGATAGATGGTGAGTATATTCACCATTTGTCAATTTTGTTCTATGGGCAATGTCTCACTAAGATCCTCACCAGATTCCCTCCTCAATCTAATGGGATTGCCGAAAGAAAAATCCATCATTAAAAGAGACATTTAAATGCCTTGTTGATGTCAGCTTACTAAGGAAGGGGCGAAGAGGACAAATATCTCAACAAATTATCTAAAGATGAGATGCAAGACCTCTACTGAATCGTTCTAAAGGTAGAACTCAACGCACAAACATCTTTGAGTGCGGGGTGTTTGGCGAAGGTCATGTGCCATCAATGAGAATCGATTCTTTATTATGTCCTCATGGCATAATTGTGTATCAATTCATTTATCGTTGGTTAAATGTGATTACCGGAATCTTTAGGTTTAATGAATAGAGTATTAATAGTGTGGGTTCTCATGATAATTTGTTGCTATGGTTTTATCATAGATCTTTTATCATTAATCGTTATAATAATAGTAATTCGTCAATTATTATTGGGTACAACTTAATATTATCCTGGTCACACACATATAGTGATATTCGAATTATATTTCATGCATGAAATTAAACGGACTGGCTGGAGAAATGTATTTCTCAATATTTATATATTTGATAAATATATATTGATGAACATCAATTGGTTAAACTTGTGTTTTAATCAATCACAATTGAAATTATAAATAACTGATAAGTTATTTGAGAAATGACTGCTAAGATTTTAATCGACTCATGTTTAATTAAAATGTTCATTAGTAACTCATTATTTTCACGGGTTGGTCTAATTGCCAATCGGTGCTGAATCCATGAATTAAGAATGATATTTAGAAGCGAAGAGACAAGTGGTTTTCATTCTCATGAAAATGAAACTTTAGCTCCAGAACAATTAATTCTCTTCTAAGAAATAGAATTCTCCATTTTGTCCAGCAAGTCACGATCTATCTCCTCAAAGTAACTAGAGACATTCTGCCAGCCGGGATGTAATCGGAGAGGTTTCTCAAGGCATTCACGCAGTAATCTCTCTAGAGTTATCATTTCTGCCTTCCGCCGTAATGTGGGCAGAACTTTGTATTTAGAAGTTTGATGAATTATACGCTTGAGATCCGGGGATGCCTGAATTTTGGGCTTATCACAAACAAATTCATAATGATTCAATGCTTACCTTCAAAGAGTACTACTGTCCTAAAACGGTTTATAATTTATAGACAATATACCTAGAGTAATGCATATCGGCTTTGTTCATAACACCAATGGAAAGAATACAATGGTCAGAAGTCTCGAATGTTACGCTCTAACATGTCTTTCCGATGAATCTTAACGGCGTGTTTCGACATTCAAAAAGGATAT
Organism: Lithospermum erythrorhizon; assembly: GCA_019722365.1. NCBI lineage: Eukaryota > Viridiplantae > Streptophyta > Magnoliopsida > Boraginales > Boraginaceae > Lithospermum > Lithospermum erythrorhizon. The sequence continues at coordinate 23,928 of JADFUC010001710.1, forward strand.
GAACCAAGGTAGTGTCGATATCGAGACTATGGATAGTCACAGTTGAGGGAAATAAGAACCATTGTAGTAAAAGGGCAGCTTCTAGAAGCCATCCTGATAATGCCTAAGATGAACCCTAACTACCAAGAGGCTATCAAGCCTAACCGATGGTCCATTTGGGAAAATCTATGCATTGAGTAAGTGCTTTGATTCACTTGGCTGTAATCATACTGAATCGTGATCTTCCCATGCGGCTTTAAAACCAAACCGAATTTTAGTTAAAAGCGAAAAGTCACGATGGAAGCAGACCAGGCATGAGAAGATCCAATCCACCAAAGATGTTGAACTCCAAGTTTGACTTGAAGGACAATGGGACAAGCAGTCAATTTGGGAGTCCCAGATGAGAACCCTAACGGTTTAACCCAATCCACACCCCAAGTTGAAATTATAAATTGATTTACAGATATGTCACTTTAGGCGGTGTAATTGAAGTCCTCAAAGAAACGTTAATCGCTGATCTTATTTGAAGTCCAGCCCAGAATGGGAAGAAGTCAAGGAAGCAATTGAGTGATATTCTATAAAGTGCTCATCGCTTCCAGTTCATTGAGTGCAATCAAGTAATTGCACACTTATAATGGTAAGCCGAGACAACTCAATGATAAGACATGATAGCAGACCATGCTAAGAAAAAACTAGCTTGAGGACTGGATCAAGTTCCTGAGGAAAAGCCATCTGAGCGGCATAACCCTACCTGGCCTGAGATCCTGACTGCATCTTCCCAAGAGCAGCATACCTAAAGAATAGGTCACCTTATGTTAAGTGATTAGTCATGAGAAAATGTATATCCCAAGGCCTAATCGAGACTTGCACCCAGCAAGATGTCAGCATTATACCATGGTGGCTCAAACATATGTACAAGGGAAGGTCTCCAAGACTGATCACCTATCCTATGTGAATTGCACGTTCTAAGCACACCGACACTGCTGTGACATTATTTGATTGATTTGTTTGTCAAATTTTTATTCATGTAGGGATTTTGATATTAGAGCTAACATGTCACTAAAGCAATGAGCTGAACTTGGATAGTTGTATCCACTATGCCTACTATTGTTAAAACTATTCTCTCTCTCTTCACTTGTTAGATCAATCACCAAAGAAAGAAAACCAAAATGGTATACTAGCACTCAATCAAATCTATAAAGCGGTATCTGTGCTAGTTTCAAGATGGACAAACCCTTTAAGTAATTCATCGACGCACACTAATGCTTAAGCGAACTGAAAATATGATCTGCCTCAGAGTCATGCTTCAAATCAATCTTTCACAAACGTGATACCGCTTTTGTATCAACGGTACCATCGCCAACGGTGGCACACAACAACAATACTATGCTTGAATAAAAAAAACGTAGAACTAATGAATGAGACTGTGGGAGGTATTAAAATATTACACTTATAATTTTTAATGAGTCTCCTCCTTAAACACAAACTGTCCAATCATCTGTTCCTCATTGGTTGGAGTATCACCACCATGCTGCCTTCCTCTTCATTTCTCCATCCAACTGAAAGTTCTCACCCTGATGACTGAAGCTCGCCATGCTAAACGCGGATTCACTAACACATCTAATTCAATTCAAAGTTAGTAGTTAAATATCGACTCTAACTCATTCAGGAACTGATCATTTAAAAACAAGTTTCAATTCCATCTTTATATTTTCCCACCTAAAGTCCTGTGAATTATGAAAACTCTTTAATCTATTGGGATCCATTTTACACCAATTGATACGCATAGATGAAAATATTTTAAAAACTTTTCTTCCATATTCTGAATCCATATCCAATTTAAAACCAAGAACTTGCCCACATTCAATCCATTATATGAATGAAAATTGTGATTCTCCTTTATGCATATATGCAACGAACTAGTAACCAGAATTTTTAATAAACACGGTAAAGTTCACTAAAAAACCTGCTTAATTGGCCTATTTAGTTTCTCAACTGAAACGTTATTAGCTGGCACAATGATTTCATCTCTGTCACATGTTTTATCCTCCCAAAGTCTACATTTTGCCAGCAAAATAATTCTACTTTGTAAGACCTACTGATTATCAATCCAACGACATGTTATTATGTTTGAAGCAATTTTATAAGGCAAAGCCTAAAACATTTAAAAGCATCGGTTCGCAAAGTAGTAATGGGATACGTTTTAGCTCAGAGATTAAAGTGGCATTTTAAGAAACAACTATCACAATGATTAAAAGTAACTACTGACATAAATTTATATTACTTTTCCATCCCAAACCCATTAAAAAGAACGCTACGCCGGTTTGGGGATTAATTACATCCTTAGTGATCTTATGACCTAATAAGTGTTCTATAACTGTCTCCTTTAATATTACTCCGTTTAGCTTAAAATTTCTACAAGTCAAAGGTTTTTTAATTTCAAATATTTCCAAATCCATTAAAGTTTACCCTAGATTGAGAAGGAAGATGGTCAACCCATATACACATCCTCAAATTGGATTATAATATCCAAGATCAGACCTACCAAAAACCAAGTAAAGAGTATCATTAAAACCCATGAGAAAAATAATACACCTTGTTAGAGCTCCATGATAAACATTGAATCATTAAATAAACATCTTCCAGATCTAGAATGCTCTGACTTTATCATCAAATGAACTAGTCATTGGATCAACCAGCACTGTCTAATTTGAAGAAATAAATCATGAAAACCATTGGTAACTAACGCATCACTATTACAACCAGCCGTAACTAAATTGGGAATTAATAAACTAGCCATCCTGTGAGGAAAACCAAATGCTGGTTCATTTTTCTGTTCGATAATCATAACTATAAACTGAATCAATTTATAAATGCTTCAGCATGGCCAAGATGCCTCCAAGAGAAGATTTTTAAACCACAAACAATGATCCAAGATTAATCCAACGAGATTGGCCCTTCAAGATGGATCAGAAACAAAAGGCCTAACAAAACCTAGAGTCCTGTAAGTGAAAGGAGAAACGCCGGGAGACCAACTAATAGTGATTAATTAGCACCCCTGCATCGAACCATTGACCAAAATGTAAACTATACAAGGTAAACCTTGAGGCCGATCAAGTAAGTTCACTTTGATAATCAAACCTCTTCAAAACTAAACTCCTTTGATCCTTTACTAACTCGATCGTTTGAAATAGCTTCCGTCGCTATAATTTGACGTATAAGTAACGCCCCAATCAACTGAAAGTCCTGAACTGCGGTTCGAGGGGCGGGAAATTGCACTGGAGAACTGAACACCATGGATGTGCAAAGAATCCTGGAACAGCCTCCCAACTAAGGGGAGAGAAACCCATGTGAGTGTCCTCCGTCCGAAGAGACTATATAAATTGACCCATGAATGCAGAGTGAATTACATTCCAAATGATAGGAGAGTATATTTCTCAAAATGAACGCCAACAACTTAATTCAACCATGAACAAATAGAAAATGACTTCATTTAACATGATAAATAAAACTATTCAACTTGTCCATCGGGTGAACTAGCCATCTATCTGAATTAAAGCATGCCTCAACAATACAAACTTTTCATGGACATTTATTAACAGAAAACTCACTGCTCATTCAAGCAACATATTGCCTTAAAATCAAGATAACCTGCTAATCGAATTATCTCCCCAAATTCCTCATTTAGTATATATCAACTTATTCAACACTGAATCTAATTTTCCAATAAACATCAACACCATCTTAGGGATGGCTAAACTCGGTTTATAATGTTCTTGTACCCCACTGCCTCATTCAAAATGCTGAATCAACCAACCAACTTTTGTCCCTTAACACAACCTAGACTGCCAAAGAACCTGGAACTCATAACCTGAAATATAAACATATAAATGAATCACTATACAACCAACCCACTAATCGATCAACGACTCCATCAACGCAATCAATAAACTGTTAATGCATATAATCAATCTCAACTCGAGGCTAAGCTATCACCGAATCGTAACGAGGTACGGCTAAATCACCGACCACCGTTATTTAAGCACGAGGTAACTCTACCAAATCGTATGGTAAAACGTGCTATACCGGACAACCTTAACACCAACCTACAACATCAACTCATACAACTCTTCCTACTTGAATAACAACTTTCATCCAAAAACAACCCCTAAGACAAACCAACAAGTATTAAATAAATATATACTTTATACATGCGATAAGTAAACCTCAATATGATCACTTAACTAATAAAAATAACATTCTAAACTGGAGATATAATCCACAATCGATACTCTAAAATAACTCAACAAAAAGCTCTTTACAACCTTATTCCAAGTTAAGTTCGCAACCTTCCTATTAATGATTTGAACAGATCCATATTGGTCACCAATCATTCAACCAACCCCATAAAACCTCAGAATATCCGAACATTCTCTACTCACGTCAAAATCACAACTTACACCTCAAAACAATTCTAAATAAAGTCCAAAAACCAAACAAAAAAGCCCATGATCCCCGAACATTTTCAACCCCATAAATCGACATGGTTCATCAACTGTTATATCGATAATCTAACTTTAAACACAACTAAAAAACAAGACCTCAAACTCAAGAAATACTCCAAAAAGATCAACCTTCTAAAATTCTAATCTATGTTAAAATTGAAAAAAATTTGAGGAACTTAAAAACATCTTTCACAACCTAACATAACCTAACTTCAAACATACTGCTCATAATATTAGTAATGAACGAGTTATTACAGCCCACCACCTTATAACCAACATTTATAGCACTTTGTCACCTACTCCAAACCCCTACTCAGGCCATGTCCCTGGCATGTCCTCTCACCATCCAACTGCCAACACTGTGCCTGCCTAATTTTACCTCCTGCATTATATACCGCTTTTGTTGTTATTATAATTTTCAATCAGAATGTCTCGGGTTGCAACCAACTCCACCCCTCTATCACCCGCTTGTTAACAATTTATCCACAACCCACAACTGTTGACTATGCCCTTGTCCCATATTTACTCACCACGCAAATTTACGTGAACACTTCACACCCTAATTTAATCCTATCGGGCCTATTCACACCCTTCCAACCCAACCCTTCAACCACCACTCAACCCTTGGGTCCCAGTGCCTATGACCCAAAGTCCCTCCAAGCTCATAATAAGTCCATTTATCCACCACGAGCCTATTAGTCGTTAACATGGTCTCTTCTTCCTGCATCACTAGATACATTACTAACCACCCACCCACATTAATAATCTTCGATCTTGTCAAGTCAGAATTCACTATTAAAATTCCCCACAATTAACCACCGGCTCATACCACCAAAATCAACCATTACCCGAGTACCTTTAACACTCCACTTCACCTAGGCCTTGATGCTCGTCAATCATACTTTCGAGTGATTTAGATTCTCCTAAGCATTTTACCGTATATGTCAGTTAACTCTCCAACAATTATCCAACTTCTTTAAAACAAGCACGTATTCCAACTTTTAACTCACAAGATCCTCAGGTGCACTGCCGCATAATTATCACCTCCGATACTTAACAATTTTTTCTACCCCAACAATACCACACTACCTGCAATCACATTGCTCTTCTCATCACCCTGATATCTCCATCATATTCCTTGACAAACCACCTACACCCGAACTCTTATCCCATTGATCTTACAACTTGTTGAACACACACGCATTTCCAAAGTTCCAAATCCCCACTCACAATTGCTGGTACGATTCGACACCTATAGGTTCACCTAACTCCCCGTGATTCTGCAATATATCCTACCTATGGCAATTCCTCACTAACACTTTCCAAAAATATTTTAAAACATATAACTTATTTCAATCCTCTATGACTATCATCCTGAATCATCAACTTTACACCTTTTTTCAAAGAAATCACTTAACTCCAATCTCAACCTCTTTATCATTACCAAACAACTTCCATTTTCACTTTATATAACGCTAACTTACTCCTTCCTATCCTCTCTCGCATCTATACTCCACAACATTAATGCAAAGATTATTTGTCCCCAATTACTCCAAGGATACCTCGCATAAATTCTTAAATTATTTTGGGGGATCAACATCTTGTCTGTCGCATCAAACGCTAATCCCTCAAATACATGTTAACAGCTCCAAAATCCTCCTTAAACTCAACTCTTTGAATAATTTTAAGTTCACACAATTGCACCAACTTGTCAACAACTTCAAATTCAACACCACGGAATCCCTTTCTGCCAACTTCCCGAGACATTAATCTGCCTCCCGTAGAAATTGGCCCATCATTCCTGATCTTACCTTAAAGGTTTCAACCTCAGATTACATCCTCAAGAATAATCATTTACCTATCGCTGGGAAGATAACCCAACAACTAACCTTTATTTAACCATTATTAATGGGGATGAACTCAAAACCCTTCTTGGCCCCGATTCAACTAACTCCGACTTACTCCACCATTCCTAATCAACTCCATCGCTTCTTAATTTCATTATAGTCACATCTCTTTAAATCCGGCACTTTACTTATAACCTATTATGCCCTTTTATAATTTCACCTCAAGTATATCGGGGATGCTAGTACCACGCCAATTGATCCTAATCACCTCCCGTCATAAAGTCCTTCATCATCATCACTCACCACCACATCAACTATTAACACACCCCAAAAATATGGATACTTCACCTATATCTCATAATATTACTGATATCATATGTCATATTCTAACCCATAATATGTCTTGTTTCAAATATACCCATCATATATATATAGCAACCCATCGTTGATCCTATATTATACCTAGTTACCCATCTCACATATATAACTCAACCACGCCATATTAATACAACGCACATCACATAGTATAATACATCCTAATCAAGTAACACCACAAGAACACAAAAATTCAAGTTGGGTCTCAGAAGACTCTTACGAGGCTTCCATCTAAATCTTCTAGTGTTACGTCTCACTAACTTTGATTCGAAAGAATGAAAGACTACACACAACACACTTATAACCCGAACCTAGTAATATAACCACACAAGACACCAAGAAAATATAACTTGTACCTCGATACCATACCCTACTGCGTGGCCCCCCTCGAGGCTGGGACTGGCCATCAACTCATTAACGCAGTCACCAACGACGATACCAATAGAAAATACCTCATTTAACACAGATAAATAAAACTATTCAACTTGTCCATCTGGGCAGCCACATTGCCAACAACTAAAAAGCAACAAAACGATTATGTACAACAAAACTCTAAGATAAAGTATGACTGCTGAGGTCTTACCATCGCTATCTTCAAGATTCCTGTCATCCCAAGAACAACCTAGGGCATAAGCACGCCCGCCCACTGAATAATTTGTGGAGTCGCCTATGCAGTTCGAGTGAATACAAATATCACGGTATAATCCACCACATACACGCGCGATAACCTAAGTTCATTACCTATCTAAATAAACTATACACCACAAGTATTATATATTTTCATGCGGGGCTCAATATATACACCTTTCTTAATTCTTCTAATCAACAATCGCTAAACCCAATTCACGCCAACCACTTACCATAGCAACTTAACTTGGAAATATCTAATATACAAATTTAACACACAACAACTCAAATTTATGTCCTAATGTTCAAGTAACTTGTGGATACCCACCATACATACAACCACACCAAACCTACACAACTCAATTAACTATCTCATAGCTTCACCTTAGCATATCTAAATCATAGTCACACACCTATTTGTTATCGAATATTTATTAGAACTTACATTGTTTCATTATCTTAATATAAACGTTGTCATATGTCTTAAATCAAGATAACTCCAAGTACTGAATTATTCCCAAATTCCTTTCATTTAGTATATTGAACTTATTCACCTTAATTCAGATCAACGCCGCGACGTGATCATAACTTATACTAACACATTTGAATCTAATTTTCCACCATATATAAAGACACCAATATCATCTATGATGAGCATAAACTTCGGTTTATAATGTCTGTACCTACTGCTCATTCAAATGTTATCTCAACCATCAATCAACTCAACTTTTTAACCTCAATGTACAACGGTTTAATACCAACCTGATCCACAAGGAAACTGATAATGTGAACCATAATCAACTCCAATCTTAATTTATAATTCATCAAGCAAATCCCCTTAACGTAATCACGTAAGATTCATAAACAAAGAAGGAGTCATAAAACATATAAATGAACTATGAACATACTTCACAACACTAAAAGTCTAAACAAATATATAATACAAACTAAATAGACTTAACATGATCACCAACCAACCCACTCAATCGACCTAACAAATGACTCCATCAACGCAACTAGTATCAACTCAAATAATGTCAACTCAATATATCAACTCAACAACTCAACAAGAGCGCCAACTCAACAACCCTACAACTCCATATAACTGATTTCTCAACCACGCTATTATAATCAATCTCAACCGGCAGGGAGTAAACTTATGCCTCGCTCGACATTAGCTATCACCAATCGTAACGAGGCACGGCACCAATCAATCAATCAAGCATGGCACGAAGAACTCACCAAATCGTACTAGGAACGGCAAGATAATCGACAAATCAACTCTGAACACCAACTCAACCGACAACATCAACTCATATACAATCCCCTTCAATAATGACCAAGACCACCACAAAACATCTATACGACTCATGAGACCACCTAATAAACCAACACCGAAATAACAACTTTCTGTATCCAACACCAAAATTATACGAGGCAAATATTAACCCAAGCCAAAGCACACAATCAACTATATATAACCAACGATCTAGCGATCATCTCAGATATGGAAATAACAAGGAACATATCTCAAGACAACCAACAAGTACAACAACATATACTTATACATGCTTATAAGTAAAACTCCCGTGAGATTTGGGTACTCACCTTGGCTAGCTAACAAACTCCGCTAATCACAACAATTTAACTTTTACCCATGATCAACGCCTAAAAAAGTATCCAAAATTATAATAAATCCAGAAATAAACATTCTAACTATATATATAACCTTCATACCGATACCCCCAAATAACCCAACAAAAGTTTCCCTACAACTTATTCCAAGTTAAAATCGCAACCTTTCCTATTAATGACTATTCCAATTACTAGCTTCAATAACCCTAACATTCTCGAGACACAACTAATCATCATATTTCTAATCATCTTTGAACAATCTCAACTCAATTCACTATCCAACTTACAAAAATCTGTAAATATCCAATATTCTCTACTCACGTCAAAACACAACTTACACCTCTTCAAAACAACCAAACAATATAATAATTTCTAATTATTTTAAACACCATTTAGAAAACCAACAAAATAACTTAAGAACTCCTAACATTTTCTGTCCTCTATAAATCGAGCATCATCCTGTTATACTATAAATCTAAGCTTAAATGACAATTTATAACATAATAAACATCAAAACTCCAAGTCAACTCAACATCCTAAAAAGTCAACATCCTCAAACTCAAGAAATAATTCAAAAAGATTCCAACTTTATTACCCCAAAGTTGAGAACTCTGTGAATACCTCCTAAAATTTAATCAAAGCTCGCCAAACGAGGAAGAAAAATTGAAAACCACCTGAGTTTAAACTTGAGTAACCCTTCGCCATCCCAGAAGAAAAGCGAAGAAGACGATAATGACGATGATGAAAAGGTTAATAGATAGTGAGAAAAAATCATGCTGGGTCCTGACAACAAAATATCTCAGACTTGCTCATTGCCTGGTTGTTTAGTTGCCTTATTTAATGTCACAACTTTAATATAAATTTTAACTTCTAACCCCAAATAATATCATCACTTATTCGATTAGTTAAATCTTTAAATCTTAAATAATTAAATGTACTACCAACTCAACTGATTCATTAATCATCTAACTCTGAAATTTACATTTCTCCTAAATATTCCAATTTGAAGAACTAGTATACTATTATTTCATAATATTAGTAATGAACGAGTTATTACATTACCATTCAAGCCCACTCTGGGGGTCAACCTGGCTACCGTAGGGTGCATTACATCTTGAATAGCTCAAAAATCTGCAGATGATGCCACTGAAATAACTGTTAACCCGAATTCAAGTTTAATTTAATTAAAAATTGGTAATCTAATTTAATATATAATAAAAACAGATTCGAGGAACGAATTGTTATCAAATAGCTAACTAAAATTATAAGGTAAAAGTTAATCAAAGTTAATACGATTTTACGCGCTGGTTTAAAAAGAATTCTGGTTAAACGAGGGCTTTTATTAATTTTTTATTTTATTGCCCATCTACACAATGACAAGAGAAAAAAATTGCACAAACCCTTCAAACAAGACCGCCACCTCTTTCCCCTGAAAGAAAAAAAAATTCTTCTAGTTTGATCATCATTCTTAGCTCTAAATTCCAAAAATATACTGAATCATCTCCTCTCGCCCAATCGCTTTTAAGGTAATGAAGCTCACCTTTGAAGTTTCGAGAATTTTAAAAATTTGAAATTTTAAGGGTTCCTGAATTTAATAATTTTAATTGTTAACTTTTTGATCTTTGGCACTCTTAGATTGGGTCAATGTCAAAAGAATTGAATTTTTTGTTAATTAGCATTGCTACAATTTTAGAATTAATTAAAGATTTGATTTTTGTATATATGTTTTAATTTAGATGTTTATGAATATATATACACAGCTTTTCCAAAGAATATATTCCAGGTTGTCAATTTTAATTAATTTTATATTATACTTTTGATTTTAAAAAATAGAAATAAATTATAATTTTGACTTTTTAAAATAAACCTATATTTTCATTAGAAGATAATGGATTTGAAGAATCTTGAAGTTTGGGAAATGTACTATTTTTGTTTATTAGAAGAACTAGAACGAAGATTTTAATAAACGGCAAATTTTTTTATGATTATAATTAAACCGAATTTTTATATTTTATATGGGTATGGTTGATTAAAATAAAATATTAAACTTTTGGGAAGTCTAAGCATTATTTGAATTAATATGAGTAAATGACTAGTTTTTGGAGTTAATTGAAATAAATTAGATTTTATACATAAAAATATAAACTGATTTTATTAAACTATAGTACATCTTGGACCTATGATAAAATATTAGAATTTTGACCTATTATGATATTTACTTGATTTTTATAAAGCAATAGGATTCCCTTTAAATAATTAACTAATCGATAGTTCACACCGGAATAATTAATAAGATACATTTAAAAGCGCAAATAATCAATTTTGATTAAATAGATGCGAAATATAATGAAGGTATTTAATTTAAAGTATTGACGGAAAATGTAATCTTATTATATTATTTTAGGTTGACTTGGACCCGGAGGCTTTTGCTCTGACTAGCCGTTGATAGCTTTGGCGCTGGAGCGGTAACAGCAATGTGGGGATTTAACTCTTCGTGTTGGTTTCTCATATCGTAATGCCGCTCGGATCAGATCCCCAGGCTGCCATCGCGACGAAAGCATGAAATTGTTGGTGATGACATCACGTTGTGGACTGATATATCAAGTACAGGATACCGTGATTTACTCCAAATATTTTTGATTATGGGCTTTTATGTAAACCTATGACTCATCAGCTGAGACGTGACTGTGGTTAATCATATGGAAACCCGGCTGCTGGAACTTTGGTGAGCCACGTGTGTCCTTTTGAATCAGGCCTGGGGTTGTTCATTCTGATGAGGGAACAACAATCCATTATACGATCGAGCAGGTACACACGGGCCAAGTGGATACTTCAGTATATGATTTTATACAATATTCATTTAACGAGAGAGTAAGACATTTGTGTATGCAGGACCTTTGGGGTTGTTATAGCATATGTCTGGCCATTGTATTTTAGCGGGCATCATAGATTATTTTGGGTTTAATGACCGTGTGTTTTGCATTATTGTTTAAATGATTTTGTGGACCTTCGATTTGTAAATCAGGTAATATGAAAAGTAGATTTCATTTTTCCAGTATCATAACCTGTTGACTGGTATGTTACTTCAAGTCCTTTATTCAATTATATTTAGATCTTGCTTTCTACTAAGGTCAGCCGTTAATATAACCATCAATGACCAGTAGGCCATGGAACCGTTTAGTATTTTTACATGACCGAACCTGTTACTTTTATATATATATATATATATATAGATATATACATATATATATAGATATATATATATATATATATATATATAGATACGCAGCAATCTCACTTTGAATTATTCAAATAAGTTTTACCACTTCAATCTCTAAACTGTGTTGAGAAGTTTATAGCTGAAATGCCAATCTCTATGCCTCGTTGTTATCCTCTTTGTGTGAAATGCGGTGACTAGGATCCCTCAGCCTGTTTTATTTCCCCTGGCCTTTATCGAAGCTCTGAGTTATTGTTTATCCAGCTTGTGGGTACTTTATTATGGACGTGATTATCGAACACTGTATTTTTAATGCCACCTTATGTACTCCATTACGCGTGATGTCAAATAGTTTCACCATCAGATGACGTCCTGTTTCAAAGGTATGGAACTATTTCCCTACTTTACCGCTTAAACTGCTTAAATCCAAAATTTTGTTTTATATCATCGCCGATCTAATTTATCCATATTTCTAGCAATGAAGTTCAACCGAGGCGGCCGACTGGGCGGCCTGCTACAACTATCAAACAACAGACTAAGTCGATCGCTTCCTTCCTGTGAGCGGTTCCAAAAAAGATTTAATTTGACACTGCCAATTAGGAAGATAATGTGATTGTTTTGTGGAATACCAGACAGAAAGTTCTGAGTCAGTTTCAAGAGGGGGCAGCCCAGATTCGAAGAGGTCAATGAACGGGCCTAAAATATATAATGATCGAGGAAAGATCAGTGGTATGGAGCAGCCACCTTGCGGACATAATCATTAAGCCCGGAGCCCAGAGGCGCCTTGGATAGGATCCGGCACTCTGATGTGGCTTAGTCCTTAACCACCCGCCTGTAGAATGGCTCACCCAAGGGATCCAAGCTGCTGAGGTGTTGGGGGAATATATCGACCCCCAAAGACCACAACCCAACGTTGCTCCTCGAAGATAGAGCCATACTACTTTCACCCGCAGTAAGACCACAATGTAATAAAAGGGATACGAGCAACCCGGCTTAGTACCATACAAAGATCAAATTAATTTACCACCGACACCTAAAATGTAGATAGAAAAGTTCAAAATTAGTTGATTATTTATGAAAATGCCTAATAGATAGAATGAGATCCCTTGGACGAATCCTCCTAACATCACCGGAGGGTCAACATCATTCCGGGCAGATGAGATTTCCCTGAGCTGTGGCATATGCCAAGTCGTGGGACATTTACGAACCAAGGGCACCAAGTTTCTAATGTCCTTCTGTGAAGGATTTTCGAGGGGATCACGCCATCACGGCACCATCGTTATCACCCCGGTGATAGAAACCTCAAGCGGGACGATAGTCAAGGATACCGAAGCCGTAGATATCTTGTCTGATGGTCTCAAATTGGGGACGAAATGGAAGCAGATCCGCTCGGTCGCTTAATTCAATAAACATTAAAGCAGTCCCCTCGGCTCAAGCCCTACGGTTACTACGGGTTATCCCAACAAAGCCAAGATGGACAAATTTACTATCAGGATATGGTGATTGAGCCCAAGAATGGATCAATGGAGGCCCACGTTGTCGCTGGGCCATGAGGTGTCCCTCATAATTTGAAATGAAGTTCGCAACACGGCACGGGATCAGGTATCCGGCATTGTAAGAGCACCCAGGATGATTTATCTTCCGTTTGGGTAAACGTTGAATGGAGGTAGAACGCACTGAGGTCCCAGCAGGAGAACCCCTAACAAGTGGCCGGTCGCATTGTGAGGATTCAAGTATCTCGCCTCTATGAGAGGGATTCAGCAGAGGGGTCTTCAAGCTTGAAAATCATCCGCGTGAATATTCTTATGTGCCTCATTTTATTCATAATGAATATATATTTTATAGTGAATACGCCAGAATTACTTTTATACACTTATATGATTCCTCGTAGCATTTGTTATAATTTATATTATTTAATAAAGTTTCAGATAATTCCAATGTTTCTGTTTACAATTATATTTTGTTTACAATTATATATATATAATTTTGTTATATAAACTACATTTATATCAATTTTATATTATATATTCAATCATGAATATATGCTATGAAAATTAATTCATTAAATTCTAGTTTTAAATGGGTTTAAACTACATCATAATATTAATTTTATTTCTAGATTATGTCTTCATAAATTGTGTGTTTAAAACATATTTGATTTAAAATAATTATTTTTTATTTGATTTGAGGTGTTTAAATTATTCTGAAAATTCCACTTAACTTTTGTGTAAATTCTAATAATGAACGTCATTCTGAGAAATTTAAAATTTTGATTTTTAAAGTGTCCCTAAAAATTCAAATGACTTCTATTATTAGAACTATTTTTTGTAAATGTTTTTTACTTAAATTCAATTAAAGTATTCAAGAAAAATTGTATCCTTCAAGAGTTTCAGAATTTTTTGTTGGCCTTAAATACTTGTTTTACAAAATTTGAATTTTTCAATCAAACCACTTTGTAAAATGGAGGCGTGACCTTCCTCGGCGGCTCCTCTGTATACCGCGGCCTCCTGTGGCGCAGCGCCCGTGGCCAAATATAGGACATTCCGCCACCGTTTGACCTGCCCAGACGCATCGGCCGGGCCGCGTGGCGCAAGTCGCACGTCGCTGTTTCTTCGTCGGATTTTCATGGTTACAAAACCCTAATCCGCTTTTGAATTAATTCATTTCGGTTTTTGCGCAATTATTTCCATTTATTATTTCTGATAATTGTAATTACTAATTTTGAAGATAATTAATTAATCAATAATCTTCTTTCATTATTTATCTTATTATAACTTATCATGTATTTAAGATACGATCATGGTAACAATTTAATTAAATATAAATGCTCAGATAAAACTTGCCATTTTTTATCCTTAATAGAGGAAATGATTATTGTAATGAACTATTTTATTGTATAATCTTCTAAATATCATTAAACTATTGTTAATAATATTTATATATGATTAGTAATGCATTTTAATAATATATATATATATATTTATGAAATTATAATTTATGAGAATCAATTTGAATTTATTGTCTATCACATTTAAATTGTATATTTGTGTGATGAAATGATTTTGTATAAGAAAGTTTATATGATTGTTAATTGGACTGATTGAGAATCTTTTATTATATAATTAATTGCGTTTTTATTATATAAGTATATGTCTATTATGCATCAATAAATATTATTTCGTATTTAATAGAATAAATTCATTATAAGGAGATCATGACTCACTGAATTATTATTTAATATACATTGAATGCATATGTCATATTTTGTTTCAATTTTATTATTATATATTGTAATAGGGATGGAAAGGGGATATATTGATATGAACTCAGAAATGTTTTAGTACGTTTATAACCGTTTGATCGCGTGTAATACGACCTTCCGAGTCGTGTTGTTTTATTTTATTTATTTTATCTTACCCACAAGCCCGTACGTCCTAGTCAAGTTAGTAACAAATGTACAACCACGGAGGTATCAAGATGGTGTTCCAATCGCGGTCGATTGGAGGTATCAAGATAGCGCTGGTTGTAATAGGTTTATTTTATTTCTTGTTGATATATCTCCTAAATGTGTATTATTTGTTTTATTTTTTCAGCGACGTATGATTAATGAACATATGTCAGATAAACATGTTAAACGATTAAGCAAATAATATGAATCTCACCATGTAACTAAGGCACTCAGATCAAATCAATTTTAAAGCCAGAAACCATTGACTCACCGGCACCGACCTATTGGTAGCGACTGCATCGTGATCTAGTATGGCAATGGATCATGTCAAGGATTTCCACTAACGTCAGGCTTTCAAATGATCATTCCAAGTAAAAATTAGCCATCCGCATTTCTTTTCTACTAACGTTGTGGGCTCGGTGATACAGCACCTGCTAGTAGCATCCTCAGAGATGCGGCTAGTAAATACAAGAGTTATGTCACAGGTTACGGCGCAATTGGTTAGTTAACGGCTAGTAAATAAAAGAGTTATGTCGCGTGGTTACACTAAGCGGTTAACCTACCGCTATGTCGCTTTTCAAAACCTACTATATCGGAATTTAGGCACCATGGAACCTGATGTTGTAAAGCTTCACAAAAAAGCACAAGTCCTGATGTTGTAAACAGTCCAACGCCTTATGCTAGCCAACATGGAACCCGGTGATTCCAAAAAAGCATGTCTTGATTTTCACAACGCCTTATGCTAAATAAGATGGAACCCGTTGCAGAAATTCATAGTTAAGTACAACGGTAAGCTAAAGGTTCAAAACCTTATAGCAGCCATGGGCAACAAGCAGAAGATATGGGCGTCACAATGGAAAACCCTGGAATAACGGAAGTCACCGGGAAGTCCCCAAAGAAGTTCTTAAAGATAGGAAGAATGGTCTAATGGATCGCCTCAAATTTCACAAGAATATATATATATATGTTAACAAGCTCAGACAACTTCTGGGAATCTTACCATGGTTTGTCACTTAAACCGTGGTTCTCATATTTGTCGCAGAATGTGTGGATCTACAAAGCGAGTGTGTTTTTTTGACTGGTTATAGGACGATCACGAAAGCGGGACGCCTTTTGCGTTGGGTGCACTCTAGAAGTCAGGATCCACCGCTTGATTTTTTGCCTCCGGACCGTGTTTCCAAAATTTAAACAATGTTTACCTATAGTAGAATATTACTACTTTCTTTTGATATTTTGAATAATGAAGGGTTTTTCCTTCCATTTCAAAAAGTGTGATCCCAATGCATTTAGGATCTCTATAAGAAGTAAGTGATATAGAGTAATATTTCTCCAACATATAACTGCATTCTGACATACTCATTTGTAAGAGTAATATTGATAAGGCATTAATGACAATGGCTTAAAGCCTATACACTCTATGACATTACATAACAGTCATATAAGCGAAAAATTGCATCGTTGACTTTTGGTGGAATACTGGTTAGTTGATTATGAATCATAATGAAAGTACGAATCTTGCCAACTGAGCAAAATGATCAACCCCTTCATTGGATACAATGCAAGGTCGATGTTTATTGGGAATCATACAAACCATAGCAAGTAACATGAATGATATGCAATAGATAAGTCAAGGACATTTCCATCACAATTATCGATTATTATGGTAATTGTGGTTATGTGTGTATAATGAAACACGAACGTGAAACCCTTTGAGAAATCTAGGGAGTTTCAGAATGAAGTAGAAAGAAACCAATTGAACAAGACTATAAAGATTTTTTGGTCTAGTAGAGGAGGAGAATATTTAAGTCGAGGGTTCAATACTCATCTTAACGGAGTGTAATGCCACAACCACTCAAGGAACGCCACCACATTATGGCGCAGTTTATGAGGAACTAAATCAATGCCACATGATTCGAGTTATAAGATGAGCCTATCAAACCATTTTATTCGGAAACATACACTTCACAAAAGTAGATCACCTGAATTTTGAAGTGATGTCCAACTATATCGCATCAAAATACTTCAGAATTTATGGTTCGAAGATTCCAAATTGGGTTTTCTCAAACAAATGTGTTTTATGTCAAGAAATCTCTATTCCAAAGATGTTTAAAATCTAAGTTTGTAAGATGCTACTTCATTGTTTATTCCACACACTGGCTACCATTTACCTGAAGATGAAAAAGTAAGATTTCTGCCAGATCAAGATATCCCTCAAAAGGAATAACTGTCTGTATGATTCAAGTGATTTGAGTCTACCGAGGAAACCCAAGCATTTAATTTAAACGACCGTCAATACACTTCAGTGTGTAGACACCACAAGACTTGAAAGCCTTCTTATGTACATTGAAAAATCAGCTCTGATCCATGAAGTCGCTGGACGGCCAACCTGTGAGATCCAATAGATCGCCGTAGAACCACCAGACGGTGAAACTTCTACGATTGAAAGTGACGAGCCTATTTCTTACAAGTGAGGCAACGAAAAGTAGTGAAGATGTCAAGGTAAAATGGCTGATGTGCATGAAGTCTCGAAGATGATTCAAAATTACCAAGGCACAATCTCATGGATTTTACCCAATGAGTGTTCTCCCATCGAAGTTGTAAACGGTATTTAGAAGAACATGATGTTGACGAACCAACATGTTTTCAAAGTTAGGCCCATGCTATTCATGGAATTTATTTTTATGATGAAACTTATTCACCATGGTGCTAAGTCCATTCGATAATCTTTAGCTTCGTATTTTTATGACTATGGAAGAGGACAAATGGATGTCAAGATCGCTTCCCTGCCCAAAGCTCAGAAACGTATTTATGTACAATCTTCAAAACTTTATATGTCCCAAGAAAATCTTAAGAAAAGGTTTGTAAGCTATAAAGGTCTGCTCAGTCTCCGCAAGCATCCCAGAGTTGGAATCTTCTGCCTTTAAGATGGAAATCAGTATTTTGATTCATCAAAGATTTTAATAAGCACTTCGTGAGCAACAAGAAGCGAAAGCTGGGAGTTATACATATAACACTTTAAATGTATGATGATACTGAATCATTGAAACAAAGTAGACTTCATTTAAACTCCGGCCAAGTATTGGTCTGCGGGAAGTTTCTCAACGTAAGACTATGAAATAAATAGACCCTGAATCAATTCATCGAGATCGGTTACAATGATTGAACTTTTGTAGGGAATACTCTATGTTAATAAGATATTGCAAAGGTTCAAAATGAATGATTTCATGAAAGGGTCATCTCTGCTTTAGACAAACTCAACTCGCCAAGTCATAATCCCAAGAATGTCGAGATGGAAAGATGAAGGACCTATATTATGCTTCGTCAGAGGGGTCCATCATGTACAATTACGTAGTACACACGACTGATATGTCGATGCAAAATTGCCACCAAGTAATACCACAAGCTAATCTTAGAGAAACTCTGTTAATACACCAAGGGCATCTTGTAGTATCCGGTGTATTGATGCATTCGGGTACATGAGGTATTTAATGGTCGGATATAATCGCAAAACCAGCCGCTATCAAATCAGAATAAGGGCGATTTGTCTTTGAGTAGTTCCAAGCAATAAAGGTTGGTACAACCTATCCCCTCACCAAACCAATGACTCAAGCAAAGCATATCAATATTCCAAAGAATATCGGGTCCCGCATAAATGTATAATTTTGTCGGATTCAAAGGGAGCTAGCATATTTGTCTTGTTATGTGAATAATAAAGTCCGAATACATACAACTTTATGTATCAATTTGTTGGTTCACTCATGTCTTATGCTTTATATGTATTTAATTTGTATAACCTATTGTTTCTATTTATGAAAATTGAAGTCCCCTGCCACTTGGAGGCAACTTGGAAGTGTTAACAAGAGAACCCGTCCAAGTCTAGAAATATAAAGGTAAATGCATTCACCTTGGTCGTATGCTGACAAATTGGGGACAAGCATTCACGTACCAAGATGAAGACTAATGACTCAATCTCTCGGATCATAAGAGTCGTAAGTTTGATCAATCTTATGTTAACCTACGAAAATTGATCACCCCTAAAAATCATAGAAGATATGTGTTATATGTGTTCTATGATGTTTTCTTAGAACCGTTAAGTTTAACAATTTCATCACAGATATGTAATAACCTATGTTATATGAGTTGTAGCGCTTTGACTGTGCCAACGATGCCTTAAGCGGGAATAGTATTACGCAGTGAGGTAGGTGTTGCTGATATATTATAAGGGATTTATCCAAATTTCGAGTATATAGAATGTTTCTAACGAGTACTGGACCGATTGGTTTATTAGAGTACCCCGATTCGTTCAATTTGAGTAAAGAAAGTCAGCTGGTGTTTCATGACACACTTCTTATGGTTAGTCAACACTTAGATCGTAGATAAAGGAACTGTAAAGTAATCAAAGCGAGAGTATCGAAATCAAAGTATTTTTATTTCACACCATGCCTGCCATACAATTATTGTAACAATTTTAATTTTACTAGTTTTATGTTTAAATGTGATTACCAAACTAAGTGTCAAATAGTAAATTTGCTATTACTTTGAACCTCACGATAATATCGTGGGTTGTTGCAATGTTAGATCCCCATGCATAATCTATATAATAATTGCATGGCCTGGTATTATACTTAATTAATACATCGGAGCCTTAAGGTCACACACATACAATGATTTATTATATTCCATGTATGGAATTAAATCAACATTGTTAATTTGGGAGTTATACTGAAAATCAACGAGACACCGAATCATATTTTACATTGATAAACACTGATACAAAAATCGATAAAATCGCAGTCAATCGAACTGTTAGTTCAATGAAGGTCATAACTATAGGCTCATTAAAGAACTGTTTAAGTTAATTCAATAGGCAGCTTAACGGCTCAGCTAATCCATTTATCTAACAAGTCAAGCTATTCGGCGAAACTTAAAACGAGGTATTTGAAGGAAAGATGAAAATGGAAAAAACCTAAGTTTACCATCCTTCCCTTTCTCAAAGTCACCGCATCTTCCCCATTTTTCTTCTCAAGTTTTCAGTCAAGTTTGACTCAAAACTTTTCTGCATCCAAGCCAGTTATTTGACCCTGGCAAGTCCAATCACAGGCCTCCTCTCGGTGTGTGGACTAACTGGAGGCATCGCATTTGAGGCAGTTTCAGGAACGGAAGAGACCTGGGAAAGATTGATTATCCACGTATAACCTCGTAGTTTTTTGCCATCTATCTGTACCGTAATTTATATATTTGTGTGAATATGTTGTAATCGATTTATACACTTATTTGTTTTTGGTCGCATTTGTTATATATATTTTATTATGAACAAGTTGCATAATTCCAACACCCCGTCCAGAGGCGGAAAGGCCAATCACGTATTTGGTCGAAAAGGCTTTCAGCGACAGTGAGACCCACATCAGCCGCGTGATGACGAAAAGAGTATAGGCGATAGTGAGGTATAACTTCACTCCCCATGCGGATTTTGCCTCTCATGGGCACCTCCTAGTGGTGTTGATGCACGTGCTACGCGATGAGCGAAAGTAAGTCTTTTTGGGTAGCAGTGCCGTTGAGAAGCGTGAGAAAATTGCAAAATATGAATCGTAGATTCTGTGATGATCTTCTCAATTTGATTGTGTTTCTTCAAATTAAAAAGGTACGGTAACGGCAGGAAGAGAGTCAAAACCGCAAGCATAAATGCAAACGGCGGCTCTCGGCTGCAAATGTCCCCGACATGCCTGGAAGTCATGGCTACTGCTTGTGCGAAGAGTTCAGCGAGACCCACCCATGGCCCAGATCGAAACACAAAAATATGGCAGTCCAAGCAATATATTCCCTGGAGAATAAACGGGTCGAACCAAACCTATTCAACCAGACGCCTTCACATTGGACGTGAAGCAGACCAAATAAACTGACCGAACCACATTGTGTCATTAACGGAAAGTCACTACAAAATGGGCTAATCACCAACTCGGTAAAGGAGCGAGAAATGTTGACTACCTGCTCGATTTGACTCCAATTAAGCGTAGAATTAACATCATAATTACACTGCACTCTAAACGGTTTACAAAATCATTAATCGGCACAAGGCCATCATGATCAATCAAAGTAACCTGTCTGTGTAGATCACAAAAGGTAAACCCTACCAAATCGTAATAGTTTTTACTTGATATCCAAATTCTTCGAACTAAACTCTTTCGATTTTTTACTAACTCTGGAGAAATGCAGCCATCAGCATCATCCAAAGTAACGTCTTTGTTTCAGTATAACCTCATTTAACAAGTTTTTCAAAGCTCAACTACATTTCAGCGGATCCTGCCTTACCACCAAACCGACCAGATCATCGGCGCCATACTAAGTGATTTAAACAGACGCGTTTTCAATACTGGGGTGGCGTGAATTTGTGCAACGTTACGGCTCTAAGCTGGTGACTTTGTAAGCTTCAAGTTTCATCATGAAAGAGCTTTTAACATAATCATCAGATCGTGATTCATTGGTCTGCTTGTAATGGGTACTGGTCATGTAGAAAATACCCATTGTATCTTAAACCACCATCAATCATTAATCACATTTCATTGGGAATATTATTTGCTCAATTCGCCATCAATGTTCAAATTTTCTGTAATAAATATACACCATTAAAGTTAAACAAGGACGCCAGACGCAAAAAACATATTAAAGTGGATAAACGCCCTGCCCCGATCCGCTGGCCCGAATCGAATAAGGGCCCTGCAATTTAACTGCCCAAGCAAGATTACCTGTTAAGGAACTTGGCCTCAAACTCGTTAGACGGACCGCCCTTGCCTGAATTCCTTTATGAAACTGGATAGTAAATTAAAAAGCAAGAAGTGGACTAGTGAAGGTTACCTAATCGAACCAAAAGCATGCCCACATGGCTTTTACTAACCAGCCCTAATCTACTTAACATTATCTCGAATCTCAACTATTCGCAAATCGCACTTCTGCATACCTTTCAGCAATCTCAATTCTCATTCTTGTATTTCCTTTCCTAGAGGTAAAATAACTTATCATCTTTTATTCCCTTTTTTTTACTACCAATTACACTTGTTCATATCCTATGATTTTATTTTTTACATAATTGTATCTATGCTTATTCATTTTAACATTTCGTTTTTTCTGTTTCAATTTTTTTCCTCAGTAGAATTGTACAAAGTTATGATATTTTCAAGATTATTTATTTACTTTCTCGTTCGCCTAGGAGGTTTGGCTAATGACTAAAAAACTAAATTTTCATTCTAAGCTAAAGTTTAGCGATAATTTTTTAGTATTAAAATAGTAAAAAACTGAATTATAAGTAATTTGTGCGTTGATTATTTACTTTATCTATGCAATTTGTTGTATGGCATTTTTTAACTTTATTATTTTGTCTCCTATTTCATTTGTCACTGGATGATTAGGTAGTATATCATTGAAAATGATTAAACTTTGTAAGTTTACCTCACAGTTTTCCAAAGGTAATTTGCACCATATGCCCTATAAAATTTAAAACGAGGTGTACAATAGCTCTTATAAAGTTTAAAATGTTGCACCACATCTCTCTGTTATTAACCTTGGTATTAAATCTAATTAAATCTAATGGAGAGTGCGCTCTACTTGACTAATGAGCAACTACGATTGAGTTTATTTTTCTTTGAGTATTTATTAAATGATAAAAACATATAAGCTCCTAACTTATTTTAGTTGATATTTTGATCATGAATAAATTTTAATTATATTATTATAAATCACAAAAAATTAAGAAACAAATCTATTACAATAATTAGCTAATTCATGTTAAAAGCTTTGCGCTGAAATCTGAAATAACAATTGAAATGAATTGGATATAATATTTAATTTTATAAAATCAAATGAAATATTTAATGTGTTGTATTAATCGATCTTGCTTTGTACTATGTTAAGTATTAATCATTTTTAGTTTACAGACTATTTTACATTTTAGTAATGTCATAGTACTTTATATTTTTCTTTTAAATATGCTACCTCATGATTCCTTCATAATGTTAAATCTAAAAGATACCATATTTTTCTATTTTATTCTTTATTAATGATTACTTTAACATTAACGTAAAGTTAACAACAAGGATGTGTGGTGAACATTTTACAGTTTACAACGGGTATTGAACATCTTTAAGTTTACAGGGCAGTACAATGCTCATTTTAAAGTTTATAGGGGTATGGTGCAAATTACCGGTTTTCCAACCCCTAACATGGGTGGATCTAGCTCATTTAAGGTGATGGTTTCAAATATATCCTAATTTGTTTTAGCGTTTTTGTACTATTAATAAAATATTTACAACAAATTTTCCACATGGGATAAAAAAAATTATAAATTGACTAAACGTTGATTTAAATTGTCCTAGAGCTATAAATTGTTGATTCGTTATAATAAGCCATCAAAAACAAATTCGAAGAGCTTTGATACTGAGTTGTGAAAAGAGACTTTGTGCACAGTTCGGACAGAATGGGGTCTGTGACTTTGTTTAGCTTGTTCTTTAATGAAGCTCAGATTAATGTTATGTTAAAAACGATTAATGTATATGTTACTCTTTAGTTGCTTTGAGATTTATATAGTGATGATATTATTGAATTTCTTTATGCATTCTGACTCTCTTGGATGCATTCTATTTTTTTTGCTATTTACTGAATAGGACTAATTGCCAATGGAAGAACCTATTAACTCTGACTTGGTGCCTTGCACTAAGCCTCAAGTTTTATACCGCTGCAAGAAGTGTCGAAGAATTGTTGCATCAAAGGAACAAATTGTTCCTCATGAGCAGGGAGGGGGACAACAATGCTTCAAATGGAAAAAGAGAAGTGGTGATTCTTATCACCAGATTCCTGAATGCTCTTCCATTTTCGTAGAACCCATGAAATGGATGGAAGCATGTAAGTTAAACCTTAATTATCACGATTCTCTTTTGAAATAAGTTTTTGTCTATCCATTTTTTTTCTTATCTCGTGTAATGGTAAATAGTAGAAGAGGGACATGTGGAACAAAAGCTTCAGTGCATAGGTTGCAAAGCGCGGTTGGGTTCCTTCAACTGGTCAGGGATGCAATGTAACTGTGGGGCATGGGTCACTCCAGCTTTTCAGCTGCATAAAAGTCGTCTAGATGAATCTTTGATCTAACTCAGAGAGAAGACCTCTCTTATGGGTGGGCTATTTTCCATTAAATTTCTTGTGATCTTTATGCATCCAGAGTAATAATTGGAAAATGCTACATTGTGCATGCCCAGTTCTACATATAATGGCATGTATCCTATTATCACCACATCCATTTATGTAATGTATAGGCTAAGTAGTAAGCACACTCTGGTTCCTCCAAATAAAACAACAGCATAGTTAATATTTTGTTACTTGAATGGA
This sequence comes from Lithospermum erythrorhizon, assembly GCA_019722365.1. Classification (NCBI taxonomy): domain Eukaryota; kingdom Viridiplantae; phylum Streptophyta; class Magnoliopsida; order Boraginales; family Boraginaceae; genus Lithospermum; species Lithospermum erythrorhizon. The sequence goes on from JADFUC010001710.1 coordinate 48,933, forward strand.
GCTAATTGATGATCGGGACTTCTCTGAGTTATGGCTTATATGTGAACACTTATATCATGTTTCAATATAAGATGATATGCATACCTTAAAATTCGTCTGAACACTTGCTGGGAGACTAGCATCATGGCTCTTGCCTTATACTCCTTCGTCATGAATTGTCATTTTTTTTTATAGTTGCGAGCACCTGACACTAGCATAATATATTTATTTGTGTTGTATAATATTTTATAAAAATATATCGATGGAAAGAGTTTGAAATGTAGTTTCGTTGATATAGTTTTAAGTAGTATTATCTGTCTGAAGCAAAATATATCGTCGAAGTTCGAGAGATGAATAAAAAGTCGAAAATTAGATATCTTTGTGGGATGGAGGTAGTATTACTTTAGTTTCAATATAAGAGACTGTTTAGGATTTATGTCGTGTTCGATATGAGATCTTTCCTTGATGCAAATTTAAATGATCATTTAACAAAATTTTTTATTTTTATTATAAATGATCGTTTCATTTCTGACAATTTTTTTAAATGAAGTTTGTATTGTCTCACAATATTAACTATATTAGTTGATATCATTTATCTATAAATAAAAATTGTCTGATCAGTGATTTTCTTAATAAAGTATTTTTTTTTTTTTTTTTTAGCGATAAAATAAATTGAGATGGAGGGAGTATTTGTTTAGATATTGGTCCACATCAAAGATTCAAAGTACTTTTATTATTGATTGATAATATTCTCTCTCCTATCTGGGTGTATTGATAAAGTGGATTTTATCCATCATTTGATTTTTATGACTCATGGTTTTAACATTTATACTGAGCCCACAAGGGTAAAATAACTTGTTGGTGGATGGTCAAATTTTTTACATGCTTTAGCTAATCATGTTACTAATTTATCAATAATGATGTAAAATATGTTGCTTGGAATCTCACATATAAGGAAATCTATTTGAAAATGTAATTCTTTATTTATTTTTTTACCACGTGTAATTCTAATTTGAACTCATTAAATTACATACGCTAATTTGTTTTTTTGTCTCTATATACTATGACTATCATACAACTAGTCCTTTATAGTTTGCGATCTTTCGGGCATGATTAGCAGGCTTTTTTATTTTTTTGGTGCGGTGCTTATCCCCATTTTTATGACAATGAGTCATATCTGATAGTTTTCTACACAAAAATAGATTATTTTGCTACTTATTTAAACTAAATTATAGAGGACATTTTCATAATTAAAATAGAATCTCATTTTTCTTAACTTAACAAATCCACTTCCTACCCACACATAGAGCTATAGTTCACCGAGATTTTAGTCATTTATCTTTATTGCGCTTACCACCACTTACCCCTTTTACCTCGCAGTCCACATAAATTGTGTCAAAGATAAAAAGGACTAGAGTTCGAGATTGTAGAATAGGGGTGGGAATTAAGAGCTAGAGGCCAAGGTGTCTTGAAAGAAAATGGTATGGATTAGGGGCGCCTTGAGTAAGAGGGAGGGTAAGGTGTGTCAAAGAAGAAAATAATTATAGTTCCGCGAGAAGCGTAGGGGTGGGGGGTAAATGTAGGAGTAGGCGTATGCAGAAGAAGAAAATGACTATAATTGAGGGTATAGTTTAGGGAGTAATGGGGTAAGGTGTGTCAAAGATAAAAATGACTATAGTTCAGGGACTGTGGGGTAGGGGTAGGGTAAGGTGTGTCAAAGATAAAAATGACTATAATTTAGGGACTATAGTTCAGGAATTATAGTTTAGGGGGGCAGGGGTAGGGTGGCGTGTGTTAAAAAGAACAAAAGTGTGGGGTTCTATTTTAATTATGTAAATGTCCTCCCTGTACTTTAGTAGTTTAGTTTAGTGTTAGGGCAAAATAGTCATTTTGTGCAGAAACCGATAGTATAGGGACTTCGTTCTTCATTAAAAATGGGATAGTGACCGGAACTTTGAAGAATCGCATGAAAGTAGGAATGCATTCTGAAAGATGTATAGTATAGAGACCAAAAAGCCAATAAAATTAGATTATTTAGTTTTATTTTTGATGTTCGAATAAATGGTACAGTTTTAAATGATACGGAGTATTATATAACTTCAATAGTAAAATATGTTTTAAACTATGATATTTATAGAATGGCTAGTTTGCCGTTTGTCATGACTTTGCCTTTATTTTCCAACTGCCCACACAGCTATCTCGCAATGCGTTTCGAGAGCTTTTGCACTAAATCTTCATATCTTTTTAAGGGGTGCCCACATTGCTTTCTATATTTTCAAGAGGAGCTCTCAATCAGTTTTCGCGTTTAAAATTTTATTTTTCGGCTAAAAAATTTAGTATTCTTTATCCTTCATGGCTACACACACTAAAGTATAAGGGCTACATTTAAAATATTTTACATAATTATAATAAAAACTTGACTTCTTGCTTTTGCTTGTATGCGTCCTTCAAGCTTTTCCCTTTGAACTTTCTGTACAAATTTTTCTTTGGCTTAGCTTTATCCTCTGCCTCACTTACACCGAACTTTACGCTGAGCTTTTACCATACAAATTTCTTCTATGACATTGGTGGTTGGGGAAAGATTCACGAGAGAAAGTTCGGGGAGAGAATGGTAAGCGACTTAGGGTGGGGTGTGTTTCAAAATAAGAAATTTGTGGTTAATAAAGACTAGAGGAAAAAAGTTTAGAAAAAAGACCGAGGAGGGGGTGGGGGTAGGGTGTGTTAAAGAAGAAATTTGTGGTTGGTGAAAGTTTAGGGGGGAAAGTTCAGGGGGAGGGGTGGATAGGGTGGGGTGTGTCAAACAAGAAAGTGGTACGGTTTTATTGTAATTATGTAAAATATTTTAAATGTGTCCCTTATACTTTAGTGTAGTATAGGGACAAAAGAGTCATTTAAGTTTTTTACCTGAAAAAATGAATTTTAAATGTGAAAAAAAGCGGGTTAGGACACTCTAAAAGATAGAAAGTATAGAAATATTTTTTGAAAAGATAAATGCGTAGAGCTGGCTTCAAAATGATGGCGTAGTTTGGGGGGCAAAGTAAAAATAAAGAGGCGAGTTCGGGGGCAAGCGGCCAGTGTATATAGAATTAATCAACTTTAAATTCGAAACATAGATTTAATCAATTTTAAGACTGACGTTGTGAATGAAGTATCATTGCTATAAGAGCCCAAAAACAGATCTATTAAAAGAATATTTTATATAAAAAATTTGTTATTTATTTTTCACTTAAATTTTTATATTTTTAACTTAATAAATATGATATCCATTGTCCGTCTTTTTCTTTATATAAAAATTAAGTTAAAAGTCGCTAATTACGTATGTTATATGCTATTCCAAAGACATTGTATATAATTTGTAAATACATTTTGGCTGAAATGAGTACTACATATATAATTCACAAATACATTTTGGTTGAAATGAGTACTACACATCCTAGAGCTCGCTAACCTAATTAACAATCTTATAAATAAATAATACGAGGAACAACAATTACTCTGCCAATTAGATTACTATACCAATATGGATACTCCAACAGTTTAACTATTAAATTAAAGTATGGCTAATATAATTAGTTGGTTGCTCCTGAACTGTCGATTAATTTTTAATTAAGTTCTTCAACTATCAGTTCTGTTCTAAGATATCTTGAACTATTTTTCTTTTTTGGAATGCCCATGAACCACTACATTGACACATTCTTAATTTAACCAATGAAACAGATGCTTCGAGGGAGTACTCGACGCGTTTATTACTCCCTCGACGTGTCTGTTACTCTCTCGACGTGTTTGTTACTTCCTTGGTTGTGTATAACACTTCCCTCCTAGTTGTCTGCATTCTAACCTTACCTTTTAACCTAAATTAAACAATGGAATTAGTGATATTATTGTGCCTAAATATAAACTTATCCCCCTAAAATTCCTCGATGATACTAACACTCGTTTAATCACCTCAATTGTAGAGTCTGCATGCTTACATTTGAAGCAATAATTTATACAAATATAGTTTTATTAGGAGTATTAAATATCGAGTTTAAACGGCAAGAACAAACAAGAGAGCATTTGTGATAATTTCCTGGAGCGTTTTTTAGCCATTTAGGAAGGACAAGAAACAATTAAGAATTAAAATATCAATATATATTGGCCTTTCCATTGCTTCTACTTTTTCAAGATTATAAATATATTTAGGGTAAAAGATAATGACATGTATATATAGTTAGTTTCTTGAAGTCTTGCTGAACGAACTTGCAAAAAGTATAGATGGATTGATTGTTATCGTTTGGTTGAATCGCTTTTGTTTAAAATGATTGAATAGCAAATTGTCGAAATGTCTGCTTTGATTATTTTAAGACTAAGTGTAGCATGGTCTCATATACGGGTGTCAAATGAGATTATTACACTCAACAGGGGACTAAATGGGTGTCAAATTTGACACATAAATAGAGCTAAGTTTGTGTCATTTGGACACCCAAAAAAATTTGAATTTTTTACACCCCTTTTCATTCTTTCTTCTCATTAGTTTTCTCTTGCAATTGTCAAACTACTCCATGCATCCTTATGATGTATAAATTTTCTTCAAATTCATTTCTATATAATGAGAAAATCTAATATGTGTGTCCTTGAAATCCAAATATTGCGCCCAAAATCCTCGAAAACACGGGGATACTGACCCAATTTTGGGTGCGGTATATGATGCCGCCAGAATTTTGGCATACGATACTTACCTATAATCATCCTGTATCATTATGGTATCGGCGATCTGGAAGCATCTATATTTCCCTCTCGAATGGTGTCAAATTATTGAACCAATTCATGAGGCCAACACTCCATTTTAGAAGTGGATCTACTAATATCCCAGAATTTTCCTCACAAATATCTCTAGAAAATGTTTATGGAGACCATAGTTCGTAGCTCAACCGTCGGGCCGAGAAAAGCAATTTCTGATCCCTTTAAAGCACTAAGGAGATCAAAATATTCCTAACTAATTATTTCTATTTTAGTAATGATACTGATTTGGGGACAAATAAAAATGTGACACATTTTGGGAATAGAGTTCAGTATCATGAATGAGGGAGAATGTATAAACATAGGACCTCATTACAATGCAAAAATCATTTTCGTCAAATTAATAAAAAACTATCCATTTTTTGTGGGTTGATTGCGATTGTTGCATGCGGCCGAAGTGATGCGAGTGGTTGGTGCGACATGAGATCAGAGGTAAAGGTTTCTTTGCTGGAAGGGTGGAAGTTGGTTTGTAACCAACCTAGGTATTCGACAAGAACAAATGAATCTGAAAGTAGTGGATCGAAGAGAAAAAGTGGTGGAGATGATAATGAATTCTCAATTCATGCAATTGTATGTTCAGAAGGTAGGGATGCAACAAAGAAAACAGCTAGAGCTTCATCGAGCAAATCATCGACTGCTATAAAATCAAAGGAATCCATTGATGAGGAGTTATCTAATTTAGCCTATGCTTGTGAAAACCTTGAACAAATCTAGGGCTACTACTACTTCAACTATGTTGGAGTATGCACGTATTAAGAAATTGGAGATGTTGATGACATTGAAGAACAAAGAAGAACATGATGATGTAGATGAATAAACTTATAATATGTTGCTAAAGGACTTGTTCCTAAATTAGTTGGGTGTTTTATTTTCGAATTGTGTTTTTTATTTTCTAGTTGTGTGTTCTTCTGGATAATTTGTGGGATGTGAAATTTATGTTCATTTCAATAATTTCATAATGACATGATATGACTACTCCATGCAAACAAAAATCCAAATATGATATATCAATAATGAATCCACTAGTTCCGACATGACATAACTACTCCTTACATACGAAAATCCAACTCTGGTAATCAATAATATCCACTACCTCCGACATGACATGACTACTCTCTGCACATAAAAATTCCAATATGATAATCAGTAATGAATCCACTACCTCCGACATGACATCACTACTCTCTACAAATAAAAATTCCAATATGATAATCAGTAATGAATTCACTATCTCCGACATGACATGACTACTCCCTGCACACAAAAATTCAAATTTAATAATCAATAATGAATTCACTACCTCCAACATGAAATGATTATACCCTGCACATAAAAATTCAAATTTGACCCAACCAACAGCATCCCCAAAAGATAAGGATAATCAGTAACGAATCCACTATCTCCGACACCCACTTAATCATTCATTATAAAAAAAAATGTAGTGCGGATCATATGAATATCATTCAAAACTTTTTAGCTCAAATCTTCTTCTTCATATCATCCAATGGATGTACTTTAAGTCTCGAAGAGTTACAACAATAGTGGGAATTAGAAGAAGCTATACTTGATAGGAAATAAGAACTTATCGAAGAGCTTCAAAGACGAAACAAATAATCAAATAAGAGAAAATCTATAAGTAGGGATCATGCATTTGCCCATTCGGAGACTCATGGCGGACTATTCACGAGGATCATGCACTTACAACTGGTCACGGTTTATGCAGAGAAGAATTCAAATGGGAGGCTATTGTTTTACGAAAATTGTAGAAGCTTTATCAAATTACCCGCAAACTCACTAACCAGCGGTATGCGGGCAAGCTTGGTTTGACAGCATATCCAGTGTACAAGCGTCATGCGCATGCTCGCATATGAAGTCTCATTAACTGTGATGAGTATGCGAAAATTGAAGAATCTACTACACTTGAGTGCACTTGCAATTTTAGCAAATAGGTAATTGCCTTGTTTCAAGATGAATACTTAAGACGACCAAATTTGGAAGACTTGCAGAGGTTACTCCAAGTTGAGGTCGGAGAGTGAATTTCAGGGAATGATTGGAGTAAATGTAATAACTCGTTCTGATGTCTGGAAGTTGAGTAGTGGAGAATTCAACAAATCGGTCGGTTGGTGGTATATTTTCGGTTTGTGGTGGGACCGGGAGATAGTATAAATAATTATGGAATAATATGATATATCGAGATGAGTATGAGATGAGTAGTAATATATGCCTCGGGTAATAGCATAAATGGAAGCAGGACTTCGTTAGCGAGATTTAAGTGCGGATGGTGTAGGTAAGCGAGCCGAGCGGAACAAAATTTCTTCCCCCTCTAAATATCCGCCTACCACCCATTTATCTATTCCTAAATCCATTCCCCTCTTCTTTCCTCTTTGTGAAAATTTGACTCTCCCCCATAAATTTTCTTCGTTTCTGCATCGATTGTCGGCAAAAACCGAGATCGATGTGGTGGATTTGCTTCTCCTCATCATCCTCAAAGTAAATATCTAGGTTAAGAAAAGATCAAATCTTTGAGATATTTCTTGAGTTTTGAAGAGTTGACTTTTATGGGATTTTAGGTGACTTTTTAGATCTTGAATTTATTATAGTATAGAAATGTTATCTAAGTATCGTATAGGGGATTAAGCGGTGATTTTAGTGATTGTGGGGTTAAAAAGTGGTGTAAAGTTGAGGGTTGACTTTTATTGACTTTTCTTAAGTAACTACTCGTGTAATATGAAGGAGTTAGAGGACTTTAATATAATTGTTTGGAATTAATAGAATTATTGGTTTGGATGGATGAGGGAGAGATTGGGTTGAGAAAGTTTGGGGGAAACTTCGTATAGCATTTAGCGTTTAGTTGAGTTGTAATTAATGGATTAATTAGTTGTCAATTGATTGTTGGATTGATTAGAATGTGCTTAAAGTGTTATTGTTGGGAGTAATAAGGAGATATTGACCGAATATTGAGATTTTCACGAAGTTGGCTATTAGAATGTAGTTATGTTGGAATATTAAAGTGTATACCAATCTTGGGGGTAGGATGATTGCAAAGAGTTCTAAATTTGAATGCGTGAGGCAGTGAGTATAACGCTCGGGGATTATATAGATGGTAAGAGAGGTTGATACTGCGGGGCTGATGTTATAATGTATAATTTCTTTGAATAGGGTTGAGCACGGATCTATTACGAGGACTTCTAAGTCATCATTACTGCTTTTTTTTGGGCTCGAGGTGAGTGAATCTCACGATAAGGGACTTCTATATATTATGTTATATATTTTGCATGTTGTCTTGGAGGCTATTCGATATGTGTATTTGTGTGATTATGATTTCATATTATGAAATAGTGGGGTCTGATTGATATTATGTAAATTACGATTTATGATTCATATAGGAAATAATTGTGATTATAAAGGTATATTAGAATAATTGAGATTGCTGATTTGTATTGAGATAGTTGTGAATATGATTCATGTTATAAGTATATTAATTGTGGAGTTGTGTGTGTGGGCTGTGTCTTGTGTGTGTGTTGTGTGGTGGAGATGTGCTTTGATTGCCTTGTGTGTTATTTGCGGTGGTAGCCGACCCGGGAGGTTTGGTGTGGTGTGCATGTATTGTGTGGGTGGCCCGTGGATTCGGGAGGTTTGGTGTGATATGCACATTGAGGGGTGTAGCCTCGGTCGGGAGGATGGAGGTGGAGGCCTCATCTGATTATGTGGAGGTGGATTCCTCATATGTGTATTATTTGGAGGTGGATTCCTCATGTGTGTATTATTTGGAGGTGGATTCCTCATATGTGTATTATTTGCGGAGGTGGATTCCTCATTTGATGACTTTGTGTGCTGAGACTGTTTTCCTTAAATGAATATGCACTGTTGACGGTTATAAAGTGTTATGTGATATAGGTAATAAGAGAGAACTCTATGTGATTTGTGACAGATTATTTATTGTGTAGCACAGTTAATGTATAAGCATATGTGTTATATATATAAGTATGAATATATGTGATGGGATCAAATCTGGTATTTGTATTCACTCTGACAATAGGCGACTCCCCCCATTCTCATAAGGCGGGCGTTTATGCCTGCAGTTCTAAGGGTTGATCGATGGGGTTATCAAGAAATTTGCATTGACGAAATTGCGAATTGAAGATCATAGATGAGGCGGTGGTGGCATAAAGATTCCTCGTCAATCGTTTCCACTGTTGTTATTAGAGCTTGTATATTGTTAGACCTTTTGTATTGTATTTCATTGGGGAATGCAGTTTGCCATACTTTCCTATGTTGTATTTTGTAGTTTCTTGTGTATCTTTTGAGTTGTATCATTAAGATTGGATTTGTGTATCATGTTGTTCGTTGTTTTATTGTTTATGTTGTTAGTTCACCGGGGTGGACAAAAAGGGTATTTTTATTATTATTAATGTCAAATGAAGTCTTTTTATGTTGTCATCCATCATTCATTGACTACGGGTATGCAGTTGTTGATGACCTTAACCTCGGGGCCGGCCGACACAGGGCGGTCGTTCTGATAAAGATTACATGCATTAGGGGCTGAAGAATTGTCCTAAGGCTTAGCAAAGGCAGTTTACAAGTGGACACAAGGGCATGGCAACAGTTATCCTTGAGGCAGTGGCTTCATATGATTTGTGGATATGGCATGCTTTTTTCGGCTTGCCTGGAACATTGAACGACATAAATGTACGGATAGTGCCGATTTTTACGACATTGAGGCCGTTGAAGCAGGAGATGAACTTACTATATAGCGATACGCAATCTTAAATGCAATTTGCCAACATTATACATCCTAAATATCTTCTTCTAGTCGATTCAATTTCCCAAAGGAAACAAAGCGTGGTTGTTTGCCAAACAACAAGAGTCATGTAGGAAGGATGTAAGAAATGCACATTCGAGGTTATCGGCCAGCTTTTGCCATTGTCGCCAACAACCTAGGATATGGGATATCGATGTCTTAGGCCAATATAATGAGGGGTATGCATTATTTTCGTGGAGGATGAACAAGATACATATTCACAAAATTTTGGAAAAATATTGATTTCGAATCATCAAATAATCACAGGTCAAGCTCCTCTTTCAATGTCCCAACTGTGATGCGCCTGATTTCAGTGCATGTCCCAAAGCCGATCGGAATCTAATATTAGTAGTGAGTAGAATACATGATATGGTTCGGCATATTGATTGAAAGAATGAAATGCGCCCGACCGCCTCTGGAATAAATTTGCTTAACCCTCGAAATGAGAGATTTTATAAAATTATTTCTCGAAAGTTTACTATATTTATTGTGTGTTTTTCTTATGCATTTTCAATAATTTATGTATGTTTGCTTTATCGAGTGATGAATAATATTGTGTTTGGTTTTAAAAAATTATTATATTATTTATTGTAATAAATTGTGCAGTTTTTGAGAAATTCGAGAAAAATTTCTAAATTTAATTAATTTTTTGTCCAAAATATATATTATCTATCATTAAAAATTAAGTATTTTAGTAATTATAAATTTAATAATTACATATATTAAACAAATAAAAAGAAATAAAAAATATGGTGGGAGCTGTGATGATGATGTAAAGGGAGAAATGTATTAACACTACATTTGAAATTTGAAAAGGTGAGTGTTATTTGATAGTTTTAAGTTGATATGACAGGAGAAAAGTGTCAAATTTGACACACACTGAGGGATAGTCACAGGGTAAGCAACCGAAACATCTCCCCAACACTCAAAGGGTTTACACACAAATGTATTTTATTAAGAGGGGGAAGCAAAAGAACAAGTTGTTTTATAAGTGTACAAAACAATAAAGGTGAAGATTGTATTATTTTTAGTGGCTTAATTAAGAAGAAAACAAAAAACTAATGTATAGTAACATATACAAACTACTATATTAGGGTTCGGTTAATTAAGAGGTTAACAATTGAGCTGGACTAATTGGTATAGTGAGTTAATAGATTAATAGAACTTCATTATGGATTTTTTAGGTAGGCAGTTATATTTGAGAGGTTACATTTTCAGTTGTGGCCTTTGAGGTTGAAAAAAAATTAGACTTCCATATATTATTAAAAATTATTTAGTTTATCCTATACCTTAATATTCTAGTAGCAAGTGTTAGGTATAATTGAAGTTGGGCTAATGACACGTTCAATCATACATATTTGATGTTTTAAAACGTTCACCGTTCGATCACACATGTTCAATATAACCCATTCGATCACACATGTTTCAAAAAGTGTGTCACTTGGCCATTCAGTCAAAATTGATGTTGAGTTTGAATTTTTTAGGCAATTTGACAAGGATAAAATTGTCCAACAATTATTTTTTATATGATTTTTTAATTTTAATAAAATTACGAGAAAAATATTTATCGCATCCAAATATCAAATTAAAATTAATTTCATCCAAGTATTTGACCTAAATTTTAACAAATTTGAAAAACTATCTCAAAAATGAGTCTCAGACTATTTTACCCCTATCAATTTGTCCCAAGAAGTCAAATTTAACATCTATTTTAACGGAATGACTAAGTGGGATACTTTTTGAAACATGTGTGATCGAATAATGAACGTTTTGAAACATGTATGATCGAACGTCCTATTAACCCATTGAAATTTAGTGGTTGACAATACTGAGCGAGCTCGGCTAGTAAACTTGAGTGCCAAAGTACCGGCACCACAACACTCTTCATGCGGTGTGCTAAAGGTTCGAGTCACGCAAGTGGAATCTCGTATTGAAATGGTTTAAAGGGGAAGCTCGAGTCCACTTAACCGGTAGAGGCACATCCAGCGATTTGCCTGCTACGTGTAGCTCGAGGGGTATGGTTAAGCGATGAGAGGCCCTTAGGTTGAGGGTTTCAACCTTTTTTTTAGTGGTTGACAACGTCACAACGGGATTGGTTAGATGTTATCGGTTCGGTTCAAACCCGAGAAAAAAACCGATCGAACTTGAGCCCCAGAACGAATGCTTTCCAATTTGGTTGGAAAAAAATTGAGACCGAACCGAAATGGTAAGAAAAAATCAAACGACAAAAATTAATCGGTTTACCGATTTTGGCATAAACCGATCAAAACCGACCGAAGACGAACCCGAGTGTATATATTTTTATTAAAATATTTATATTTGTGATATTTTTAGTTTGAAATCATGAGTAATCTATTTTAGTTTGAAATCATGTATTTGGTGAAGGTTTAGCGGTATCCACAATATTAATGGCAATATTATTACATATGTTAGTAATCTGTTTGGAGCGCTATATCTATTATTATGAATGTGTTTGAAACAACCCGTTAGTAATAAATATAGCTTAATCTGCTCCGACTGACTGCTTACGATTAAAGTATATTTGGTGTATGTGATTGAAATTTATGTATTTTATTTTAATTGAAATCATAAATTTTTATATTAATTATTGTTATAAAACACGAAAGCAGTCGAACCGACTAGGCATGAAAGCATCAACGAACCGATTCAAGAGCCGAGTTAATTTCGAACCGAAATGGTTTGTGTATTTAAAAAATCGATAGAATTAGTTTCACACAAAAAAATGGAAAAAAACCAACCGAACCGAACCGAAAACATCCCTAACATTCATCGGTAGACCAAGTTTTAATGAAAATATATGAACATTTTGATCACTACATTGACACATTCTTATTATTAAGGTGTGTAGAAATTATAATAGAATATACCGTATCATTCCCCCGTGCATACCTCAACTGGTAAAAAATTCATAACCTATCGTGACATGTCTGACCTTCCTTTGTAGCGTGGGTTCGACTCCTCCTAGGACCAACCTTGTATTAGTCGGTTTATAGAGATCTATTATCAGTACACTGGTCAATTAAGGCATATCTCGTAATTTACCTCCTAGATATAGTTCAATGACATGGTTACATAGGACCCTTAGTGTAGAATATTATGAAACTCCCAAATGTATTAATTAGACAATACAATGTTATATATATAGTTTACAAATAACCTTGCGGGCTATAACTATATAGTCAGAGAAAGAATAATAATATAAAACGTCATTAATATAATACAACTTCGTAAATATCAGAAAACCCTGAGTTAGAGCATGAGGGACAAATGCACAACTTGCGAAGAAGGTAATCAAACTGACGTTTCCCTAGTGCCTTGGTAAAGATATCCTTCAATTGCTCAGAAGTAGGAACATGAGAAGTAGCAATGACCCCCCGGACAATAACATCCCACAAGAAATGACAATTAACCTCAATGTGTTTGGTGCGCTCATGAAACACTGGATTTTGTGCGAGTACAAAAGCGGTGAAACTATCTACATAGAAGGCTGCATAGGTAGCCAGTGTTGAAATTCAAGGCTCATAGCAAGCCTTTCAACCCGGACTAGTTAGGAAATGGCTAGCGGCCACGGGCACGTATTCGAAACCGGACGGAAGAGCGAGCTACTATTACTGTTCTTTGATTTCCATGAATGGGAGAGTCTCAAATGCACCATCAACAGCCAGAAGCTTGAATCACCTCAAATAAGAGGACAAACAGCGAATCCCAAGTCCACACCAGCACATTGAGTGAGACTACGTGCGATTTGGAGAGGATCGCGTAAAGGACTACCTTTCCAAATACTTGACCTTTCGTAAAAGCAGGTTCATTCAATGATCAAATTCGAGGTGCATGCATAAGCTAAGACAAAATATGAAATAACTTCGTTCCTTACCAATATTATGTTGATAGTATATAATTTCTCGGTGTATTATTTGATTGATCACAGACCCCGAAGTTGATAGTGAAATTCAACAAATCGGTCGGTTGTTGGGTGGTATATTTCGGTTTGTGGTGGGATGGAGATGTAGTATAAATAATTATGAACAATGCTCGATATATCGAGATAGTATGAGATGAGTAGTAATATATGCCTCAGAATAACACAATGGAAAATCGGTTTCGTTGAGATTTGAAATGCGGATGGTGTAAAATTAAACTTGAAACGAGCTGAACTTAAATTTCTTCCCCTCTAAATATCCCACCTACCACCACTATCTCATCTCATCCTTCCTCTTCTTCCCCTCTTTGGCCGAAAATTTGACTCTCCCCCACTCACTAAAATTTTCTTCCATTTTCTACCATGGAATTGGCTTCTTGGCTTCGAAGATCAAAGTGATTTGCCTCCCTCATCATCCTCATCATATCTAGGTAAGAAGAGATCAATCTTTTTGAGATATTTCTTGAGTTTTGAAGAGTTGACTTTTTATGGGATTTTTGTTGTTGACTTTTAGTCTTGAATTTATTATAGTATAGAAATGTTATCTAAAGTATGGAGTATAGAGGCGTGCAGTGTTTAGTGATTATTGGGGTTAGAAAGTGGTTATGGTTGAGAGATCAAACTTTTATTGACTTTTCTTAAATTAACTTTAAGAACTGTAATATGAGGTTAGAGGACTTTAATATAATTGTTTTTGGGTATAGAATTATTGCTTTGGATATGGATAGGGAGAGATTGGGTTGAGAAATTTGAGGAGAAAGTTAAATTTATGGCATTTACTTGAGTGGAGTTGTATTTTAATGGATTAATTAGTTGTCCATTGATTGTTGGATTGATTAGAATGTGCTTAAAGTGTTATTATTTGGGGTAATAAGGAGATGACCGAAGATATGAGATTTTTACGAAGTTAGCGCGATTAGAATATGGTATGTTGGAATATTTAAAAGTGTATACCGATCTTGGGGATAGGATGATTGCTAAGAGTTATACCCAGATAAATGAGGCGTGGTATAACTTGCTGAGGATTATATAGATGTTAGGATTATTACTGCGGGATGTGTTATAATGTATAATTTCTTTGAATGAGGGTGAGCACATGATCATACGGTACTTTAGAGTCATCATTCTGCTTTGAGCTCGAGGTGAGTACAAATCTCGATGAGGGACCTTTCATATATATTTATGTTATATATTATTGCATGTGTTCTCTTGAGAGCCCCAACTAATATGCCATGTGATATGTATTGTGCAGATTATGATTCATATTATGAAATAATTATGAGATGTGTGAATATGATTCATGTTATGAGATTGTGTGTGTATTTGTGTGCTCTGGCTGTATGCAGATGTGCTTTGTTGCTTTTGTATTATTGCGGAGGCGGTGGTAGCTAGGCCAGGAGAGTTTGGTGTGATGTGCATATTGTAGGCAGCAGGCGTGATTCGGGATGTTTGGTATGATATGCATTGAGGAGACATAGCCTCAGTAAGGCTGAGATAGGTAGGCCCTCTATCGATTATGTATGAAGTCGGTTGTTCCTCTATTATGTAATATTTGGAGGTGGATTCTCATTGTGTGTATTCTTATGAGTGATTTCTCATGTACATATATTATTTGGAGGTGGATTCTATTATGTGTATTATTTGTGGAGGTGGGATTCTCTCATTTGATGACTTTGTGTCTGAGACAATTTTCTTAAATGAATATACATAACAATGGCAGATTATAAATGTTATGAATCTCGTATGAAGAGAACTCTATGTGATTTTGTAACTGATTATTTATTGCTTTGGTTAATGTATAAGCATATTATATATAAGTATGAATATATGTAGGATCAAATGCATGGTATTTGTATTTGCTGAGTAATGAAGCGACTCCACTATTCTCTATAGTAGACGTTTATGCCTAGGTTCTAAGAAATTTGTCGATGAGATAGTCAATGCATTGATAGGCTCTGATTGAAGATCATAGATGGGCGGTGGTGGCATAGAATTCTCATGATTAATTTCCACATTGTTGTCGATTTGTATATTGTTAGACTTGTGTGTATTATTTCATTAAGGGATATAGGATTGCCATACTTTCCACATGTTGTATTTTTGGATTTCTTGTATCTTTGAGTTGTATCATTAAGGTGGATTTGTATTATGTTGTTAAGTTTGTTTGTATTATATGTTGTTATAGTTTCACACGATGGACAAAAAATGTATTTTTTTATTATTTATTAATGTCAAATATGAAGTCGTTTATGTCTTTGATATCATGATGGTGACTCTGCAGTTGTTGATGACCTTGGCACAACCTCGAGGCAGGCTGAATTCTGAAAATAAAAGACACAGAGACAAATCGGGGCTGGTAGTGACTAAACACAATATAATCTTCAATACCGTTAGACATCGCGAGCAGGTGGGACTAAATAGAACTCTGAACAGATGGATTCTACTCTAGTAGGTTTAGAGACGGTTTCAAATAAATTATCAAGTATATGTTGAGAAAAATATCTGTGACTCGGGCAACAAATACCAAAGTGTTTAAAATGCCCCAAGATCCTATTCATATGAAACTGAGGGCTTAATATTCTTTCATGAAGATAGTAAGCCGGCTGGTCATTCCTATAGAAAAAAAACAGATCATCCCAACAGGTACGGCACAATGCTGTGACTAACCAGACAGTAAATAAAAATAATGGATAATGGTATGATAAAACCATAATTTTTAAGTAGTAGACAACCTGTGAAAACCAACTTGTTTAGATTTTGTTTCAGCCCATGAAGTTTTGAAGATATGCTTTCTTGAGTTACCTGAGAAAATCTAGGTGGAACCCTCAAAAAACTTCCTCATCAAGATCTGCATGCAATGCATTATATGGACATAAAATGCGATGCAACTCCCACAACTGCGAAAAAAAGAAGCGAGCAGTAACCATTTTTGCCACATGTGCAAATGTGCCATTGTAGTCAATCCCCTCAACTTGATGATTTTCAGGGCATACCACAGTCAAGCTTTTAAGGCGTTAACTACCATAAAGGTTGAATTTCACCCCTTCCCCGAGGGGCGCAAGAGGCTTTCTGAGGAGAAGTGGCTCCAAATGCCAAGTACCCGTTGTTTTTCGATACTTTCGAATCTCGTCATACTGCTTTGGCATCGAGATAAAAATCCTTATCCTCCTTGAGATTTGGGTTCAATGCCTGATTGCTGCAAGAAAATGTCTGTGCCTACTAAATAGAATCTGAGTTTAGAGGCGGCAGAAATAGAATATTTTGAGCATTAAGTAGCGGTGAATCTGTTAGCCAGGATGGGCCCACGGCTTCTTTTTGCGCATGTTTGCGACAAAATCCAGTCGGAAGTTGAAGGAATCTTGATATCGTAATCATGACCTAATGCTCACCAGCACCCATAAAGAGTCACATCTGTGAAGAAGACCCCCACTGGATTGCCCCTGGCAAGACCGGGACATCGGAGTGACCGCACAGTGCAGTAGCCTTGAGAACAGGGCTTCAATCGGGTCAGTTCGGTTAGTTTGGGCATTTTTTTGGAACCGAACCGTACGAATGGGACCGGATTGAATGGAACTAAAACCGGGGATTCGAGTTCAGTCGAGTTCGGATTAATCGGTTCCGATCGGTTCGGTTGGTTCTCGATTATTTTCGGTTCGGTCAGTTCGGTTATTTCGGGTTTTTGGTTTTTTGGTTATTTTCGGTTTTCAGTTATTTTGATTCGGTTCTACGGTTATTTCGATTTATATATATATATATAATATTTTTATTTTTAATTAAAAATTCAATGTTCGGGATTTGGTTCGGTTCCCGAACCGATCGGTTCAGGGAAAACCGAACCGTCGGTTCTCGGAAAACCCGAACCCGACCAAAGAGCCCACCGGTTTTTATTTTTAGAACGCGAAGCTCGGTTCGGTTCGATCGATTTCCTCGATTTCGGTTATTTTTCGGTTGGTTCGGGTCGGTTCGGTTGGTTGTATTTTGTTGGAAGCTACTGCTTGAGGAGCGATTCGGCGTCTAGTTGACAAATCGGGAGAGGCACGACTAGTGCCTATGTTCCACTCTATGTGGCCATGTCATCCATATCTGAAGAAACAAATAAGTGGTCAGAATTATTCTTCTTGTTTCTAAATGGTACATATTGTAATCTTTACAATGAATAAATAGAGAAAAAAAAATCCTAACTATGGAAAGAATTAAATTCTATATGGATTATAAAATAAATTAAGAAATCAATCTAATATTCTTTCCTTACTAATTACAGATGGCTATTTCTATACTTCCCCTCAAGTTGGGCGATAGATGTCGATGAGGCCAAGCTTGTTGAGTAGATAATTGAAATTTTTCTCTGAGAGACCTTTTGTTAGAATATCCACAAGTTGTTGTCCTGTATTTACATGTTTGATAGTAATGATGTTTTCTTCAATTTTTTCTTTAATAAAATGACGATCTACTTCCACGTGCTTGATTCTGTCATGTTGAATAGGGTTGTGAGCAATACTGATGGCTGACTGGTTGTCAAAGTAGAGTTGAATAGGTCCATCATATTGTATGTTTAATTCCCCGTAGAGTCTTTTGATCGACACTATTTCACATACTCATCGCCGTTACTCTAAGCTACGCCCGACACTACTTCTTGCGACTACATTTTGTTTCTTACTTCCATTGTGATTAGATTTCCCCCGTATCTAGTACAATATCCAGATGTTGATTTCTATCATCCAATTGATCTACCAATCTGAATGCGTAAACACTTGTATAGCGTCTGTCTTGAGTTTTCTTGAAAGAATAACCCTTTGCACAGTGATTGTTTCGGTACCTCAATATTTGTAGGCGGCATCAAGGTGTCCTTGACATGGGTTCATCGTATCTTGGCTTGAAACTTATTGCAAAAATATATATGGTCTCGTGTGTGTGAGGAGATAGATAAGTTTACCCTAGTATAGTACAGCTTTGTTGTGGGCTCCCCCACTCAAATAATCGATCCTTGTTACTAAGTTCAGCTTGAGGGGTGTTACTATTTTGCATTCTAACATGCACATTTTTAGTAAATCAAGAGTGTATTTTCTTTGAGATCTGAATATACCTCGTTTCTTTTGGCAATCTCGATACCAAGAAAATATTTAACATTTCCCCAATTCTTTCTTGTGAAAGTAATTTTTTACTTACTTTGATTTCACAATTCCTGTAACAATTATATCATCTACATACACAATTAAAATAGTGAAATATTGTTATCTGTTTGTTAAATGAACAAAGTGTAATCGGTTTATTTCATTTATAACCATGATTTTTACCTCTTTAGAAAAAGCTTGATTGAACCAATGACTCTTGGGATTGTTTAAAGACCATACAAAGATTTTTTGTTTCAAAACTTGATTCGTTCTATTTTTCAAATCCGGTAGGTTGGATCATATAACCGCTTATACAGTTCCCCGTTTAAAAAGGTATTTTTTATTGTCGAGTTAGTGTAATTCTCAATCTAAATTAAGCAGATAAGGAAAAAAAAGACTACCGTATAGTGTTAAGTTTTGCTACGGGGCAAAGGTCTTAAGCTAAAGTCAATCCCATAGGGTGTGAGTAAACCGCTTAAACTACTAATGTGGCTTTATATCTATCAATTTTCCCTTTCGTTATATTTAATGAGTGGATACTTTATTACACCTGACGGTTTCTTGGTGGGAGGAAGATTGGCAAGTTTCCAAGTTTTTATTTTTTATATAGGGCATCTGTTTCTTCTAAGGCAGGCATGTTTCCCTTTCGAGGCGTTTAGGGCTCCGTCAGGTATTTCTAGGAAGATTAACATTAGATAGTAGCGGTGAAAGCACCAAATGAGGATGAAAGATAAGAATAGGAGACAAAAAGTTGGTGGATGAGTAATGTTCTAGTACCTTTAAAGCGGTAATAGGCAAATCTAAATCGAAAGTAGGAAGAGTTTGGTTGCTTGGTTACCTAATTCCAGGGATTGATCCTTGATCTTCGGACTCTTGGACATCTTTGAGGTAATGAGTGGTTGAGAAGCCTCTGACGATAAACTTGGACATCGTTGCAGTTCTCTTGGTAAAGCATTTTTGAAGATTGTTTTTTGAGGCGATTTTGAAGATTGTTTGAGATTCATTTGTGGAAGTGTTTTGTAAAATCATGTGTTATTGGAAAAATAATGTTGTGGGTACGCTTAAGTTACGTTGCCACAGTTAATATCACATGGTATGAGACTCCCCAGGCTGGGCCAGCCAGGTGAAAAAAAATAAGGGCATTTTCAAAAGTAACATCGAGATGTAAAAATTTTGTTTGTCAGGACAAAAGACATCGATATCCTTTTATGTTGAAGAATACCCAATAAAACCCATTTTTTTTGTGAGGTTAAGTACGATCTCTTTTTGGGTGAATATACTGGAAGCTTACCGTACATCCAAAGATTTTTGAAAGGTAAATCCATTTGAAGGTGCATGAGGATTTGTTTGTTTGAGTAAAAAGTATGGGGTAGCAGAAATTTAATTAACTTGATAATTAGGTAAGGCGGTAAATGGCCGCCCCGTAAATATCTAGGGAACATTTATTGTGAACATGATAGCACGAGCAACCTCTAAGAGATGTCGGTTTTAGTTCCAGCTTCCATTTGTTTAGAAGGGTATTCACCACCAGAACTTTCATGGATAATGCCATGTTTACTAAAAATATGATTTAAATTGGAGTTAAAATATTCGGTTCCATTGTGCGTCACCAGGTATGATGTTTGAAATTGAGTTTTTATCATTTGGAAATTTTTTTGAAAATGGTGACATGTCGATTTTATTTTTGAGTGGAGAAATATACCCAAGTGATACGAGTATGATCGTGATAGGCGTGATAAACAGCGATGACCATTAGATGTTATGGAATTTTGAAGGACAAAAGAGATCGCGTAAGTAAGAGTGAAAACTGACTGCGTGGGGTTGTGATTTTAATAGGAAATTTAGATGCCGGGTATGTTTAGTGAGTGACATGTAATCGCATTAAATTATCAATAGAGTCTTTGAGAATAAATCGGGGAAGCAATTTATTTAAATAAAAATACTCGGGTGACCTGACGTAGTACCACAACAAGCGAATCATGATCAAAACAGAGTGAACCACAGAAACTTCAATCACATAGTTGAATAAAGTATTACAAGAGAGATTAAATTTGAAAGTAAAAGTTAAAGACACATGCTCCCTATCATTTTTTAAAAAAATATGGGCAAATCCTGACTACAAGTCAATAGATATAGAAAAATACAGAGTGGGGGAAAACTTAGCAATGCACTTATTATCGAGGTCGGTTACTAATCGAAATAAGATTACTTGAGGCTAAATCAGGAATATATAAAATATTTTTCAAACCACAAATGTTTTGTTTATTTTAGGTATCGACTCCTCCACTGTTATAACTTATGACCCCCATTAGCTGTCCTTGGTAACCACTGTATTTCCATTTTGTTAGGGCTTGTTTATTCCCCAATTAAATTAGGGAAAAGGTCAGATAGCCAGTAAAACTATCAGAAGCAAAAATTTATGTGAAGGTCGCATATGGTCACAGAGGCACCTAAATCACAATCGAAGAAAAGAGGTGAGGTTGCTACCGGTTTTTACTCATTCAAGACCGGGCCATACAGGCGCTGGTGTACTGAAGGCGCTAGTCAGCTGGACAATGGCATATAGGTGCTCAAGCTGCTCCTTGTTGAGTAGTGGCTGTCCCCACGCGCATCCCTGGTTGGTCTCCGCCGCCGTTGGTCGAAACTTCCTATTAATTCCTCCTCTGGTTGTTTTCTTGGTGCTAATTGTTAGGTTGCCATGTGTCTCCAACACCCAGCCGGTGTGGCCATGTCGTTGACAATAGTCACACCAAGGTCTTTCGGGCTTGCGGCTCCCTCGTTGGTCAAAGTTTGACCGCTGTCTCTTGGAAATAAGGGCCGATGATCCTCCATGATTTTGTGACGATTGAGTTTGCAATTGATGATGAGTCTGCAAGTTTTGACTCTGAAATTGGAAGGGATTTGTTTGGTTTTGAAACTGATTTCCAAAGTTGTCAATTTGATTATTTCCATGTTGATGAATCGATTGCTGATTCTGAAACTGACCCGTCTGAGATTGATTTGCAACTAGGGCAGACCCTTCAATGTCCTGATTGGTAAGTTTTGATAGCATAATTCTCCTTCTCGTCTCCTCCCTTCAGATTTCTGAAAAAGCTTCTTCAAAATTAGGAAAAGGTTTTGTGCGGATAATACTTGACCTTGTGTCGTCGAAAACATTATTTAATCGGGTTAAGAATTCATACTCATTCCTTCTCCTTTTGACCATTTTGAATAACTTTGCAGTTTGCACAAAGTGGATCGGAACCAAGATAAATATCTAGTTCCCTCCACAGATCTTGAAACTTTGAAAAATATGTGGTAACAGATAGTGTACCCTGTCTTAAGTCCTTCAATTTTTGCCTGGTTTCAAATAGCTGGGAAGGTTTCCCATGTCCGAGTACATTTTGTTTGCACCATCCCAGATTTCCTTAGCCGTGTGAAAGTACATATATTTTTTTATTAATTTCGGGTTCCATGGAGTTGAGCAGCCACCCCATCACCATTGAATTTTCAGCCTCCCAAAGTGGATATTTTGGGTCATTTGGTTGCGGTTCAATAATATCTCCATTAAGGTAGTATTTTCCTCTACCTCGTACTACAATTTGGACAGATTGTTGCCATTCAGGGTAGTCGTCTCCTCCTTTGAGTATATAGGAGGTTATTTTGAGATTTGAATTGTCTTGGCTATAGATAATTACTGGAGCTACCGCGTCGTGCTCATCGGACTATGGAAGTTCTCCAGTAATGGTGGAAGAACTGTGTGGTTCAGTTGACATAGTATATGGCAGAGAAGAGTTGAGAAAAAAAAGCAAGACGGCCACATGATGAAATCCTAGGGCTTTGATAGCATGAAGAAACAAATAGGTGGTAAGAATTATTCTTCTTATTTCTGAATGGTACATACTGTAATGTTTACAATGAATAAATAGAGAGAAAAAATCCTAACTATGGAAAGAATTAAATTCTAACAGCTATGAAATAAATTACAATCAATCTAATAGTCTTTCCTTACTAATTACAGATGGGTATTTCTACAATATAAAATTCAGGCCATTATCAGGAATAATGGTACAATAGCAGTAGGCACAGGGCATAAACAGAAACACTATAAGGAAATTCAGTCATAAAATACAACATCTCGAGAAACAAAAAATTCCTTAGAAGATAAATCATAAAGCCTCCACCCCTTCTTCTCATATGGGTAACCAACAAAATTGCACTTGCGACTCCGACTACCAAACTTTATCTAATTTTGCACTTTTGGTCATAGGCAAAACCCAAAGGGAACAAACACCCGCAATTCAAGAGTAATTTGAGGGTGACCTATAAATTATTTGATGCTAAAATGTGTCTGTTTCGAAGGAGTATGATTAATAGAGAACCCCGCCGTCAAGATACCTCACCCCAAACGATAAGAAGATTGCCACTGAAAATGTAAAACACGAGCAACATTTAAAATATGGCGATGTTTGAGTTCAACACATCCATTTTTTTGAAGTGTACCAACCTTATTTGTTGGCTTGACAGCGTGAGAAAAAGAATTCGATGCCGGTATCGCTCACGCGCCGCCCAACCTTAGCATTAAGCGCGATCAATGATAGCTACAAGCGAATAAAATAGTGAAACACTTTAGTTTTTGTCGATCAACAATAAAATACATACGTATCGAGAATAATCTCCCACTAAAAGTGAGAAGTAGTGAGCACCACAAGAGAAAACGATATGATACGGACCCTGAAACATCCCGATGAATGAGTTGGCTGCGAGATTACTTTTTATGATCTTGATAGGAAAGGACTTTCTAGTATATTTAGCTTGATAGGAAAGACTCTCTAATATGTTTAGCTCGATGACAGGTAGTACAAGCTTTATTCAAAACATCACTAGAACGAGAGATAAAAGGAAGTGATCGCACTATCTTATCTGAAGGGTGTCCCAATCGTTGATGCTACATTTCTGGTGAAACCGTCTGAGTAACATGCAAAGCCGAAGTTTAGAAATCCTCGAAAATGAATGCAGTCCATTTTGACACATTCAAGCTCCAATCGAGTCACCGAGCAGCGGTCTGAACAATGCAAACATTGAACAAATTTGGACAAAACAATCTAATCATGATTAAATATCCAGGAACTAGGCAATTAAGCATTACAACAGTTTAGCGAGGAACATATAAAATATTAAATGGCGCAGCTCGGGGAGTCAACCAAACAAAAGCGAGGGCAATTAGAGGCCGAGTACCATCGGGTAGACCCACCACGACATTCAATCATAAAGTATACATCACACAGATATCGAAATTAGCGGTAACATGTAGAAGCCCCGTTTCAATAATCCAAAGGAAGCGAAGACATACCATTGGGGCGAGCAACGGTGAAAAGTCGGAATTACCAATTAGTTGCAAAGATTAGGCCACTGTGTATGAGATAAGCCAGAAAGCGGACTACTTGCAGCCGACGAGGAGCCCCCTGAAGAACCCACGGCCTGGGCCTTGCTGGCACAGGTGGCCAGAATTTCTTTCATTAGACATGATGGTGATGATGTTTCGAAAGAAAGAAAGCAAAAGGGCAGGTATGAAGAGCTACTAGAGAAACTGTGATATTGAATAATACAAATGAACCTTCTACTTATAGCTTGTGATTTTGAATTTATGCAAGGTCCTCTGATGTCGATAAAAAAATTATGGACGAAGGGGAGGGTGATTGGAAAATTTGAGGAGGAAAGGGAAAATATGAGCTACTAGCCTTTTTAGGTCTGATAGATATATCATGTAGACGTTAGGATATTAACAGATATATGAAAAAGTGAACTTTCAAAACAATGGACGGTTGTCAATCGAAGCCCAGAAGTAATTAACACACACTAAATGCGAGGCGAACTTAACAAAGGAGAAGCTTACAGCTATCGGTGATTAGAAGCTAGTACAGTAGGAACTTTACACTTGAATGGTTCGCGTTTAAGCTGACATTTCCAACTAACGTAAATGTGGTTTGCAAAGTCTAGGATTCTACTGGCTTCTTTCTTAAAAGGTGCGACACACACCAAGTCTTTGACTTACACAAAATCAATGAGGACTCTCAAAGACTAGTTACAACAAAGAGTTACAACAATTGTACATTTAGTTTTTAGAGACTAGAGAATTCTTCTAAACACAAACCGCAACCTACTTTAAAACACAAATAGTTTTTGATCTTCTAAATTTATATTAGAGTACCTGCTTCCTTGATTAACACCAATATGTAATTAGTAGGTCTTCTAGGATTTCGATCTTTCGATCATGGATAGGTATTTGTTAGAATCCAGCCACCTTCCATAAATAGTACTCAAACTCGGCCAACCTTTTCCTCAAACTACTTGAATACCAAGCAATATCTTTTCAAGATCTTTGATAGATATCAAATCTTACGCACGGAATCATCAAAGGCCCGTTAGCAGTGGCATGCTCAGGAATACTCACGTAGTTTAACACTTGATGGAGTACAATCCACCACTGTGGCATTGTCCATCCGATAATGATCTAAGCGGTCATAGAAAAACTTCATCCAACCACACACTAACAAACTCCCCCTTTGGGTAAGTTTTTCATGACAAATCCCCTATCGCGAATAATGAGAAGCCAGACAAACACAAGTGTTAAAAACATAATCACAATATACGGTCAAGAGCCGCCGGTAATCATCCACTTCCGGATGAACCACACATCAACAAAATCTGAAATATCCAAAAACGATAAAAAAAAACATATGAGGTTAAGATTACTCCCCTATTTGTGCATCTGGACCAAGCCAATAAGAAAGATACATCCTATTCGCGTATGAGAGGTCGAAGTCCCATCCACAGGGGTGGAAATGTCAATGAAGCTTGATGACAAATGGATTGACTTTATTTTTGAGTGCCGCACCAATCTTGGTCCTCAACCGAGGCACGTACAACCTTTTGTAAATATATACTGGTGGATTAGTCTCCCGAGAATCTTGTCGGCCGGGGAGCCCATTCTCGATACGAGCGTAGCCAAATGGAATCTCAGTCCTATGTGCTTTGTCCTGCGCGAAACACGAGTTTTGGCGGAATAAATCGCTTTCATTATAAAGTACAAGGTGTTTACATCCATGCTCAAGATTGAAGCTCTTTCAAGAAGGTGCAGCAAATCATCTCCTTCCTGGCTTCCGCCATAGCGGCTTATACTCCTACCTCGCAGCTAGAAAATGCACTATTAGTTGCAACTTGATCTGACTAATATGATTACCCCAATGAATACATATCCACTATTAGACTTCCCTACTATCAACATCACCGCCGTTATCGGCATCTACATATCCCGCTAACTTGTGTACTAGATTCTGAAACATAAGGACTTTTTATTGCTTGCCATTGGTATCTCAAAATTCACTTCATAGCTTCCCCGATGTTCTCACTGGAGTTGAACATATATCTCACTGGCAAATCGCGACATATTGCAATAATGAGTCACAATTGCACCATGGCATACCTAAGACTACCTCTATGACATGGAGCACCTTATCGTATACTCACAAAATCATTTCGGTCTCGGGTGAATGTTGTATTGATAATTAGAAGCGACACGGGCTTGCATCAGCATGTTGAATCGGCAGTTACCTTCTTCGGTATTCCTCTTTGCATGTCAATCTCGGAGAATCGATCTACGATTATTCTAAATCCCGAAATTTTAGCCGCTACTTTAGGTCGCCCATCCTTAAATCACGAAAATTGTTTCTTGACGTGTTACTTTATACACCAAAATCGCTCCAATCAACATATCATGTAGAGCATAAAGAAGTAAAGATGAATATCTCAAGATTTGAAACTTCCTTATGTAGCAGCGATTAATTAGGTCTACGCAACTCACAAACTTCAGCCTTTTGATGAAGTTATCAACATTAATATTCAACTTGAGGCTTGTTTTGAGCCTCTGACTCTTACGAGTTTACAGACCAAATCTTCTTTCCTCAACCTCAAAACCCTTCCGGTTGCTTCATGAATAACTCTTCATCTACATCACCATGTAGAAACGCCGTTTTTACATCCATCTAATGAAGATCTGCGGATGCATCTACCATTTACCCGATTCGAGCAGTTAAATCCCGCGAGCGACTACGGGTGATAATATTTCAGTGTAGTCGATCACTTCCCTCTGTTGAACTCGGCTGACAGCCAAAAGCGAGCCTTATAGCGTTTATTTTTCCATCCTGTTACTCGCTTGATTCGGTAGACCCATTTATTCTCTGATATTCTTCTCACAGCTTCGCAGCGCCTTACCAACTCCGGCATGTTTCGATAGTGACTCCATCTCCTCTTTCATCGGTAACTCCGGCTTGATCGCGTCATCGCGCCATTGCTTTGTCATAACTAACGAGGGCTCGCCTGCATCGAGTTAATAGCAAAAGTTAGCGAGGAGGAGAATACCTCTGAGTTGGTTCTTTGCGGCAGAATAGTTCTCACGAGACCCGAGGGTATGCAGCGATCACTATGAGGGAACAATCTCTTTCCTGTTGATCACCGATAGAAATGTTATCTTAGGACTTCGGTCATCTCTCCTCCATCCCAGACCATCTCTACCATAAGAATTTGGCGGCCTGCTTGAGATCTTCGGGTTGAACCCAGGAGCAAGGGCATGATCTAAAAAGATGCCATTTGGAAGTACCGAGTCATGCGCCTTCTCCTCGTTGACTTCCTTGGTATTTGGTTGTGACTTCCCACTTCACGCTTCTTTCTCCTCGACACTTTACGGCCGATCTATACAACACTGTTCTATTTGAGAGACCGCGTCCACTTGCTTGAATGATCTTCGGTTCTTCAAATCATAGAACACGTATCCCATTGTCGTCATAACGATAAAAGTAACAAATGTTAGATTTAGCCTCCCAACTTGTTTCGGCATTTGCATCAACATGAAAATACACCAGAAACCAAATACTTTTCGAGGAAAAGAATAGTTTACAGCTAGCCGAACTCATCTCTTCGGGAATTGAAATTCGGAGGAATTTGAGGTCTCTGTTATCAAAGAGGATTAAGTATTGATTGCGTCAGCAAACGTTTGAGGTAGACCACAATGTAACCTCGTACTTCCTTGCGTTCATTCAACGTCTGTTCATCCTCTCGGCTACTCCGTTACATTTGGGGTGTTCCCGAATAGTCTTTTTGTATCCTGATCCCCATTATCGGCACAATATTGCTTGAAATCCTTATCGTATATTCGGACAAATTGGCGGATACAAGCATTCCACTCTCATTACGTCATTTCTCAGCCATAGCTCTCCCGACTGCCCGAAGACCTCGTACACCTCAGTTTATTCTTGAGAAAATAAGCCAGACCTTTCTCGTCGCACCATCAATGAAGTCACATAATACGATGCACCTACGGAACCAACGAGGCGCGGGTCCCCGGACATGCAGTGGCAGAACTAATTTGGAACATATGGTTTCCCATCTCAATGACTTTGGACACCTTAGTCTTAGCATGGTTTCCATCTCAATGACTTTGGACTTGATTCCTCCCAAAATTTGGAACTCTCATTTTGTACTCTTTCTGTAAAATACAATAATTTTAGATGGTACAAAATGAGGACCTAATGTTGTTTTAGGATAAACATAATGAAAACATAAGAACTGTAGAAAGAAAGGAATGAATTATACCTCAGAAGAGAAACAGCTGCAAAGATCTAATAGTCTTTTCGTACATCAGCACTGGACTTGTTGCTCTACTAAGTTCTCAACTCTTGGATTCTAAAGTGTGACAACAAAATTAATGCATCATAAATTAGAAAATGAAGTCTTCTAACTAAACCATATTGAAATTCACTGAAACCAACTTCTCCCAACTTCCTCTATTCTGACAACTCAAATGTAACTAAAATACACTCAGTTTGTACTTGTACGGATGATGGAAACCATATTGATGATTAAATGGAAACCAAGTTCCTCTATTTGGATAACTCAAATATAACTAAATACACTCAGTTCTGTTAAACACTCGTTAGGATGAAATTAGAGCTGAGTCCTGTCGAACAGATAGATATTGATGGACTGTGTACTTTAAATGATTGCCTACATGCAGGGGAAGGTATCCTTTAATGGACAATTACAAAACTCCAAAATAAAGACTGCCCAGCATCATTTGAAAAATATAAAAATGAAAACAACAATTTGAATTTGTATGCCTCTATCTCTGTTGAGTTTCGTGTAGACAGTATACTTTAGTAAATGTAATCAATAATGAGTATGAGCTCAAGAGGAGAATCTAAAAGCAAAGAAGAAACTATCAACAACAATGTGATAAATAACCGATCCAATATGCCTACGGATCCAGCTTGAAATGACTTTTTTCCATTATGAACCCCTTTAAAAGTCCCTATTTTATGGACTCATTTTCAACCTTTGAGCTAAAACAACTTTATTCCAATATAGCATTTCTCCCTCCTGATACTTCCTTCACAAAAGGAGGATCTCACCATGAAAATGTTGTTGCGTTTCTGAACATCCATATTGATATTTGTCACACCATAAGACACATTTAATGTATCTATTTGGAATGGGCACTTTTGGACCCCCTTAACTGTTAGGATTGGATTTAAAATATAAATTCTTAGTAGTTTCAACTGTCAGTAAAAAAGCAGCCAATTTAAGTGCGGAAATAAGCAGACTTGCAGAAATTTTACTCACAGGTTCCACTTCAATGTGAAAGTGCACCGTCCTGTTGCTCTTTAGCGAGAATCAGCAATAAGCAGGAAGATGCGTTCTGAAGCCTATTTAGCTATAATCTATGTTGAGTATTTTCTTATACACCAAAATCTCGACCACAAAATATCAACAACAGATAAACTTTCTAAAGTTCTTCAAGAACAAAAACTATGTTCTTCGATAATATTAAAGACCTAATATTATTCTAGGATGAATTTTCTCTATTCTATGTATTTGTGTGATGAATAAAACTCATGAGGTAATCATCCCTATATTTTATAGGCAAGAGGTATAACCTAGTTAGACTCAGAACCTTGAAATTGGGCCAAAGCGTCTTAAATTACTTCGGCCCGGCGTGCGTCGTGATACGCCATAATGACTTATACTACATGATGGAGGTCGGGCTTCTCAATTGAACTCCGTGACCCTCGTGGTGACCACGGCTCGATGGAAGTCACGGCATGTATAAAACACCGTGCACCTTGACCTCCGTCGGCTCATCGGCTCCACTTGAAGACATTTTCGGATGCATCATCTTGAAAACACCATTACGGCCCGGCCTTCCAGTTCATCGTCCACGAACTCTCAGCTGAGGTGATCCGACTTTAGTCACGCTAACTAGAATCAGGAACATCCTGATGACGCAACTTGACTGCAGAAGAGAATACAGAATAGTGTTACACCGTTGGACTTTTCCTAGATTTCGGACAATCATCTTCATTCTACTGTCTTTGCACTTCTTGGTCTTCGTAGATCTTGACCGAGCACCAGAAACACTCGAGTTTGATTGGTCATCAATGAATTTCTCTCTTCTTCTACCTTCCATTCCGTCGGCGATTTCCTTGATCGAATTCATTGACCACCGATGTTTAGTCGAGAACATCTTTTCAACCCGGTTAACAAAGAATCAAGAAGTTGGGGAATTACCTCTCGCGCGATTTTGAAACACGCTCGCTACTTTCAGATGATTCATCGGCCTGAGAACAGAGTTTGCATCCTTCCCCGAGAGTTCCTTGACCTTGTGTTATCACCAAGCAGTATTACATTACATCGGGTTGGGGTATCTTCGGTATGATACATCTTCATTTTGCCCGCGGCTCCTCAAAATCTCCCCCAGAGAACACTCTTGGCAAATCGAGCAGGGAATTTCTGGCGTAATCTTTTCTATCTTAAGTAGAAACTCCCATGTCGAATACTCACTGCTTTTCCTGCACTCCCGGATCCTGCAACTTCCAACCTCTTACGAGAACCGTCAGTCAAGTATAGAGTACTGACTTACGCCCTTTTACATTACCGTGCTCCCGAACAACACTGCATTCTGTATCTTGTGAGTTCGATAACCATCTCTTATCAGTACTGACTCACCCGAAATTAAACTATTTCCTAATTTGAACATACCACCTTTGTCGATTTCCAAAAGAACCATTCGACAACTTCAAATTCACATCTCCCGTACACTACGTCAGTTGTTCGCGTCGGCGAAGATGAGCAGTCCCATAATTCTTCAAAACATAATTCACCATTACATCTACGTAATGATATGAAAAGAAGCTCGAGAATCTACTATCGAGGGAATTAGCATGACATTCGCAGGGTCTAAAACCAAAGCGCCGAGAATAATCGCTCCTTGCAACATGAGCATCGCATTAGCTGCGATTACCGTGTGACCCTCGTTTTATGACCAAGCCACGCCAAGATCACGAAGGTATACACCTACTCACATGATCCTCCCTATTTCCAAAACCTCACGTCTCTGTTCTTCCTCTTACACTTAATCTGCAGGAACCCTTAGCACCTTCAACACATGAAGCTTTACAAATGCATCCCTCGGGCAGGATCTCGGCTACAACCTACCTTAAGTTCTTCTTGTTGGAAGTACCCTATGAGAATTTTAACCTCCGCCTGGGTGAACCACAACTTTTCAGGGGTAGCAAGCCAACAAAAATCGGACCTTAAATGCAAGTCATCAAGGTAACATCTACCGTCGGCCGGTTGATTAATATTATTGAAATCATTAAGGTGTCTCGCTAGCAAGTGCGATTTTTTCATGAAGTACCTTGTAATATTTGCGAAGGTTTTCTCCTCACAGTCCTTATAAAGCCTTAAATACATTACTTTGTGGTGGTCTCCTTAGCAACATTAGCGACAATGTTTCTTGACAAACAAGGTAAATCCGCCCCAAATTTTACTGTCCAATTCCATCCAGTATCATCTCATCTATCTTCTCGAGAACTTTCTCCACTTGAGTGGTTTGTTCGGTTTCTTTCCGTGCAGATAATCTTCCATCGCATCTTCGATGGAAAATCGTTCATGAGATTTCTCTCTGACATGTATCCTGATTCCTTAAGCTTCCGGCCATTGATTCTTAAACTCACAACCAAGCTACGACCAAGCTCTGATACCAATTGTTAGGATTTAAGACCCCCTAAATCCTTCCGGTTTCAAAGCGATCAATATAAGCGACGAGAAATTTAAGTGCGAAGCCATGAGACACAATTATCTGAGTTCCCACTTGATGTGAAAGTGCGTCCACATTCTTCAGCTACTTGAGAATCCACTAATAAACCAGAAGATCGTTACAAGCCTACCACTAGCTATAATCTATGTTGAGTATTTTCTTATACACCGAAAATCTCAACCAAAACTTCCTATCAAGAACAAAGATAAACTTTCTAAGTTCTTCAAGAACAAAAACTATGTTCTTCAATAATATTAAGACCCTAATATTATTAGGATGAATTTTACTACGATACATATATTTATGTGATGAATAAAACTCTCATCAAATCTCTCTGTATATTTTATATAGGCAAGAGGTATAATAACCTAAAAGATTAGACTCAAATTATGAAAGAATTAATGACCAGCAAAACATGTGCCCAAATTACTTAGGCCGTCGTGTCGTGACACTGCCATTGTGACGATACTCACGATGGAGATCTGGCTCTACTATCATCCCGGCTCAACCGTGACCCTCCATCGTGACATACTCACGATGGAGGGTCCATGACGATCGCTCTGTAAAAAAAAATTCTTCACTCTTTTTCAACACTTCTTTCCCCATGTTCTTTAATTCACTTAATGTTTCTATTCAGCCTTCAAAAACTTACAGAAACCAAACCCTATCTCCTGTGCATCATCATGGCTATTAAGAAGTAAAATATTTCACTAATCAAATTCAAAGCCTCCCATATTATGTCAACCTCAAATATGTTTCTAATAATAATAATATCTCTTTTTGAATAATACCAAATATAACAGCTCTATAACTTCAGTGATTATATTGTTTAATTTCTTTTTATCTTGATTACTACATTGTTAATTCTGTTTCCATTACTCTTGGTTTTAGAGTTTATGAAGTTGTTGGGCAGGAGATAATAGTTCAAAATTAGATACAACCAGAAAGAAAAATTTTCATGATAAAGTGAAGTTAAAAATCTGTTAACAATGACATGCAGACAACAGCCACCAAAATCAGTTGGTCAGCCTGCATAGAAGTCTCCATAACATGTCTAAATGAAAATGTAAGATTTGTAAATGAAGATAAGGAACCTGGAGGTATATTTGAGCTGATATAAAATATAGCAAAGGTCTGGTTGCTACAAGTTGTAATCTTGAGTCGAGATGCAAGTAGGGGACTTGAGGAGCGAGGCGGGAAACGCCCTAAATAAAAATTTATGGACAAATTAGAAATGAATGCGTTAATAAAGATATAATAAAAAATATCCCACTCTTTAAAATATATAAAACCATTAAATACATGATGCAATGAAAAATAAAATAATGATGCAATAATATAAAAAGCGACAAAAATAAGTTACTCAATCGGTAATTCTATTTCAAAATTAGCTCATCTGATAGAAAGGTCTTATTATTGTGAGCTTATTATAACTAGGAGGAGTACATAACCATCAATTTGGTGGCAACAGCTGATAATACCAGCCTTTGATAATGTGGTTCTTGCAGAAGACAGATAAGCGAAGCCTCTGTAGTATAAAACATTCTTTTAATTTCTTTGATCAATTGGTCTCTAAAGTATAAAACATTCTTGCAATTTCTTGATCCAATTACAGATATAAAACTGAATACTAAATGATGTCATGATAGGTGAAAAACAAACTTTCTTTTTTTAAAGGCGGACACTGCATTGCGCTCCTGACCAAAGTAACCTCCCTAAATTCAGGGACTCAAATTTCTTCTCAAATTCATCTTCAGCTTTTGCATTTTCAAATTTGTTGAGCTGATTGTTGCTTTCTTACAACTAGTAATCCATTGCCCTTTAGGTCAGTAAATGTAGCTTTTTAACTTTCACCGGAATATGAGCCTTGTCGCCTCTCATTACAAAGCTTACAAGTAAATTTTCAAGTTCCTCACTTGTCAGCTCCCTTGTTTCTCCTAATTTGTCACATGAATTCCATAATAGAGGTTCTTGGTTCCATGACCAAATTGATAGCGGAACCCATTCACGAGAACTACTACCAATATTATTACTTCCACTTTGAGAATTCATCTTATCAAGCTGCACAATGTTATAATTTAAAAAAAAATAAATAAATAATGGAACCAAAAAATAGCATATGAATATATGGTCTAGCTTCCAACTTCCAAAGTTTATGATTATTGTATATGACTATATGGTCCAGCTTCCAACTTCCAAGATAATCAAAAAAGCAATCAAAAATAATCACAAAAGCAATCGAAAGTTTTATGATTACTGTATATGACTATATGGTTCTAGCTTCCCAACTTTAAGATTATTTGAATCAAAATAATTACAATCGATAAAATGATTAAAAGAAACAAAATAACAATTTAATCATAAAAGTTTAACTAACGATAATCAACTAATCATCATTTATTTTTACTATTTATTTTTTAAAATAATTTAATTAAAATCAGAATATATTAAATTGTCGAACGTCGATCCGTCGAAGCGTCCCACATTTTGCCAGAAAGCATTGCCTTTTCGAGCGTCCCGCACCGAGACCATCCCCGCCGTCCCCATGCCGTCCCGTCCCATGCGTTTCGGGATAGGGGTCTTATAAATAATTAGTACCCGTGCTTCTAGGCACAACAACAGGCCACCAAATTGGGTGGAAAAGTTGCTATGATTTGAGCTTGCAAAACCATTAGGGAAAAGAGGCATGAAAGAGAGGAGAAATAATAAAGAAGTTAATTAAAAGTTGAGCTTTGTTGTGAGAGCCGTGAAAGGTTTGAAGTTTGTTTTTGGAATGCAGAGGTGTAAGCTATGAAGTGGGTTAGTGCAATTCCCCATTTTTTGAAATCCAAAACTTTTTAACAATTTCGTCTAGACACACCTGAACTATTGTGATAATATTTTAAAATGAGATTCTTAAATCTTTTCAGCCTTTTAAATAAGGCGTTTGAGAATCTTTTGACACCTAAACTTTTTCAAATTGTCTTTTGGTATTGTTGCGTTGTTTTTAAATGAATTATATCTGAAGTTAGTTATATTGAAAATATGGATTTTTAGACGAAATTAGTGAAGTTCAGTCACTAAAAAAAACATTTCTTAATTTGATTATCCCACCTTTTAAATAGGCATTTTGAGAGATCTATTATATAACGTAACCTCACTATTTAGTTTTAAACATGCTCGATTCTATAAATCGAGAAAAAGTTTCTTTACATTGTTTCTGGACATACTAAAAAAATAAACAAAGTAACAAAATTAAGTAAACTCCATGGAATTATTTCAATTTAATTGATCATGAAGATAAAAAGTATTTTATTAAGGGATTGAATAATATTACTGATATATAATAAAAAGTACTTTTGTCAAAAAAGGATTGATCATGAAGATAAAAAATACTTTATTAAATGATAAAAATAGAAAGACTAAGATAAAATTACATTTAAATTCTATATGATCAAATAAAAAGGAAAGATGAATTTTTACTACATGAGTAGTAAATTAAAATGAAAAAGTGTGATTCATTTCTTGCAAAATGTGTTAGAATCAAGATCTATCCTTTGGGAATGCCCTAAACGTAAAAAAGGCACAAAATTAATTGTCAATATCCACTTTACGGCCA
This sequence comes from Lithospermum erythrorhizon, assembly GCA_019722365.1. Classification (NCBI taxonomy): domain Eukaryota; kingdom Viridiplantae; phylum Streptophyta; class Magnoliopsida; order Boraginales; family Boraginaceae; genus Lithospermum; species Lithospermum erythrorhizon. Next base: position 84,273 of record JADFUC010001710.1, read on the forward strand.
AATTTGAATATACCACGACGGCAAGATATGTCCTTTCGAATAAGGCGAACTTTGAAGAAAGCTCTCATCTTTATCAATAGACTTAGTAACCTTTGCAATTCACATAGTATAGGTCAACTTGATATGATCAACTTGCAAGTGGTCTAGTGGATGTACACATATATATACTATAAATTCAATCATAGAACTCTCACATGTCTATCTTCACTTCTACATATATATCCCTCCAAATTTGCTTCATCTTTAGATTCTTCTATATTCCACATGCAAAATTCTGAATTCTTGAAAATCAATTAAAAAAAAGCTAGCAAAAGTTGCCGGACGGCTTTTACACTACTTGTACATTTGTCAACAAATTGTGAATACTTGATATTTAAGGTATCACCTCGTATTGTCATTTGCATTTGTATCTTTCTAATTGTCTAAATCCAATTAGATTGGCTAAGCATTTCTCACGATTTTAGTAACCCCTTTTGTTTGTCTTTTTCTATTCCAAACTTGATGCTTTATTCATCAGATTCAGCTTTTATTTTTTCCTGGGAGGAGAACATTATTTTTGCGATTTCTTTTACATTATAGATCATGGATCAAGAAAAGGGTGTTGCAGTTGATCAACCAAATGAAAACCCAAGTGCCATTATTAATATCAGTGTACAAGAAAGTTGTGAGACTAAGGCAATAACCAACAGTGATGAACATCAAGTAGACTATAGTTCTGGAACAAAAGGGTTGAATAAATATTTTAAGGAAGAAGGTAAAGAAAGATGTGGGACATGTATTGTGGACATGGGAGATGAAAATGGTGATAAAATGGGGGATATTGCAAGTCAACATCTGTGTAGAATATGCCATTTGAGTGCATTGGAAAGTGGTAAAAGTTTAGTGGATTTGATTACACTTGGTTGTGGATGCAAAGGTGAGCTTGCTTTTGCTCATTCACATTGTGCAGAAGCCTGGTTCAAGCTTAAAGGCAATAGGTATTGGTTTCTTGGAACAAAACTACTTGAAATATAGCTTCTAAATTTGGGTAATTTTCCTTAATTAATACAGTACTTTTGAGTCATTATTTTGTTTCCATTCGAAATTAATTAATACTCCTCCGATTTTTTTTTCTTGACATCCTAGCAAAAATTTCTTGTTTTTGTTTACTTGTAATTCTACATTTTCTATGTTCTCTGTGCTTCTTTTTCCTATAATATCCCTAAACATTAAATGCATTTGAGTAATTTTTTCTTCTTTAATTTGAATATTTTATAAGAATCTGTGTAGAGTCAAAATTTCATCGTCTTATAAATGAGTTTAGAAAAGTAAAACAATAATATTCCTTAATATTTGTGTCAAAGTCTTGGATGACAATTAAAAAAAATCGGAGGAGTAATATTTTAATTCTTGTAAAGATGTAGAATATATTTATGAGCCTCTTAGCCAACTGTTACATTAATTTGATGTTTGTTGAGAGTTGAGTCATACATTGCCGTATGAGGTATGGTCATTGTATGAGATTAGGAGTATGGTGTATAAATTAATTTTTTTCGTTCACAATGACAATGACTTTGATGTATAATTCTTTAAGGGTATGATGTGTGGATGGTTCTCCATCTTTTTAGCTTTCATCAGATGTTAGAAAATTTGAAGTGGATTGACTTTCAAGGCAAGTGACAAATTGTCAATTGATATCAGTTTCCAATACATGGTAATTGATTTTAGCATTTCTCAACTTAATATTTTGTTTGAATTGAAAAGAGAAGCTTCCTAAAATACTGAATTGCTTTCAAGGAATTTCCCTTGCAGTTGAAGAGGTACATTGCTTTCTTCCATCTGAGTAGTCGCTTATAATTATTCATCCTAGGAAATCAAGGGCTCGAAATAGTAAAGTGTACTTACCATTTTTCAAGTTTAATCAGGGTGACATGTAAAATTAACCGTTTACCTTTCAGATTACGATGAATGATAGTGATAGAAAAAGAACTGAAAAAACAAATATTTTGCTGGTCTGCCTCTAGTGAGGAGATGAATAAAAAAAATTAGAATACCTCACCAATTTCGAATTGAGTTGTGCCACAATCGAAGCTTTCAGAATTTGCTTCTAAATTACATGGGATAGATAGACCCTATTAATCTCCCTACCAGTAGGCTGATGTTCTTAGAAGTTACTTGTAGAAAGCCTCTTGGTCATGTATTGCTTATCTTCTTTATTATTGGAACCGAAATTTAGAGAAAAAGTGAGACTACCTTTAAAACTTCTCAACTAGGAAACTATCAGTAAACGAGTACAATGTGACTCCACCCTCTTTTATTCTCCTTCAACACTGAAAGGAGAAGTACGACATTTCTTGGTTTGCAGCATCTTGGTTCAGTCAAGGGACATGACTGTTTGGCTTACTATCATGTAGAACGGTAACCCCTAAAAAATAGCATCGTTATTCAAGCATCAAGCTGAGCTGATGAAGGTGGTTGACTGGTTGTAGTCTAAATTGAAAGTAAAATAGCCGAGGACGTGGAGAAATAGTGTCTGCAGAATTGATAGTTAGTACTCAATTGATTTTGACGTTGATTAGATATTGCAATTGTGCATCATGTTCAATTTGTACATGTTATCCTACCGGTTCCATTTTGATCTAGTCATCTGCAACTTTAAAAAAAAACACCCATTGCTTCTGATATGAGAATCGGCAGGCGCTCTGGCAAGCTAGGCGAATTTAATGTTACCGAGTCATGCGCAGCTTGTTCACATAGATTCAACTAAGGTTGTAGGAGCATATGATTTTTTAGATGTTAAAACAGTTCTGAAAATAGTTAAAAGGCTTGAGTCTTCCAATCTCCTTCTCTATCCTACGTAGCCTCCTCTCCCTTACAAGAGTTTAAGTTTGGTGCTGAACAATGATGATGGTGATCTTGCTAGTGCCCCACCTTGAAGGAAATTTAGTCTCATACTCTCGTAGCCATGTGAACATAAATGAAATTGTATAGCTGACTACCTTGTGGGATAATGCTTGTTTGGTTTACGTGAACATAAATAGAGAAGGCATGCCTACTGGCCATCCTTCAACAAAAACACCTGGACTAGCTTACACATCAATTGTTGATGCTAATTAATTCAATTCGTCATCTTTTTGCATGAACCAAATGGTTGGCTTTTACAAGTCCTTCATAAGTACACAAGTTTGTGATAATTACTCATTTTTCATGTTTTTTGTGGAGCTCATTTTTTATGTTCTAATAACATTATATGTTCTTCCTCCTGCAGAATATGTGAAATATGCGGTGAAAGTGCACATAATGTCACAGGAGCAGTTGATGTGAGATTTATGGAGGAATGGAACGAAAACAGATCGGCTGTTAGTGGCATCGACTCATCTGAAAGAAGAGGCTGGCAAGGCCAGCCACTCTGTAACTTCTTGATGGCATGTCTGGTAATAGCATTTGTGCTCCCATGGTTTTTTCGTGTGAATATTTTTTAAATTAACAACATAGATCACAAGAGCAAGTATTTCCTCAGTTAGGCATGATTCTTGTGTAATGGCTCTAGTTTGCTGCATTTTCTCTTAATTTATGGCCACTGCAATGAGGCAAGTCCCTTGCTGAAGTAGATTTAAAGGTGTTTTGATGATCTAAACCTTATTGATTGTAACATGCAGATTGGGATTTGCCAAGATTCTTCATGTGCTTGAATTTAGGCAGTTTGATATTACCACTTACCAGTTTGAGAGATTCCACAAATCTTGAAATATATATTCTTCCAGTCGCACATGCTTCATGATTTACATATCCCGAATGTTAGAGAAGATATCTACCTCCTTTATGAGCCTCCTTTGATGCCTCCTGAAAGAATATATATATTTTTAGGAAGGGCACAACTGAAAACTAAAAAAACAATTATCTTATTTTCTTTGAACTATTCTTTTAAAAAACAAATCTCACACTATACCAGAAATAAGATGATTCAATTATAACGACCACTAATAATAGGGATTAATAAGGCAACAAATGTTCCATGTGATTTTTCCCTTTTCATTGAACTAGCAAACTCGTACGTGTGTTGTACATAGAATACATATGACAAGGAACAATAATCATTTATCAATTATGAAGTGCAATCAATATATGTTAATTGCTAATAAATATAGAGAAATGAAGTCATAATTTGAATGTGAATTTTTAATTACTTATACGTTGGATAGCTAATATAATCATATTTTTTCATTACTCTAGTGTTTCATTCAAAGACAAATTAAATAAATACATGAATGCATACACATGTTTCTTCACCTTATAGGCAAATTAATTTTAATGTGATATCTTCTTTTTTTTAATGTGATATCTTTTATTATAACAAAATCATTCTACCTTGATTTTTTGTTCAAATTATTACTATTAATATTAGTTCTCTTTTGACCAAAATATGATTGTCAATAGAAATCTTCCCTCTGATAAAAGTACTCATCTCTAGCTATAATTTGCTTAGAAAAAGTGTAATCGTTCACTCCCGAGTTAATCGGTTGTCACTTGCAACCGTTAACAACACTTGCGCTCCTTGCTTGAGTACACCATGACCACATAGGCAAAATAAAATAAAGTGTAATAAAGTAAATAACATGTGAGATGGTAGCTTCGGTTCGGTCTTGATAATGCTTGCTGTCTGAGGGAGTGTAAGAGCCTAGTGAAGGATTACTGCCCAGATGCAAGTTACAAATAAGAACTTATCTGAATGCTAAATGCGTTTCTACTCGCTATTCTACTCTGTCATGGTGAATAAGTCGGCCCCCACTCCCAGCGACTTGAGACACCTACTCCTTGCGTCATACTACTCTCCCACATTATGTGAGCATACAATGATAATCAAATAAAAGCAAAAGCGATTCGTAGCAGTGTGCTTAACGGTGGTACAAATTACATGGGAGTTTTATAGAACAATTACATCATTAGAAACACAAACACAAAGAAAAACTCTCAAATCTTTTTCCTCACAAAACAATACATAACAATATATTATGAAGTGTTAGTTGGCTAGGTCTGCATATGAGGTCACTTATATGAACTCTATAAACAAAACTTTCCATATCTTGAAAATAATAAAGGTTCGATCACTTTTGCCTTTATAAATAAGCGTGTGAATGCTTCTTACTTTTTAGCAGTCGAGAATTATTTTACATTCTGCGTGTCACCTATAGCATATTAATGAAAGATCTTCTTCATACAAGGAAACAAATGTTCTCGAATATCTAGATACGTCGTATTTGTTAAAGGCGATACGCTATTGACGAGATGGAATGACATCGCAAAATACTTGGCCAGTAGTCATGTACTTCAACAAACTCCCCGTTTGGATAAGTTTTTAGATTTGATGGGTCTTTGAGGACCCATATTTACTATCATGAGATCTTTCTTTATGTGGCGCTTGATCATAAGTTTTTTTATGATTCATTCTTCCATGAATTATTTGAAAGTGAAAAAAAGTTTATCAAAATTGAAATGAAAAAATAAGTAGCTACCCACCAAATTAGCAATTTTTTCTTTCTTGAATATCGGTGATCAATTAATTCTTTATAACGTACTCTATTTTTTTTACAAATAAGTCAGTAGTCGTTGGCGTTTTCCACAAAACAAATTACTTGAGAACCTTGCTTGAGAACCCCTTGCCGTCACACGATAACATATATAACCCATGAAATGATAGAGAATAAGCGTAAATAGCTGCAAATAAAAGAGATGGACATAAACCATAAAAACACAATAACATATCCAAAATGTCATCACAATTGTTAAAATATCGACTAAACGGTGCGAAAATAAGTAGCTAACATTAGGAAACAACTTTGAGGACATCGGAAGAATAAAAACAAGTAAACTCGCGCCGCCAGAGTTACCATCAGGACTATCTCCCCGTTATTCCCCAACATAACCAAAGCATCAAAACAACATATAAAATGACACGCGACCAAATAAATTTACATTGTGGAGGCCTGCGCACCATTTGTCGGCCCGGCATTTGAGATCCCGACCTCGAGAGTCCAGCCTTCCCAGCCAAACTCCCCAAGCCTGGCCTCCGGCCGCAGTTTCCGGGCTAGGGCGACTGAATCACACCTTCCCGGATCCGTGATCTCGTCCCTTGAGGATTTTTATGCGTTTTCGATTGCAGGATGTTGAATAATGGTATTCCAGAATTCGAACCTATTTTGAAGATAACAAATTGTTTAATCGAACTAATCCGTTTTTCAAGTGAACATGCTTTGAGGAGTCAAATTCTTAATAATGTTCAAGCGGCTTTAAAATGTTGATCGGGATGTTAGGAGGCTCATGGATGAGTCTATCAAAGCGCCAAAACTTTCCGAGGGCCGTGTTCTTTATTGTCATAGAGCGTTTGTAAAGAAACTCTACACTCTAGTATATTATGGATTTTTAAATATGTGAGTAATGACTTTTGCGATTTAATCTAATTGTGTGTTTAAAATCGATGGTCCGTAATTTCTAAATCAGTAAATGATTAAATGGTTAGTCTCATACAAATGATTGTGTCATTTCGTTTGAGGGTGAAGTGAAGCGATCTTTAGTTTAGAAAAGATATTTCGAACCATCGAGACCCCATCGAGAGGTTCTGGTCGATGTTAGAGACCTCGTCGAGACTACGGTCTCCGATAGGGTCGATGATCGAGACCGCGACCTCAGAGCCAGGATCTGCGAGCGGAGCTCTTGCGGCCGTTGCCTGCGTCGTCGTGGGCTCATCGAGACCCCGGTCTCGATAATGAGGTCACGTCTGCCAGGCTAACTTCGGCCTTAATTCTTGTGCACTATTTAAAGCCTCTTCTTTTCAAAACACAAACAACTTTGCAAATCTTTGACCCTATTTTACGAGCATTCAATTAAATTTGCAAACAAAAAGAAATAAGAAATCATAACTCCTACACATTTAATTCAACATTATCTTTTGTAGAGAGTTTCCTAGTTGTGTGATTATTTCCATTTCTCAAACATTTATTGTATTGAGTGAAATCCTTGTGTGGGAAGCATAGGGTTGCTATTCTAGGTTGAGTAGTATATTGAAATCACCGGAAGTATTCTTGGGTTCTAATCAAAGATCGATTAGAATTAGAAATCTTAGCGGTAGCTTGGGTCACTTAGTGGAGGCAGCTAGGTGTTTGATAATAGGCTTGAGAGAGTTGCTTGTGGCGTGTATTCAAATATTTGCTAAGTAGATTTATCTTTGCCAAAATCGAGTTGGAAAGCCGTGATTGACGATAGGGGAGCCGAAGCTCGTTAAAATCGTCTTTTATTGTTTCTCTTTCCTTTCTTTTGCCTGTTAACTTTATTTTTGCTAATCAATTTGATTATTGTATATTGTTATTAATCTTTCGAGCTTGGGTTTGTAGAATCTACTCAGCATTAATCCTTATTATCATTTGTGTATTAATTCCGCGTTCTTAAGATTTAAAGCTTCGAAAAGATTAATATAGGAACTTAAAACCTTGTGCCCCCTCACAGGTTAAATCTAGGCTAACAATTGGTATGAGAGCCCGTGTTACGTATTAAGCTTAAAATCTTGTAGAAAAGGTCGCTGGGTAATGCGGGAATATGGGTAGCTCGGGGAACTTTTATGTTGAAGGTAGGTCGGAGTGCGAGGCCACGTTGCTTGATGGATCAAATTATGACTGTTGGTTGCAGCAGCGTTCAAAATATCACGTGCAGCATCGTACAAATTATGGAGAGTGATGTCAAGGGACCACTCGTTCAAATGAAATACCAAATTCTTCAAGCCGGTGCTCATGGAACTTGACCAAAGTGGAAGAGGCCAATGCCAAAATTAGGTGCCGTGATAGGAGTTCCACGATTGAAGATGTTGACAAAGAAAGAGGATGGTGTGCTAAGGGATGAGGAACTCAAAGAAAGTGGAGTTGAATTCCAAAGCCGTTACATGTTCTTCACCGATACCATGTGTATGGAAGAGTAATAGCAAGTCAAGGGATCTGTCGGCCAAGGAGATATAGGACTTGCACAGAAACTTCATGTTAGTTCTAGTCAAGTGAAGACTAGGGGCTCGACTTTTTGACTAGAGAGAATATCAAACCTTTAAAGGAAATGTATCATGGAGAATCATCAAAGATATGCATCAAAGGTTAGTACCATAAATCAGCAACTTGGTTTCTACAGGGAAGACATTCTCCTTAGAAGGAAATTAAATGGGAGAATCATAGAAGCCGTAAAATCGAGTTTGGCCCAAAGGTGTGTGCTATAGAAGCCAAGCCAAAGATATCAAAGACCGCTTCCCACGAAGAGCTCACATCGGATCCTTAGCGAAGAAGGAAGTGATTGCTAAGAACAAGGCTCGGGGTAGGGACAAAAAAAAGAAAATAGCTCTTGTGGCGGCTAAAAGTTCAAAAAGTAAACTGAAAAAAGTAAAAGGCGATAGAAGATGATGAAGATATGGTCATGTTAGCTAGGGGCTTTCAAAAAGTTTCTAAAATTCAAAAAAAAGTAACAATGATCATGGTCATAGAAGCTTCAAGAAATATATTATTATTAATTATGAAAGGAAATGCGAAAGGCAAGACAAGAGGGCAAAATCAAAAGAAATAACGCGCTTTGAATGCAAGAAGAGCGGACATACCGAGATTAAAACTTCGTTAAAATGGGTATTGTGTTTCTGCTTTCCTTGCTCTTTGCTTTCAAGTAGTCTTTTTATTTTGCTAATCAATTTTGATTATTAATATTGTTGACTAATCGCCTACCGAGCTTGGGTTGTAGATCCCCATCGCGTTAATCGCTTATTATCGTTGTGTATTAATTCGCATTCTTAAGATTAAAACTTCGAAAAAGTTAATATAGAACTTAAAGGCTTCTTATTACTTCCCCCCCTACAGGTTTAAATCTAGGCTAACTTTTTGGATGCTCCATCGGTCTCAAACTAGTTTGGAGGAATGTAGACATGGACCATCAGAGTAGCTTGGGCTGCGATAGTGAATTTCTGAGAGTTAGCTTAACTAAATACGCATCATTGAGTACATCCGAATGTTGATACTCGATAAGAACTACGTGTGCTTCTACGTTATGGTACCATTATGGTGCATAGCAAGCCATGGATATCTGATGGAGGCTGAAACTGACATGGGATTGAGGCAAGTTGAGCAACGGTCACGATCAAAGATGAATTGTCAAAGTTGAAGGAGGCCCCACCTTCAACATCGTATGCGGAGCAGGCCTTGGTCTCGAGCTTTAACTTTGTAGAGAGTGTGTGTAGTAGGTACTGATTCCTTTGACCACCTTATGCGAACAACATGCTTAATGCCGATCTTGACGAAGGAATTTTTCCACTGGTAGGCCAAGAAGTATCCTTCGCCCCTAATTGACTCCTTGACAATCTTGGGCATAATTGGAGATAAATTACCCGATTTCTCTCTATTTTCTCCCACGAATAGACATTAATAATCTTTGGTGAAAAATCAATAACCACGATTTTAAATTGTTACCTTTTGAAAATTGGCCAGCTACCGGGGTTATCAAAACATAAATGCATCTGTGCCGATGAACTCCCTCAAATATTGGGGCCCAGTATATGGACCAATTGTTTCCCGACCCGTTGGCATGACTTTTGCATCTTCGAGAATCCCGTTAGCCAACAGCCGGCATGCTTCTTGATAACACCAGGATGACCTTTGACGGCTTGATCCTAAGATTGGCCCTGAGCTTCCACTCCCTTTCTCTCGTTAGTGTTGAGGGCTAAATCACCACATACTAGAAAAAGAGCATTTGTGACTGGTATACTGATCACACAAATGTCACAGCTTGTGTGACATTACTGCAACGTGTCCACGACACAATAAGCAAACACACCACATAAAAATTTCCGGGTCAAAATCTCTTGTGATATAGTGACATTTGTGTGGCATAATCGTTTTCCCGGCAAAAATACTATGACGTTATTGTGGCGTAATGTTTCCCTCGAAAACATCCAGCCATAAGAACGTCACCGAGTTTATGATAAACAACATGCCCTTTAAGCGTCCGATGTTTCGGGTAAACAACGTACCGGCTTGTCAGCGGTTTAATAACCATATGGCGTAATTGTGAGGTTGTACATATTATCTTTACAAAATTCGATAACCCGAAATCTAAATTTCTTTTGTGGCCACGGCGTAATTGTGGCGTAAATGAAATTTACCAGTATTTTATTCTTAGCTGTGTATCATTGGTGTGGCGTTATATATAACTAAGCAACAGCAACGCACCAAACCTATATATTAATATTAACTGTTTTGTTTTTCTAATTATATTTTTCTAAGACTTAGAATCAGCAGCATTTATGTGACATTATATTTTAATTGAATAAAAATTTAAAATTAACTCAAATAATTTAATAGTTTGTGTCATTCTTATGACGTTTGGTTAATAATTTAATCATAAATTCCATATTAATATTTGTTTAACTTAATATTCCTACATGTAATATTAACTAAGAAATTTTTAATTTCCAATTATATTTTTCTAAAACTTAAGAGGCCAACTTGTTTATGTGACGTTAGATTAAATGTAATAAACATTTAAATTATTTGTAAAATTAATTAAATTATTTGTGTCATTACTATGACGTTGTGCTAATAATTTGTCGTAAGTTTCATATCGAGGATTTAAATTTTGGTTCCAATTATATTTCGAAATTTTATATCAATAAAATTAAAATTTAAATTAATGTTCACATCTTGGCCCGTTGGCTGTGATTTCATTTGATATTATTAATGCTTCAATTTCATGTGGTATAAAAATAACACTTACATGTAGCGATAGTGTGACGTTAGGTAATTTATGTTTTAATCAAAAACATTGTATCAATATTTACATTAAATTAATGTTCTAATGTGGCGGTTGTGTGATGTTATAAATATTTAAATTAAATTAATATTTTGATGTGGCGGTTGTGTGACGTTTGATATTTATTACGATATTAATTTCATTTGAACGGTAAAATTCTTTCTTCTATGTGGTGATTGTGTGACGTTATCAATATTTAAATTAAATTAATGTTTTGATCTGGCGGTTGTGTGATGTTTTGGCATTTATTATGATATTAATTTTATTTGAACGGTAAAATGTTTTCTTAAATAATGATGGTAGTGACCTTTTTTATTTATTATGAGAGATTAATTGCTTAATGTAACGACCATGAATTAAAATTTTTAATTGGTCGTTATAATCCGGAACACAGCGGAATCGCGAAACGATAGACGACTTCGATTTTAGAAGCTACTGGTTTCATCGATTACATATAATATTTCAAAATGTCGAGTTTAAAAATTTCTGATCCATCGGGTGATATCAACAACCCGGCTCATATATATCTGGCGTATCGAATAAATAGTAATGCGGCAAGACTACGAGGAAAGTAGAAATGCGTACTCGAGGAATATAAAATGACTTAGCTGCCCATGAGGGGCTAAAAGTTTGAAAATAAAGTACAACAATAAAAACGTTGACAACACATCAAAATCGGGTAGGATCTGCGATGCTTGCTGAAGCCACTCCGAACAGGCTCTCCAGCGACTCACGGCTCGATTAACCGTCTATTGAGCTGGCACAAAATGAAATGCCGCCCCTAAAGCAGAAAAGGGGGTGTAAGCCGCGAAGTTTAGTGAAACTTAACGAGGGGTGAAACTTAAACCATCTACGACAAGTGTCTGGCGTACATATATAGATATACTTGGAATTCTGTGAGGAAAGTATCACTGAAAGGAATTCTAATACATCACATGGCAACGCCGCAATAGAGTTACCGATAATGGTCTGACTCAGCGGGCAAAAGGCTAACGCAGCATGATTGCAGTCCACGAGACCCAGCAAAACTATACTTACAGTAAATCATTGCTGCAAACTAAATTACCGTGCGGATTCCCCAATACGATGCGCGCAAAAACGACCGCTGTCTATAGCGGCTCTTATGCGAAGTATAAGTGATAACCAACAACGCTCTTATGCAGTATAAAGCCAAGGTAAACAGCGACTCCATGCCGACATAAGGCGTCTTTATTCGGCGTGCTCCAAAGGCGTCTGGCTATACCGGCGTGTAAGGCTGATACCGCAACTGACTCTTTATCTTACGTATAAAGATGATACACAAACGCTCGCAGCTCTTATACCGGCGTATAAAGGGGCGATAAGCTCTTGAAGCCACCTAACCCATGTGTGATTCTAGGGTCATATCCTAATACTCAAAATTAAGCTCAGAGGCATGCATAACTGGCTGCATTCGCTTGTCAATAACCATCTACTACTGCTCCCCAATAATATCCAGCGGCTAAAACATACCATGATATTAGTGAACCTGGCGCCCGATAAGGCGCGAGAAATAAGTGCCGACAAGGCCACGGGAACAAGCAGTGCCGACAAGGCCCACGGAAATCCAGAAATATATAAGTTGGGGAGTTTCCAAGGCATTCTTTACCTCAAACAATCTTGACGCCAGAATATAATCACATGTCCATATCATGAAACCACCCATGAATGAATTACATAATCATACAACAATTACATGTATATCGTTAAACGTATTGGCTGAACAACGATGACGTGGCACATCGTTGTCACATAATCGATACCCAGCGATATTATGTTCACTTAGCGATTTAAAAGTAAATGCATTAAGGTAACACCCGTGAATGAAATGCTGCCTCTCTTTAAAACATCGAAGTCCTCGGGGAAAGAGCGATCACGGGCGTGCCGCTTCGCGGTCAAAGAGCCTAACCAACCGCCCGTAAAAGTATACTTTCGAGGGAACTAATACCAAAATTTACATTCTAGAATAAGCGAGTACCAACTCTAATCGGAGCATTTCTAAACGATCTAACATAATGAATTAGCTATCAATTATAATCCTCGGACACAACCAAATCGGATCCCCGCTAGGAATTCCATCTTATCACTTTATCATTACTGGAAATGCAACTTATAAAGTCATTCCTAGTTAATCGGCGGGTCCTAATTAATAATCTATACTCCAAAATATCCATTATATCTCGACTTGAAAATATTACTTTTTGACCTAGCTACTTTAATTAATTTTAAATCAAGGGTTTACTGTCGCAACAACTTCTGATAAGGTCCAATTAAACTCCGTACACATTTTAAAGTCTTATAAAATATCACCTAAAAAGTCAAAAGCTGAAACCTAGAAAAGTCAACTCGACCCATAAAAATCTCAAGCTTGACATACAAATGGCAAGATTCGTCGCTTACATATATATCCACAAAACCATAACAACTAAGATTCATCATCAAATTGAATTATGGAAAAGTCAACTATATCAAACCAAAAGAAATATCTCAAAAGACTTGAACTTTCATACGCTTAACTAGAAGAAGAGTAGGAAAACGATATTCTACAAACAATTTTGAGTTTGGCTGACAAGAGAAATGGAAGAAGAAATTTTTCAAGGGAGGGTCTAAATCTCGGCTTGACATGAGAGGAAGAAGAAGAAAAGCGAAGTGTTGGTGATGATGTGAAGTGTATGAATAGATATTTAAAGGGCTTCCGTAAGATTCGGTTTCGGTTAATTTACCAAACATATCATTACTTAAATCTCGAACCCAATTCCAAAGATAAAATTTTCCGCCTTTAAAAAACTACTAAATTATAAATGTAGTCGGCTCAAATAATTTCACGAAATAATATTATCATCGAAATTATTTATACTATACTAAGGTCAGCGACCGAGAAAAATTAAATTTTTTTTTTCAGCGTAAGCGGTTATTACGCTAATAAAAATGGTCAAAATATATTTAAAGTATGGCATGTATGCAGCGACCTTTTTATGGCGTGCGTTGCGGTATAAAATACTAATAGACATTGACTTTACATTAAAGTTTCACATTTTACATTACGAAAGTTTCAGAGCCTTTTTTGTAGTATAGAATGTAAATTGAGGTAATGTTCAAGCTGATTGACTTGACAAATTCATTGCGTGAGAGGATGTTGGATGCTTCAAATCCTCGATTAGTAAGATATATTTTATCATTTTATTTGTTAATTGGTTTAGTTTGTTAATACATCTCACACCTAATAATAATATATATTTTTCATCTACGTTGTTTAATGAAATACCAAAGAAGTTTACTTGTAGATGGCAAAGCTAACTTTAAGTAGATTTGCCAGCTTTAAAACTCCATGATGGAAGAACTTATAATGTCACTATTATTGAAAATGTTATTTTATAATGGCAAAGTCGGCAAATCAAATTCTTCACGCAGGATGGTGAGCGATTTGTTCAAAAATTGTGTGTGGCGAAGGTGAATTGATGTTGTCGATTATATATCGAGGGAACTTCGATTTTAACATTTTTGGATACCTATTTTAAAGTTAATATTTATGGTTTATATGAAATGTTTGAGCATAATAATAATGTTGTATCTTTCAAATTAAGTGGTTAATTTAATTTTGAATAATTATTATTTTTTGTTTAATCTAGAATAACCGATTATTAATTTGTTTAGGAGGGCTACAATAATTATCTTTAAAATTGGAAACTATGACATTATTGTGGCGTTTGTTTTTAATATAATACATTATATATAATATTTTGGTTATGGTGATAAATTAATAATGTTTCATATCGATTGTATGGCGTTTGTGTAGTTCTTTGTAGAGCAATCCACATATATGTAAAAGATTCCAGAACCTTTTCATTTAATTCATTAACAAATTAAAAATTAGAAATATTAAAAAAATACAACATAATTTATTCAAACATTAAAGTCTCTGATATGGTATTAGAGTTCTAATAAAACTGAGACCCTGAGTGAGACTTCGAAAGGGAGATAATCATCACGATCTCACAGAATTCCTAATACATTTGAACTCCATTGAACTCTCCCGTACCATGTTGTTTGCACAAATTCAAAGGCACGGAAATGGGTAAAGAATTTCGAGGGTATCTTTATAATTTGAATCTTCGCGTCAAAACTCTATACAAGACTTTGAATTTGCAAAATTAAGCGGGAGTTAGAACAATAGCCATTCACGAGAGCAAAATTTTTAAGATTATTTCCTCTTCATCAGCGACATAATAATATATATATTAATAACTACACAAAAAATTAAAGTAATTATATAAAAAGTATATATTTGAAATTCAGAACTTTGTAGGTTCGATAAACAACTAAGAAAACTATCGAGCTTAAGGTTGAAGGTCATGCAGGTGAAATAACCGTTCATTATAAGTATTATTTTAATATTATTCGAGGAGCAGGCTAAGTATCATATGCTCTCACAACTCCCGTATCACAGTCTGCATGCGTCATCCCTGAAATCACCAAACAACTTCTGCTTTCTCTGGGCAGCCTGTCTCCCCATGATTTTTTTCATGTGGTGGAATTCGGCTCCGTAATCTTGTCTCTACGTCTACTTATTTATCAAAGGTATGATTTTTTATCTTCAAATCTAACTATTTTGAGCTATAGTTGACTATCTTTGTAAGTTTGACTTTTGTTGACTTGAGTTGACTTTGAATTTGGGACTTTAGAATGGTAGAGATGTATCATCTAAGCTTGAATATTGTGGTTAGAAGTGATTGTAATCGATTTTTGGGGTTGAAATGTGTTGAATGAGTTAGTTGACTTTTAGGTTGACTTTTCCCAAATCACTTTTAAGTTGTAAAAGTATGTTATTGGATTTTAATATGGTTGTTTTGGAGTATAATTTGTGACTTTTGTGTGGTTGGTAGAGATTATGTTATTATAAGTTGATAAAAAGTGAGTAATATTTGGGTTTTGAAATTAAGATTGTTAATAATGGAAATATTAGTTTGAGAAAGTTGTTTATTGGGTTGAATAGAAGTTGTTTAAAGGAAATGTTGTGTTTGAAGGAGGTGGAGCCGATTAGGTTAGGGGTTTGTGATAGTTGAAATTTTATGATTTACAATAGTCGTTTATGTTGGCGTAGTAATCTTTCACCGCAAGTTAATGATTGGTAATTAAAATGGTTGTTAAGTTGGATAGTAACTAAATAGGGGATTTATTAATATGGTAATAAAGTGGTAATTGTACTTCTCGGGTGTTTAAGTTGCGTGGAGCGTCAGGAAAAGACACTTGGACTAATTAGGCGGGCGGCTATTTATTCTTCCAGCCAAAGGTGAGTATTTATCTCACGGTGTAAGATTAATTTTACTTCTTCGTGAGTCTTAGGCTGCATTTGTTGATGTTAAAGTGAGCATGTTTGTAATATCAATGTGTTGAATTTAGTGAGTATGTATGGTTAGTTGAGTGGTTTCCTTGTACTCGTGCAGTGTATTTTGGTTGCCTTATGCTACTTGATGCGGTGTGTGGTGATTGCGCTTGTCTTTACGGTGCAGTGTTGTGGTTGCCTTATACTCACGGTCTGTGAGTGTGTTGTGTTGTCGTTACGGTATTAGTTATCCGGCATACTTGACATGAGTGTCTTTGTGTTTGCAGTACCGTTACGAGTGTGATGTAAAAGCTTATGTCGTGGGACACCAGTTTCTCTCTGATTGAGGTTGATTATATGTGGCATTGGTTGGATTTGCGTTGAGTTGATTGATTGTTTAAAATTTTTTAGTAAGTTAGAGTTGGATAGTCTAGTTGTTGGTCGTGGTTTGTCGGTTGTCTTTGATAGAATGTGCATGTTAGTTGGAATTGGGCCTATGAGAGGCTATGACCATAGTAATGATGGTATTGATATAGCCTTATGATGCGACATGATACTTGAACTTCGCTAATGATATATTATTTTTATTTATGGGCTTGAATAGTCTTGTATTACGCATCATTTACATATTTTATGCGAGGTAAGAACTTTGCCAAATGCCGTACTTTCGTGGGAGTGAGTTAATTTTAAGCTCTTGAGATACGTATTCATAAGCGGCTTACACCAAATTCGTTGTGGGTGGCATTTTCATTTGTGCGAGGTTGACGGTGAGTCTTTGTAGCGTTTTTCGGCTGTTCGGTGATCGTGCCTTAGAGCCTAGGTGGCTGGTGGCGGTAGATCCTCGCGGAGTCCTCGTTGTTTTTGGATTTTATTCGGTTGTCTGTATTGTTATATTTTTGCAGGATTTGGTGGTTGTTGTAGATAGTTTGTACATGATGTTTGTTGTATGTTTTTGTAAGTGTGTGGTTAAGAAATATCATGATGGATTCTTTTTTCTTAAGCTGCTTTCTTGTCTGTTGTATATTATTTTATGGGTTTATTTGAGGGACAAAGTGTGTTGTTTTGTAATTTGAGTCATCCATCGGCATGGTGACTGCAGTGTCGAGGATTTGGGTCCCAACCTCGGGGCGGCCGACTGGGGCGGAAGTGGATACGTAGCGTTTAATAGCCGGTTTCTTAGGTCAAAATTTCCGCGTTTCTACTTCGATGGTTTTTGGCAGTTATTCATTGCGGTGGCGTTTACAAATGTCACACAATCATCATACTACTTTGTGTATGACATGTGCGCAGCGTTTTGATCTTAGTGCGTGCTTCGTATGTTACGTTTTGATTTCGCTAGAAGCGTCACAAAGACCTATCGACATTTACGCGTGACGTTTTTTTGGCGTAGCATTAGCCAAAATCTGTGAGTGGTGTCATTGGGTACATCAACAATATTTTTGGATATGCTCTTGTTCACTGCCCTTGTTTTCATTGAGTTTCGGCTTGCCTTTTCGCCTTTCTTCTTCTACTAAATCACGGCAAAATAATCGTCATTCTGAAGATCCTTTCTCGACACTTTTCATTATTATCTCCGTATTTGCTCATCATCAGTTCCAAGCTATCGAGCTTGATTAATTCCTAACATCTAGGCGGCCCCTCAAAACTTCACACATCATCACGTGACCTCTCCTCTACAACCTTCTCCATGACCTTCCCTTTGCTTTTGTTACCTCTAAGCTCTCTTGGCAAATCTTTCTTCACTGCTGATTTAGCTGCTTAGCCTTCCTTTAACTTTATGCTTACTTTTCTTCCTTGTTCATATTATTTAATAAACCGTATTTTTTCCATCAATGAGGATATTAACTCCTTTTTAAAAATTTCCTCCATTATTAATTTGTCGATACAATATCATAGCACCTTTCTTGACATTGTATTCTTCACGAATACGCCGTCCGCAAGAGTTGTCTGCGGTACTACAGCAATCATGTATTAAACTTCTCTTATAGATAGGGAGGCGTATTATGCTTCTTCTTGAACCAGAAGAAACATCCACGAATGTTCTTTTTTTATCTTACGCATTTCCGGTAAATCGGCACATCACAAAATCCCACCAGAGTGCTATTTGTCTCAAATGAATAGAGAAAACCATAATCCGTAATTCCATTTACATATTTGATAATTCTCTTGAGTTAATTCATGTGACTCTCCTTTGGATCTGGTTGAAATCTAGCACATACCCCCACAGAGTATGTAATATCTGGCCTGCTTGATGTAAGATAGAGAAGACTCATTATCATGCTCCTGTAGTTACTGATGTCAACTTGAGCGCCATGTATATTTGCAACTTTGATATTTGCTCTTTAGATCGTTTTGGATTTAGTATTCGAGTTCAAACTTTTCACTAAATTTCTAGCATATTTTGATTGAGAGATAAATAAGCTATCCTTCATTTGCTTGACTTGAAATCTCAAAAAGTAGTTGAGCTCACCAACCATGATCATCTCAAGCTCCGCCTTAATTTGTTGAACAAGCCCCATTTGTACCGGTTGGTACGACATTTCTCGAAATACTATATCACCTACATAAATTTGTACTTGAATGCAGGTAATCATACTTGATGAAGAGAGTTTTATCTCATCCTCCACGTGTATATCTATTAGCCAACAAGAACTTTGTAAGTCTCTCATACCAAGACCTGGGAGCTTGCTTAAGTCCATATAAGGCCTTCTTCAATCTGTACACATGTTGTGGACAACTATTATCAACAAATTCCTTTCACTACTCAACATACTTCCTCTTAAAACAACACCATTGTTAAGAAGCGCGCACCAAAATTATCCATCGATATAGTTTGAACTTCATCAAGCATGTCAAACTGAATAGAAGCCTTATAGCTTCTAACCTATCCACGGGAGTAAAAGTTTCTTCAAAGTCGACACACTTGACACACGTGAGTAACCTTGTGCATCCCAACCTTGCGCACATTTACGGTAGCAACCCCAAGTTCATCTAACTCATTTTTAATATTCACTTGGTTCCTATAATATTGTGATATTTGGGTCTAGGCACAAGTTTCCAAACGTCATTCCTTTGAAACTGAAGTAGCTCCCCTGCATGGCACTTATCCAGTGTTCATCTTTTAAAGTCTTCAAATGCATTTTTTAGGCTCCACTTTGGATGTAGGCTTGCTTTCTGATAGGTCCGACCATTTTTAGAAATCATGAGTTCCTTCCTTGTAGTTGGCGATTTGTGATCAAGTTACACCAATAATGTTACCAACGGGATGATTCTTTTGGATTACTGGCCGGCTGGTTGTGTCAGAACAGATGTCATTCATATTTGATATAAATCCTGGACACCCGTACGTGACCCTACTTATCTTTGCCGAGTTGTTGTTGATGTTGTGGCACGAACATCGCATCTTCTTTGTTGTTTTCAACCCTTGATCAACACCTTTGCATTTAGTTTCCCATAAGAACTTTGATTCTTTAATGAACACGCTAGCTTTCTATTGTTCACAAGTATCTTGAATATGCGCCGTCACTTTTGACATCAAATTTACTGGGTTTCCGTCGGCCAAGAATGTAACACAAACTATCAAATATATTAAAATATTGAACATTTGGTTTTGTCCCGCTCCATATTTCATAATTTTTGTTGTTTTGTCACCAATTAGAAGACTAATCCGATTGTGAATGTGACATGCCGTGTTTATTCAGTCCAAAATTTGAGAGGAATATTTTTTGCATGTAACATAACACAAGCCATCTCCTGAATAGTACGATTCTTCCTTTCAACAATCCCATTCTATTAAGGTGTAATGGGTGAGGAGAAATTCATGAAAGGTTATCACCCATTTGCTTTAAAAATTAAAGAGAACCGAATTTTTAAACTCACTTCATGGTCGGCTCTGATTCGAGACTACATGCTGCTCCTTTTCTTTCTACAGTTGGATAATCAGCTTCTTAAATACTTCAAAGGTATCCAATTTCTCTTGAATGAACTCCACTCAGATATATCGTGAGAACACATAGACATACTTCTTCCCTCCATTGCTTTCAGCCTCGTGGGACCCACGTTAAGTCCGTGTTAATTGACTCCGATTAGATGAGTTGTGACCAGCTGTTGTAACTTTTGGTGACAATCCTTACTCTGCTTTCTAACTTGACATTCTCCACACACTCCGTCTTTGATCTCCAGAACTGGTAATCCTCGTACACCTTATTTTGATATGAGTTGTTGAATGTTCCGATAATTTGTGTACTGACCGCATGCAGCTATTTCAGCATGTGACTCTTAGCACTGCGAGGCTACAGGAGATTCACATATAGCGATTGTCGGCCGACTAACTCCTTTCATTAGAATTTGATCACAAGCTGTTATTATTGATGCATCCATCTTCTTGAAGACCACTTTCGTACCGTAAATCTGAGTTGGTGATCTTGTGAGCATTGACAACTTCAATCCTTACACTAGAGAAGTACATCGTCGAATTGAGGTAAGCACGGTAACACATAGTTGACTTTTTCCAACAATCTTTCCTCTTACTTTGCATTCCAAATGTGACATGATCTCCTTTGAGAGTGGTTGAATCTTTGTAAGATAGTACATTGTAGAAGGATCAACAATTGATGCTTAGAAGCCCAACCGAGCTTGATTTCATTAATACGCTTTATTCGTCCATTACTTGAAATATCTTTCATAACAATTCATGACTACTCGGAGGAATTGTTCTAGTAATAGTTAACGTGACATTCTAAATAAGATCTAAGTGGGAGAAGATCCTCGTGGAGCATGTCGGGTTCGAACAGGAGAGAATTGTCTAATTTTAGTTTATTCAATTTTAAGCTCCATAACATTTATCATCTATAAGCTGTTATATTGAGATTAATCTCTATATTGGTATACAGATCTCTTTACTAAGGTAAACAGTTACGATCGCCTATGGCAACTCAAATATATTTAAGGTCATTTTCATAGTAACTTGGTTATATCGTATACACCTGAGTCTACGTAGATTGAAACCATTTAACCGCTGCGAACTCGCTTGGTTGCCTGCTCTACAAAGAAGATCTTTCTCCTTTTATACTCAAATATCTCAAGTCCATTACTTGAGAATATTAACTTGAAATATACTAAAATGTTTTATTTATTCTAGTTTTTTAAGATGCTTAGGTGCCCATGGCTGTTAATCAAGTACACATCCTCGATTACCTAAGAGTATTTAACGCTCACGATAGAATGCATATGTGTTAGGTATCCGTTCACATAGAATCATTACTTAGGAACAACCTTTCTCTACGCACGTCTATAACTTCCGAAAGCTTTATGAAATATATAGAACATAGTGCATTGGCGATAGCTGATCATACTCTTTATATATAATGATTTCTTAAACTTCGTTTGCGAGAGTCGATTAAATTCGTAGTGTTATGAATGATGCGTATATATAAAGGTAGTCTGAAACTTTTAAATGTCTGAATAGAAATTTATTTATGTACTTGAACGGTTCAATACATTCTCTTGCTATACATGTCACCGCATCATATAAAGAGTAAAATCGTGTGGAATCTCGTTCCTTGAATGGTTCGTACTCGTCGATCCGATACCTTAAATATGGGCCGGTTTCATGTTATTGGTAATTGATTTGTAACACGTTACCTTAAGTTGACATGTATTTGTCAAGACATGCATTTATCAACTAAGATGCGTAAAGGTCCCACTAATTCTAGCGAGAGTTGACTCAGTCCATCTTCTTAAGATAAGGATATTCGAGTCACAGTTGAATTCGCGCGATATTATGAGTATCCTTAAGTATTGTTCGTCACTCATTTCTTGAGGGAGAGAAGTTGAATTACATTCCTTTAACAAGACATGCTTGTAGAATAGGAACACATGAATGTATAGCTCAATGGTTTGAGTTATTTATTTCATGTCAAGGTAATTGAAGCGATACCGAAGTCAAATAATTCTAGATGAAAGATTCGAACCAAAAGTGTGATCGCGGTTTGAAAGTAATTTCCTCAACTAGGATCACTTATTTTCTCTTTCAATGCTACTACTTTATTTGTCTTACAAATTTCGAAAATATATAATTCAAATCAATAGTTGCGAGTGGTGTGACTTAGGCAGTAAGCATGAGACAATATTTTACTTAAGGTAGTAGACTCCATGCCAATAACCCATTCCGTACTAATATTGCCGTAATATTATACTGAATTGCTCGGTGGATTATTTAGGAGAAATCAAAAATTTCGAAGTTGAATAGTTGGAAAATACAATCCGGTCGGTTGGTAGTACATTCGGTATTTAGAATTTTAAAGTGAAATTGTCGAATGGTAATTATATTAGTTGGGTGGTAATATAATTTGAGAGTGAAATATTGATGTTTGGGAAGTTGGTTGTCGAGATATGTTAAAGCGAAGTATCGATTGGAATTAAAAGCGATGAAGGGGTTTCACTTGGCGTAAAACTATTGGGCCCGTTTCTTTAGGTCCATCGTAAGCGTTAGGCCCCGAAGAAGGAAGAGCCTTAACCCCGTCCTGCCGGAAAGTAGTCACTCACTTTTACTTGAAATTTCTTTCTTTGATTTATAGCCTTCCTGCTACTTGACTTTGGGCCTCAAACTTACGGGAGGGATTTCTCTAAATAAATTACTTCGATTCAAGGTAAAAAAGGTCGGATCTTTTTGAATATTTCATGAGTTTCGGTTGAGTTGAATTTTTTGGATTTTTGATTTTTATTGCTATAAACGATTCTTGGGCTTTAAATTAGTTGTTTTTGAGTTAAAGTTAGGTGTTTGGATGCGTATTTCTTGATGTTTTGAGGATGTTGACGTTTTGGAATTTTGGGTTGACTTCGATTTTTATGAGATATTTTTGAATATAATTATTATCTAGACTTAAATTATAGTATAGGAGATGATATTAATTGATTTTTGGAGTAGAAAGTGTTGGTATAGTTGAGTTGACTTTTGAGTTGATTTTGGGTTGACTTTTTCTAAAATGTTGTTGAGTATAAATATCTATTGGACCTTTATTGTGAATTGTTTTTGAGGTGGAAATTATGATTTATAAGTTGTTGGATGAATATGTGATGAAATTAGTTTATTAGATTTTGAGTAATTAAGCGTGCTTTGGGATTTGAGGTTGTTAGAAATGGGTTTAATTAGTTGGAAAAGTTGATATTTTGGGTTGATTGGAATTGGTTGAAAATGTTGGGTATTTTTGAAGTTTAAGGTGTTGGCCGATGGTGGGATTTAGTCGGGGAGATTGTTTAATTAAAATCATTTTAATGGTTATTTGAAACATAATTAGTAATCTATGCCAAGTTGTCAATTTGTGAAAACTAAAATGGGTTGGAAGTCAAGAATTTAATTAAGATAAGGGTTAAAATTGTTGTGTAGTAATTGTATTTCGAGGTGTTTTGATTAGGCCGAGGCGTGGGAAAGACACTTGAGATGTTGATTAAGCGGGGCGTTTGCTTGTGCTAACCAAGGTGAATCTTTATCTGTGGTGTTAATTTCACGTACTACTTTAAATTGTGGCCAAAGACATGTCATTGTGGTATGATTATGTGAGAATGGGAGCGCACATGTCATTGTGGTATGATTTATGTGAGAATGATATACATGTAATTTTTGTATGATTATGTGTGATTCATTTGTATAAAGCCATGTTATGATTATGCGATTGTATTTCACATTTAGGCGTTGAAGATTTAGCAGGGTAAGTAATGGCTTGAGCTCCCAACTTATGTTTCTTGTGTTACGTGGCCTTGTCGGCTTATGTATTCATGGCCTTGTCGTGAGTTGTGATTGATTATGATTGTGAGATGTTTTTAGTACATGTGCTTTGATATTGTTGGGAGTAGAGTAGTTGATTAGTGAGAGGTGTTGGTTTTGAGTTATGTGACATTGAAGGTGACTTGAGTATTAGGATATTACCACATAGTTGGGATGATGATAGGGGTTAGGTGGCTCTCGCTTCCTTGCGGGATATGTGGCCCATTTGTTGGCCTTGCTCTTGGTATAAGTGCGGTGAGATCTATTATCACTTTGCTATGTGCATTGTGGGGTGGTAGCGCCTCTTTTCCGGTGATATAAGTGAAGTGAGATCTAATATCAGCTTTGCTATGTGCATTGTCGATTGTTAGCCTTATACTTAGTATAAGTGCGGTGAGATCTATTATCACTTTGCTATGTGCATTATCGGTGTTGGCGCCTTACTTTGGTATAAATTGAAGTGTGAGATCTATTATCACTTTGTTGTGTGTGCATTTGTTGAAATTGTTAAGCCTTATACTATATAAGAGCAATGTTTATCAATGATTGGTGGGTCACTGCTTGAGTAGGCGAGTTGTGTGATATTAACCCGTTTCCGTATTAATATTATGAAATAGTATACTAGTTGCTCGGTGGAGTATTTCGAGAAATCGAAATTTTTAGTTGAATCGTTGGAATATAGCCAGTCGATCGGTTGATAGTGCGTTTCGGTATTCAAGATTTTAAAGTTGTAATCGAATGGTATAATATTATTTGGGGGATTAGAAGTTAAATTTATATTAGAGTTGTGTTGTTAAATCGAGACGAGAATTAAGCCGAAAACCGAACGAGAAGCGAGCAAGTCTTGAGATATTTTTGGTGCGGACCCCACGAGACTTTTTATAGTCATCCTTATCACCTTCAAGATTATCAAAATACAAACTCATCCTCTTTCTCCCTCATAACGCTTGAATTTTCTCCACCATTTCCCTTGATTTTGTTAGCTTTCAATTTTCTTCCAAATTTGGCGAGAGCTTTTATTTTTAAAATTTTAAGGAGAGATTCCCAGAGAGACATTCTCTACGTTTTTGAGGTAAGAAAGTTCAAATATTTTAGATATTTCTTGAGGATTTTGAAGAGTTGACTTTTATGAATGTTAGTTGACTTTTTAGGATCTTGAAATTATAATATGGTATAGAAATGTTATAAATTATCGGTGGAGATTGCGATGATTTTGAGTAGTTATTGGGGTTAGAAAGTGGTGTAAGTGTTATGTTGACTTTTATTGACTTTTCTTAAATTGACATTAAATGGTAATATGAGGTTAAAGGACTTTAATATAGTTGTTTTGGGTATAGAATTATTGGTTTGGATATGGATAGGTAGAATTTTAGTTGAAAGTTTGGGAAGGATTCGTATGGCTTTTAAATGATTGAATTGGAGGTTGTATTTAATGGATTAATTAGTTGTCAATTGAATTCTTGGGTTGTTTAGAATGTGTTTAGGAGGTTGTGTTGGGCCAATTAGGTGATGACGAATCACGAGATTTTGCGAAGTTGGCGATTTGAATATAGTTATGTCGGAATGTTATAGGCGATATCGATCTTGGAATAGAATCCTTGCTAAGAGTTATAAATTGAATCGTGGTACTTATAACACTTGGGTGCACACACGTATATGTTAAGAGGGACTCTATAGGAATGTATTATAATATCTAATTTCTTTGAATAGGAATTGGGCAGGGATCACAGCCACGAAGGCACTGAGTCTTTGTTGTTCTTACTTTTGGACTTGAGGGGTGAGTACAAATCTCACGATGGGAACTTTTTATGTATAATATGTTGTATATACTACATATGATATCTTGAGATTATCCTGATATATGTGTATTGTGTGACCATGGTGATATGGTGTGGAAATTGTGATTTATGAGTTATACTTTTGAAATAATTGAGATTACATAATTGATATTATGTGTACATTTTGATTCGATTCATATGATGAAGTAATGGAATTTTAAAGTTATATTATGAGATAAGTGAGACTATGATTCATATAATGAGATATTAGTGATTATGACTTATATCATGGGATAGTTGTGAACATGATTTATATTATGAGGCGTATGTTATATATGTGGGTACATTGTCTTTGTGTGGGCGTGTCTTTGATGTCTTTGAATTGATTTATGTGTTCCTTGCGGAGCGGTGGTGACCCGACCGGGAGGAACAGGCGTGGTGTGCATGCTCGTGAGGGTTGCCCCGTGGGTCGGGAGGTTTGTGTGATATGCGCATTGAGGGGTGCCAGCCTCGGTCGGAGGATGGAGGTGGAGGCCTCGTGCTGGAGGTCAAGTTCCTGCCTGTGTATTATTTTGGAGGTGGATTCTCGTATGTATTATTTGGAGGTGGATTCCTCATATGTGTATTATTTGGAGGTGGATTCTCGTTTGATGATTTTATTGTGTTAGGATTGTTCCCGTTAGATGAGTAATAATGTGTTATTCGGGGTTGTAGGCTCATGTGTATTATACATGACTTTTGGGCGTTATTCATCATGTAAACTTCAGTTGTAATTGTATATATATATATATCGGCTTTGAAAATATATGAGGGGGACCAAAATACAGCTGATATTTGTATTATTTCCCGGCTTAATAGGCTGGCTCCACATTATTCTCTACGTGGCGAGGCGTTTATGCCCTAGGTCTACAGGAGCGTCCTTGGTGGCCGAGGATCTGTTCTTCTTGGCTAGCGAAAGATCTTGGAGTAGTGATTGGTGGCGTAGGAAGTCTCAAATCGATGCATTCTTGTCAAAATTTGTATATTTGAGGCGAGGTGGGTTGTATTATATTGTGAGTGCATTTGTCGTACTCACTTATGATGTATTTTGGATATGTGTTACGTTATCGAAGACCCTTTTTGTTGGATGTATTGTTGGAACGCGCGATGGAAACCAGGGCTTTTATTTTGATAATGTCGGAGGTTATGTTGTTATTGTATCCATCGTTTGGTGACTGCAGTATCTGAGGTTGGTAATGATCTTAACCTCGGGCCGACTTGGGGTGGGTCGTTACAATTTTAATTATCGAGCCTAGGTTCGGGAGAA
Source organism: Lithospermum erythrorhizon (assembly GCA_019722365.1). Lineage (NCBI taxonomy): Eukaryota > Viridiplantae > Streptophyta > Magnoliopsida > Boraginales > Boraginaceae > Lithospermum > Lithospermum erythrorhizon. The sequence goes on from JADFUC010001710.1 coordinate 111,263, forward strand.
TGCTTTACATGGTGTCTGTGTGGTTATGTGCTTAGGTTGATAGTTGTTAGAGAGTTGTCACTATTGAGTTTTCTTGTGAGGTCTGATTTCTTCTTTCTTCTGTTATTTCGTAGACTGTTGGGGATGCCACCACGTAGGTCTGTTCGGTTGGGTCTTTGCCGGAGGTGCGTGAGAGTGCCGGCCCGAGGAGGCTGCGAGAGGTCTTGGGAGGTGGTAGAGGTGCTAGAGTTCTTTGAGAATGTGGATGGCCCAGAGAATGAGAAGCGTTGATGAGCTTTGAGTGTCGAGACCCACGGGATTACAGGATAAATGTTGGTGGAGATCGAGAGAGGCAGTAGTTCTTCTTTGGGCGGGGAGGTGGAATTCTGAGTAAGCTATTTGACCGCTTTTTGAGCGGGACCCTGGTTGCCGGGGCTGATTCTCTATTCGGACATTAGAGTTCATTCGAGACTTGGAAGTATATTTGAGCCTATAGGAGTTCTTGGGAGGCGAGACCGGGGTCGCTTGTGTCTGGTGCCGCGGTGGGCGCTCGAGGCGGTAGGAGGCGTACAGATCTTTGATTAATTTGGCGGACACGGTGTTGTGGGATCGATTAGGTAGGTATTTCGAGGCTTTTGTCTTCGGTGCATATGTGACTCTAGAGAGAGAAATTGATCGGCTTCAACCCGAAGCGAAGTATAAATGAAGCTACGAGAAAAGATTACATTGACCTACGCGTGATACTTCGGAGGTGAATCCTGCGAGGGAAGAGGATCGAAGGATTGAGGGGCGGAATGATATGGGAGATTCGCACCCGAGGTTATCGCTCAAAATTATACAACTTTCCATGAGCTAGTAAACTGATGCCTTACAGTAGAGATGGATTTGGTGAGAGTGTCCGGTGGGGGTGGGGAGAAAGAGGGAAGATATATGATCGCTACCGAGATGGTGAGTGATCGAGGTTTGGGGGGCGTCCGTGGCGGCGTGGCCGTTCTGACCCGAGTCGGTTTAGTGCTCATTGCCATTCTCAATTCGGTGCACTCATTTCTATGCCCCGAGGTCTTTTAATGGAGTGCAGGAACTTGAAGGAGGTATCGAGGAGTGACTATGGGTGTTTCCGTTGCAGTAAACCGAGATTAATAGAGGCTGGGAATGCGAGAGACGGTGGTGGTTTGTTATCGGTGTCGCCGGGGAGGGCACATTCAGCGTTGATTGTCCCCGGAGTGTTAGTGGGAGTGCCGCCCGCATTTACTCGATGCGGCCCGAGGCGGGAGGAGGTATCACGGGAGGTCGGTCGGTGGTAGAGGAGGCTTTGGGCGTGGAGTTGCAGCCCAGTGAATCGGGGGAGTAGCGAGGTTCTTTGGGACTGGTAGGGGTAGTGTGGAACTAGCAGGTAGAGATTAAATTTACCAGCGGGAAGCTCGAGATTCCCGGGGTGAGTCCACGAGTACTTTAAATTTATGTGGGTTGGAAGCTAAAGTCTTGTTTGATTCGGGCTACTCGTTCCTTTTATCTCTCTACGAAATTCTCAGTATTCTAAAACTTCGAGAAATTCTTGCTATTCCACTTCTAATTCTAACTCGGGTGGGGATGCATTTAAGATTGATAAGGTACTTAGAAATTGTCCACGTAAGTATTGAAATCAGTAATAGGAGATAAGATTTATTACCTTTTGAGAGATGAATGATTTTGATCTTGTGCAGGGGAATGGATTGGTTGAAACATCATGCGGTGATAGATTGTCATCTTAAGAAGATTGAAATATCTAGTCACGTAGATCTAGATCTTCTTCCCTGCGGTGATAGAAAAATCGCTTTCCTCTTGTCTCGTTTTGCGCCTTAGTTGCCCGTAAGATGGTTGAAATTGGATGTATTGGTTATGTCTGCGCCCCATGTTGTCGACACCAAGTAAAGAGAAGGTTATTTGATTTGAAGGTGCATGTTGTGAGAGAGAGTATGTTGATGTATTTCTGAGAATTGCCGGGACTTCCTCATGCGAGAAGGTGGAGTTTTTCACATAGAATTGATTCTGGTACTACTCCGATTTCTTTTTTATAAGAACTGGCTCACTGCGGAGATTGAAGGAGTTAGCACTTGGTAGGGTAATTGGATTAAAGGATTCATTCGACCCAAGTAGTTCACACTTGTAGGGGAACTCGGTCAGGCCCTTTGTCAAGAAGAGGATGGATCTTTGAGGTTGTGTATCGATTATGAGCATTTGAACAAGTAACCGTTTAAAATCGATATCGTTGCCTAAGTTGTTGATACGTTTGATCAGAATTGAAGGATGCCGGGTATTTTCTAAGATTGACTTGAGAATTCGGGCTACCATCAATTTTGAGGATTAAGGAGGAGGATGATGTATCAAAGTCGACTTTTTAGAACAAGATATGGGCACTCACAGTTTGATGCGTTTGGGTTGACGAATGCCCCTGCCGCATTTATGGATCTTATGAATCGAGATTTATTTCACTTTTACTTAGATAAATTTGTGGTGAGGTGTTCATTGGCCGACATTTTGATATATTCTGGTAGTGAGGGAGAGCATGAAGAACACTTGAGGATTGTGCTAGGAGCTTTGAGGAAAATGGGTGTATGCTAAAATTTTCCCAAGTGTGAATTTTGATTGAGAAAAGTGCGATTTACGGGCCATGTGATTTCGAGGAGAGGGTATAAGTATTGATCCTCAAGGTTGAAGGCGTGATGGGTGGGAGCGACCCACTAGTGTTCTTGAAATACGAGGTTTTACGGGTCTGGCGGGGTTACTAGCCGATTTATCTGAGCTTTTACCGGTGTGCGCGTGACCGGGTTAGGCTAGAAAGGAGTTCGTTTTGTTTGGGAATGAGGATTGTGAGCGATTTGGCAATGAGTTGAAAGAAATTGACTACGTATTTGACTCTTCCGTCGGGACGGGTTGGCTATGTGGGTGTATGGTGATGCGTCAGCGTCAGGGGGTTGGGATGTGTGTGTTGTCTGACATGGTAGGTGGTAGCGTATCGTCATGACAGTGAGAAATCATGAGGAAAACTATCGACACGTTTGAATATTTGTGTGTTCGCACTTAAGATTTGGAGCATTATTTGTATAGGGTGACTTGCAGGAAATTTTTGCTTTGATCACAAAAGTTTGAAATACCTCAGCCTTGAGAGATTTGAATGCGAGGCGTGAAGGTGGATGGGTTTATGATTATGATGCTTGATAGTATCATCCGGGAAAGCGAATGTAGTAGGCGATGCCTTGAGTCGGAAGGGAGGAAGATTAAGGAGCCATTAAATGAAATGAAGCAACTTGACTATTTAATTTCGGAGTGAAGTCGATGGTGGTTTGTTGGCACAAATAAAAGGGTTCGACCCGGTTCTTGTTGATCGAATCTCTGGGAGAGGACGGCAAAAGATGAGAAATTACAAAAATAATAGGGGAAGTGAAGAGCGAGCCGAATGAGACTTTGTGGTGAGAGAGGATGGGCTCTTCTGATGCATGGTAGATTATTAGTTCCGCTTATTCGGGGAGTTGAAAAAGGAGATTTTGGATGAGGCTCATGTCTTTCCGTGATAAATCTGGTGGTACAAAGATGTATAGAGACTTAAAAAGTAGTGTGGTGGCCCCAACATGAAGAGGAAATTGCTGAATTTGTATCAAAATGTCGACTTGTCGGCCAGTGAGGATAGAACCTGCCGACATCCCGGGGCTATTGCGACCCGCCGCATTCAGTGGACTTGGGAGGCGTATTCACGATGGGCTTTGTTTTGGACTTCAGGGCGTTGAGAAAGAATGATGGCATTTGGGTCATAGTGGATAGACTATCGAAATCGGCTCATTTTGCTTACCAATTAAGTCGACTCACGGTCTGGCGATTGGCGGAGTTGTATGTAAGATCAAGTTGTGCGATTGCATGGAGTGCGATGTCAGGTGTATCGGATCGAGATGCTAGATTCACCTCAGTTTTTGAAGGATTTCAAGAAGCGATAGGGGCGAGGTCAATTTAATTATCATTTCATCCACGGTCAGGATGGGCGTGGAGAACAATTCAAACATTGGAGGATATGTTGCGGGCTGTGTGGTGAATTTTTCGAGGAAATTGGGATGATGAATTGCCTAAAATGGAGTTGCATATAATAGTTTCCACGCCCGGTATTGGGATATGGCACCATTGAAGCATTGTCTGCGAGGAAATGTAGGGACTCCGGTTCTTGGAATGAAGTGGGGATAGAAAAGTGTATGGTTCGGAGGTTGGTGGAAAGATCGGTAGAAGAATAAAATTGATCACGGCCAGCATGAAAGTAGGCGCAAAATAGGCAAAAAGATGTGTCTGCAGATAGAGTAAATCGGGTGGATTAAACTTTGAAATTGGTGATAAAGTATTCTTGAGAATATCCCCATGGAAAGGTGTGTTGAATTCGGGAAGAGGAAAGTTGAGCCCAAAGATATATCGGTCGTGGATTATTAGGCGAGTTAGTCCGGTGGCCTATCGTTTGCCATTGCCTCTGACATTGGGCCGGGAATTCATAATGTTTTCCATGTGTCATGTTTGAGGAAGTATATCCCAGACGAATCCCATATCTTAGAGTCACAACCAGTGGAGCTCGGAGAGGATCTTACGTATGAAGAGAAACCAGTGAAAATTCTTGATCGTAAGGAAAAAGTGTTGCGGAATAAAGTTGTGGCTTTAGTGAAGGTGTTGTGGCGAAATCAACGAGTGGAGGAAGCTACATGGGAACGAGAGGAGGATGTCAGAAACCAGTATCCACATCTTTTCGAAGCAGAAGGTTAGTTCTTAAACTTTGTACTATAATATATGTAGTATACTATTCCTATGAGGTTGAGTGAGTGTGTTGGGTACGGGGCGCATGAGTGTTGAGTAAATTTCGAGGACGAAATTTATAAGATAGGTAAATTTGTGATAACTTGGATTCCGTATTAATATTATGAAATAGTATACTAGTTGCTCGGTGGAGTATTCGAGGAGAAACCGAAATTTTGAAGTTGAATCGTTGGAGATATGGCGAATCGATCGGGTTGATAGTGCGATTTGGTATTTAAGATTTTAAAGTTATGTCAGTGGTATAATAATATGATTTGGGGGATTAAGTTAAAAATTTATATTAGAGTTGTGTTGTTAAATCGGGGCGAGAAATTGAGCCGAAAGGCGAGCGAAGCGACTAGTCTTGAATATTTTTTGGAGTGCGGACCAGGAACTTTTTTAATCATCAACATCACGCCCGAGATTATCCGAACACAAGCTTCGTCCTCTTTCTCCACTCCTCTTGGCTTTGAATTTTCTCCACCATTTTTCCACATGATTTTGTTAAATTTTCTTCCAAATTTGGCGACTTTGGCCCCTAAAATTTTTACGGAGAGATTCCCGAGACATTCTCTACGTTTTGAGGTAAGAAGTTCAAATATTTTTGGAGTATTTCTTGAGTTTTTTTTGAAGTTGACTTTTATGAATGTTGGTTGACTTTTAGATCTTGAAATTATAATGAGTATAGAAATGTTATCGAGTATCGATTGGGAGATTGCTTCGATGATTTTGAGTAGTTATTAGGGGTTAGAAAGTGGTGTAAGTGTTATGTTGACTTTTATTGACTTTTCTTAAATTGACATTAAATAAATATGAGGTTAAAGGACTTTAATATATGGTTGTTTGGGTATAGAATTATTGGTTTGGATGGATAGGTGGTAGAATTTTAGTTGAGAGAGTTTGGGAAGAAGTTAGGCATAGCTTTTTAAATTGATTGAATTGGAGGTTGTATTTAATGGATTAATTGGTTGTCAGTGATTCTTTGGGTTGTTTTGAAGTGTGTTTAGGGTTATTGTTGGGGTAATTAGGTGATGGCGAATCTTTTGAGATTACAACGAAGTTGGCGATTTGAATATAGTTAATAATAGAATGTTATAGTGATATCGATCTTGGGAATAGAGATCCTTGCTAAGAGTTATAAATTCGAATCGTGAGGCGTGGTACTTAACACTTGGGGTACACGTATATGTTAAGGGGGACTACATGGAATGTATTATAAATATCTAATTTCTTTGAATAGGAATTGAGCGGGATCTAGCACGAAGGCGCACAGATGTTTGTTATTCTGCTTTTAGACTTGAGGTAGAGTACAAATCTCACGATAGAACCTTTATGTATAATATATTTGTATATACTACATATGATATTTTTGAATTATTCGGATATATGTATTGTGTGACCATGATGATATTATTATGTGGAAATTGAGATTTATGAGTTATACTTTGAAATAATTGAGATTATAATTGATATTATGTGTACATTTTGGTCCCCGATTCATATATGATGAAGTAATGGAGATTTTAAAGTTATATTATGAGATAGTGAGACTATAATTCATATAATGAGATATTAGTGATTATGACTTATATCATGAGATAGTTGTGAACATGATTTATATTATGAGGCGTATGTGTGTTATATATGTGGTATTGTCTTTGTGTGTGGTAAATGTCTTGATGTCTTTGATTGATTTATGTGTTACTAACGGGCCAGTGGTGACCCCGACCGGGAGGTTTGGCGTGGTGTGCATATCGTGAGGGTTGCCAGGTGGATTCGGGAGGTTTGGTGTGATATGCGCATTGAGGTGTAGCCTCGGTCGGGAGGATGGAGGTGAGGCCTGTCCCGATTATTTGAGGTGGATTCCTCATATGTGTATTATTTGGAGGTGGATTCCTCATATATTGTATTATTATTGGAGGTGGATTCTCGTATGTGTATGTATTATTTGGAGGTGGATTCCTCATTTGATGATTTTGTGTGTTAGGATTGTTATTTCCGTTAGATGAGTATATGTTATTGAGGGTTGTAGGCTCACATGTGTATTATCTACGCTGACTTTTGAATGATTATTAAATATGGCAGTTAATAATTGTATATATATATATATCGGCTTTGAAAATATATGAGAGGACCAAATGCAGCTGATATTTGTATTCACTTAAGCAATAAGAGCTCACATTCTCTGTGGGCGGCGTTTTGGCATACTGAGTCTCTCTAGGAAGCGATGTCCTTGAGGTGGCCGAGATCATTCTTCTGAAGATCTTAGGTGAGGCGGTGGTGGCATAGGAAGTCCTCGTCGGTCTTTTGTCAAAAATTTATATTTGAGGCGGTGGGTTGTATTATATTGGCGAGTACGTTGTCATACTTTCCTTATGATGATGTATTTTTTGGATACTGTGTTGCATTGTCCACGTTATTTTGTTGGATGTATTGTTGGAACACCACGATGGAAATAGGAGCTTTATTTGATAATCGGCGGGTTATGTTGTTATTGTATCCGTAGTTTGGTGACTGCAGTATCTGAGGTTGTTAATGATCTTAACCTGAGGCGGCCGACTTGGGGTGGAATTAATTCTGAGATTGAGCATATGCGCATTAGAGGTTGTTATAGTTGTGGAGATATGAGAGATAGATGGGTTGATGACTAGAGTTATAGTCGTTGTTGAGTATCTACGATTTTATTATATAGGTGATGGTGTGCACTTGTGAGACTTTGTATTATATCTTGACACAATTTGTTCCCAAGAGTTCTATGGGTGTTGTATAATCGTCTTATGACTCATTTATTAGTTATAAAATTGTCTTGATTATACTAGATGTTACCTTGAGGAAATTATGTCGAGGTAGGTTTTGGTTGATCGTTGTTAATATGATCGATTTTTCTTAATGAATACTAGGTTAGTATAAATCGTTATACGTCCTTTAAGGTGAAAGTTGAGTTGGTTAATGGTTGAGATAACTTTGAATATGAAGACATTAAGTATAAAAATTATAAATCGTGTGTTTATGCTAATCTATAGATGATGTTGATGATATTTATTTGTATATAGTGAAAAGTTGGATTCAAAGCGTGTTAGTATATAGTTATGATCGACCACGGCGTTGATACCGTTGCGGTGAATAAGTTCGTAGACTAAATGAAGATTTTTGGTGAGATAATTCCATACTTAAGTTATCTTGATTTAAGATATAAAGTTCTTCGGTTGTATTAAAGTAATGAAGCTTGATTTAGGAGGTTCAAATCCAAACATTTAGACATCATTGGGAGGTGTACGACTATAATTGGGAGTAGCACTTTAAGATATTTAAAGATAAATTAGGATTTGAGTTGTGTATGCTTGAGTTATGAGATGTTGAGATATATATGTTTGAGTTGTTGTGTGTGTTTGAGTTGCATATATATCGGGTATTAGCTATCACTTGAGAAAGATAACAAATAGAGAGATATCTCTGTGATTAAGGTGTGCGTGATTAGTTGTTGGCGTGGTGTGGATTTGTGGGTGTTGGTCGAAAAGCCATTAAGGAAAGATTTATCTTGTCGAGGAAGGAGCATATAAAATATATTAACTCTTGAGGTGGATAGTCGTTAAATAGTTAAAGTCTTGGGTATCCTTGTTTGTAATTAGTAGGAATTCAACCTGTGATATTTGTTTTCACTCGGCTTTTTAGAGGCGACTCCACTGTTCGCTTCACGAGGCGGGCATTTTATGCCCTAGGTTGTTCTTGAGGATGAGCCGAGATGCATTGGCCGATTAAGAGGCTGCGTACCCGCGGAGGTGGCGATGGTGAAACCCAAAGACCTCAGCCGGTCGTACTTTTATCTTCTTTTTGGAGATTATGTTGTGCTTAATAACTATTATTGTCTTGAGTTGTAAAACAAGTTGTGTAATGTTGTATTTATATTATTATTTTCAAGTTGTTGTGGGTTGATTAGTTCACCCGATGGGCGGGGATTGTATTATTGTTATTATCGCGTTAAATGAAGTCATTTTAATCGTTATCAAATAGGTGGTGACTCTGATTATTCAAGTTGATGACGGTCCCAACCTCGGGGGGCCCACAGGCCGAGGTCGTTATGAATTTGGTGCTCGAGCCTAGGTTTTATCTGTTTTCTTGATTATGTCTCGTGTAGTTGTATTACTTTGGGTTTTTAGGTTGTAAGTGTGTGTTATTGTGGCCAGGTGGTTCTCTGGTTTTGAGTCCGTTTCTTTTGAATCAAGTTGGTATTTGAGGGCCTTAGCTAGAAGATTTCGTTGACTGCATACGAAGGTCTTAGAGGCCCCACCTTAGATTTTGTTCTGTGGTGTTAATTGATTGAGATGTATTATACTATGAGACGTGTGAACTAATTATGTTAATATGACGTACGTTGAGTTATATGTATATGTTGAGATGGGTAACTGGGTATAATATGGAGATCAGCACGATGGGTTGTTATATATATATGATGGGTTATATTGAAACAAGACATGTTATGGTTTAGAATATGATGTATTGAAGCTATATTTTAGGAAGTGTCTTAGTAGTTGATGTATTTAGTAAAGTGATAATGAGACTTTATGGTGGGAGAATAAAATTTAGGATGGGTTGTGATAATTGACATACGATATCTCGAGGTGGAATTGTAAAGAATATCAATTGGGTTATAAGTAAGGATACCGGTTAAATATGATGTGTGATTATAAGAAAATGTGAAACTTGGGTTGATCAGAAATGGTAAGTAAGTCAGGGTGGATACAAATCGAGGTTGAATAAGAAGAGAGTTTTGGGTTCATCCGTTAATAATGTTTAAATAAGAAAGGGTTAGGTGGTTGGCGGATTTTATCTTTTGTGATAATTGATGGTTATTCTTAAGGATGTAAACTGCGGGGACATTTTTGGGAATGAGGAATTTTCTTGGATGAATATGTTTGAGAATACGGAGAAAACGTATTTATATCGGGAGAGATTATTAAAAGGGGTTCCTAGTGTGGAATTTGAAGTTGTTGATAGAAGTTGTTTTGATTGGGTGAACTTAAGGGTATTAAGAGGTTAGTTGAGGAGGATTTTGGTGACATGTAGTCATGGGATTAGCACTTGATAGTAGTGTAAGATGTTGATTTTTAAAACAATTAAGAATTTTTCTTGTATACTTGGAGTAATTGGGGATAGAGTATCTTTGCGTTGTTGTGGAATATGGATGTGAGAGGATAGAGAAGGAGTAAGTCGTTATGTAATAAGATAGAAAATGTTTAATCTGGAGTGAATGATAAAGAGATTGTATTGATTTGGGTTGAGGTGGAATATTTAGGTGATGAGTTGATAATGCGTTTAGTGATGCGGAAAGAGTATACATGCTGGCGAATATTAAGTAGTAGATAAATGAACTTATAATAGTGGAGAATTAAACAAGAGGACTTATGCGGTTACTAACCCTTGGCCAAGGAGCTTAGGGAATTGATAATGTTGATTGTGATTGAAGGGGTTGAATAGAAGGTTATTATAGGTTACGGTGGGGTATTATGAGAGGGTAGTGAATAGAAGCGAGATAAGATTAAATTAAATTGTAGTATTGCATAAATTTGTATGTTGAATAAACCATAAGATTTCGTGAAAGTATAAAAGTCATAAGGACATAAATCAACAAGTTAATACTAGTTGTGGATTCAAGGTAGGAAATTGTTAACAACATTATGATAATTGAAATTTGTTGTTATATGAAGGGATTGACAATAAATTGAGGTGATATAAAGTGTGAGTGTAAAGTTGGGGTGGTAAAACGTGGATCGACTATCTAAAATAAAGGTATTCGCTTGATACTAGATAATAAGAAGTTTTGAAGGAGGATTGTGGCAACCTTGGCGAGTTTTAGATATAAACCCCAGAGTGATGATGTTGGTGGTATTGTTGGTATTTTATAAGGTAAGGTAGATTGTAATAAACGTTCACGTACTAATATTACATACAATATTATACTTCTAGATTTTCGTTATTTAGGAAAACTCATACTTAT
>JADFUC010000805.1:0-16031 GCA_019722365.1 Lithospermum erythrorhizon
CTCGATGCTTCGTTCGGTGCAATGACACTTGACATTTTTCTATCCGAGCGAAATCCGTTCGAGTTTTTCGAAATGTTCTAAATATTCATGGAATGATGTTGGGAGAAAATAAAGCGGTTCTATTTTTGGTTGACCGCGTTCGGTTTATTTGGGCCAAAGCGAGAAAGCGGCATTTTCTCATCGAGGCGCGCCAATCCATACGAGTTTTTAAGTTTTTAGCCGTATTGACATTGTTGATGATGCGAGAAAATCGGCGAGTTCTATTTTGGTTGGTATGTTCTTGTTTGGCGAAGCTTGGCGACGTTTTCATAAATAGGGCACCGTCATTGGTTTTTTCCAGTAATTTTCATATTAACTAGCGAATGATGTTCTAGGAGAAAATCAGCGATTCTATATTAGCTTACGAATAATGTTCTAGGAGAAAATCAAGCGATTCTATTTTTATTTAAATGCCGTTCGAGTTTATTTGGGCCAAGCGAGGGAAGCGGCATTTTCTCCTATCGAGCATAATCCGTTGAGTTTTTTTTTCAATGTTCCTAATATTAGCTTCACGAATGATGTTCTAGGAGAAAATCATGGCGATTCTGTTATTTTATTTAAAATGCGTTAAAATTTTATTTGGGCCAAAAGGAGAGAAAGCGGCATTTTCTTTCTCCAATCGAGCGCCAATCGTTGAGTTTTTTGTGTTTCTAATATTAAAGCTTCTGAATGATGTTCTGAGGAGAAAATCAGAAGCGATTCTATTTTAGTTTAAATGCGTTCGGGGATTTATTTGGGCGCTTGAGAAAAGCGGCATTTTCTCCCTATCGAGCATAATCCGTTCGAGAGTTTTTTCAATGTTCCTGTATGGAAGCTACGAATGATGTTACAGGAGAAGATAAGCTGATTCTGTTTGATTCGTGCGTTAGGTTTATTTGGGCCAAAAGCGAGACAACGGCATTTTTCTCCTATCTGAGGCATAATCCGTTCGAGAGTTTTTTTTCAATGTTCCCCTAATATTAACTACGAATGATGTTCTGGGAGAAAATCAAGCGATTCTATTTTTGGATTGCGTTCGGGTTTATTTGGGCGAAGCGGCGGCACATTACTTCTCCCCTATCCAGAGCAATCCGTTCGAGGTTTTTTTTCAATGTTCCCCCTAATATGAGCTTACGAATGATGTTCTGAGGAGAAAATCAAGCGATTCTATTTATTTTAGTTCGTGCGTTCGAGAGTTTATTTGGGCCAAAAGCGAGACAACGGCATTTTTCTCCCTATACGAGGCACTTAATCCGTTCGAGAGTTTTTTTCAATGTTCTAATATTTAACTACGAGAGATGATGTTCTAGGAGAAAATCAAAGCGTTTATTTTATTTTGTGGAACACAATCCGTTCGAGGTTTTTAATGTTCCCAATATTAGCTTCACCGAATGATGTTCTAGGAGAAAATCAAGCGATTCTATTTTATTTAAATGCGTTCGAGTTTATTTGGGCGAAAGCGAGAAAGCGGCATTTCCTCTATCCAGAGCATGATCCGTTAGAGTTTTTTTTCAATGTTCCCCTAATATTTACCCGAATGATGTTCTAGGAGAAAATCAAGCGATTCTATTTATTTAAAATGCGTTCAGGAGTTTATTTGGGTAAAGCGAGAAAGCGGCATTTTCTCCTAATCGAGCATAATCCGTTCGGAGTTTTTCGTGTTTAATCTTAGCTTCTGAATGATGTTCTGGGAGAAAATCAATCGATTCTATTTTATTTAAATGCGTTGAGGAGTTTATTTGGGCCAAAAGGATAAAAAGCCGGCATTTTTCTCCAATCGAGCGCCCGTCCGTTCGAGTTTTTTTGCGTTGTTCCCCTAATATTAGCTTAAAGTTGATGTTACAGGAGAAAATTAGCGATTCTATTTAGTTAAATGCGTTCGAGTTTATTTGGGCAAAAGCGAGAAAACGGCATTTTTCTCCTGTCCAGCATCCGTTCGAGATTTTTTCAATGTTCCCTAATATTAGCTTACGAGGCCGATAATTTCTGCAGAGAAAGATAAAAGCGATTCTATTTTAGTTAAATGCCGTTAGGATTTGGGCCAAAAGCAGCGGCATTTTTCTCCTATCCGAATACCCATCAGTTTTTCATTTCTATTGGCTTCACCGAATGATCTTCTAGAAGAAATCAGCGTTTCTATTTTATTTGTGCGTTCGAGTTTATTTGGGCTGAGAAGCAGAAAAGCGAAGCATTTTCTACTCCTATCCGAAAGGCATAATCCGTTCGAGAGTTTTTTTTCAATAGTGTTCCCACCAATATTGAAAGCTTCACAGAATGATGTTCTGGAGAAAATGAAGCGATTCTATTTTATTTAAATGCGTTCGAGTTGATTTGGGCCAAAAGCGAGAAAAGCGGCATTTTCTCTATCCGAGGCATAATCCGTTCGAGTTTTTTTCAATGTTCCCCTAATATTAGCTTAAGAATAATGTTCTAGGAGAAAATCAAGCGATTCTATTTTTATTTAAATGCGTTTCGAGGATTTATTTGGTGAAACAGCTTGAAACATTTTCTCCTATCTGACGCCAATCCGTTAGAGTTTTTTCAATGTTCCCCCCCAATAATATTAGCTTACGAATGATGTTCTAGGAGAAAATCAAGCGATTCTATTTATTTAAATGAATTAGAGGTTTATTTGGTAAAGGAGAAAGCGGCGTTTTACCACGTCAGAAACCTTGATCGTTGATTTTTTTCAATGTTCCCTAATAATAGTAGCTTCACCGAATGATGTTCTGGGGAGAAATCAGCGATTCTATTTTTGGTCAAATGCGTTAGGAGTTTATTTTGGGCGAAGCGAGCGGCATTTTCTCCTATTATCCGAGCATAATCCGTTCGAGTTTTTTTCAATGTTCTAGCCAGCAGGAAACTACGAATGATGATGTTCTAGGGAGAAAATCAAGAAGCGATTCTGTTTAGTTAGATGAATTGGGGTTTGTTTGGGCCAAAAGCGAGAGACAGCGGCATTTTCTCCTACTCGAGCGCGTCGTTGGGAGTTTTTTTCAATGTTCCCCTAATATTAGCTTAGAATGATATTACAGGAAAATCGGCGATTATTTTTGGTACGTGCGTTAGAGGTTTATTTGGGCGAAGCGAGCGGCATTTTCTCCTATCCGAGCGCAATCCGTTCGGGATTTTCAAATGTTCCCCTAATAGCGAGCTTAGAATGATGTTCTAGGAGAAAATCAAAGCGATTCTATTTTTAGTTCATCACGTTCGAGTTTATTTGGGCCAAAAAGCGAGACAACGGCATTTTTCTCCTATCTGAGGCATAATCCGTTCGAGTTTTCAAATGTTCCCCTAATATTAACTACCACGAATGATGTTCTAGGAGAAAATCAAGCGATTCTATTTTATTTAAAATGCGTTCGAGTTTATTTGGGCCAAAAGCGAGAAAGCGGCATTTCTCCTATCAAAAGCATAGTACGTTCGAGTTTTTTTTTTCAATGTTCCCCTAATATTAGCTTACGAATGATGTTCACAGGAGAAAATCAGCGATTCTATTTTTATTTAAATGCGTTCGAGTTTATTTACGGCCAAAGGGAGAAAGCGGCATTTTCTCCGTCGAGGCATATTAATCGTTCGAGTTTTTTCGTTGTTCCCGAATATTGGCTTAGGATTGATGTTCTAGGAGAATTAAGCGATTCTATTTTTAGACCAAATGCGTTCATGTTTATTTGGGCAGCTTGGCTTGGCATTTTCTCTATAAGAGCATAATCCGTTCGAGTTTTTTTCAATGTTCCCCTAATATTAGCTTACGAGAATGATGTTGGCCGGAGAAAATCAAGCGATTCTATTTTTATTTAAATGGAATTCGGAGGTTTATTTGGGCAAAGCGAGAGCGGCATTTTTCTCCTATCCGAGCATAATCCGTTCGAGTTTTTTTCAATGTTCCCACAATCTTAACTTCACGAATGATGTTCTAGGGAGAAAATCAATCGATTCTATTTATTTTATTTAAATGCGTTCGAGGTTTATTTGGGCCGAAACGAGAAAACGGCATTTTCTCCTATCCGAACGCAATCCGTTCGAGTGTTTTTTCGTTGTTCCCTTAATATTAGCTTAGGATTGATGTTCTGGGAGAAAATCAAGCGATTCTGTTTTAGTTAAATGCGTTCGGTTTATTTGGGCCAAAAGCAGAAAGCGGCATTTCTCCTATCGAGCGCCGATAGATTCGAGACCCTTTCAATGTTCCCCTAATATTAGCTTACGAATGATGTTCTGAGGAAAATCAAAAGCGGTCCTATTGTTAGTTAAATGCCGTTTATTTGAGCCAGCGAGAAAGCGACGCATTTTCTCTATCCGAGATGATACAATCCGTTCGAGTTTTTTTTCAATGTTCCCCCTAATATTAGCTTCACGAATGATCTTCTAGAAGAAATCAGCGTTTATTTATTTAAATGCGTTCGGAGTTTATTTTGGGCGAAGCGAGAAGCGGCATTTCACTCTATCCGAGCGCCAATCCGTTCGAGTTTTTTTCAATGTTCCTAATATTAGCTTACGAATGATATTTCTGGGAAAATGGCGATTCTATTTTATTTAAATGCGTTGAGGGTGATTGGGCAAAAGCAGCGGCATTTTCTCTATCCGAGCATAATCCGTTCGAGTTTTCAATGTTCCCCCTAATATTAGCTTACGAATAATGTTCTAGAGAAAATCAAGCGATTCTATTTTTATTTAAATGCGTTAGGAGTTTATTTGGGCCAAAAGCTTGAAAGCATTTTCTCTATCCGAGCATAATCCCGGATTCGAGTTTTTTCAAATGTTCCCCTAATATTAGCTTCACGAATGATGTTCTGGGGAGAAAATCAAGCGATTCTATTTTATTTAAATGCGTTCGAGGTTATTTGGGCCAAGGAAAGCGGCATTTCCTCGATCCGAGGCGCGATCCGTTCGAGGTTTTTTTTCAATGTTCCCCTATTATTAGCTTACGAATGATGTTAGGGAGAAAATCGGCGATTACCCACAGGCCGTGCGTTCGAGTTTATTTTGGGCGAAGCGAGAAAGCGGCATTTCTCCTATCCGAGAGCGCCAATCCGTTCGGAGTTTTCCAATGTTCCCTAATATGAGCTTACAGTGATGTTCTAGGGAGAAAATCAAGCGATTCTATTTTTGAATTAAATGCGTTCGAGTTTATTTGGGCCAAAAGCGAGACAACGGCATTTTCTCTATACGAGCGCAATCCGTTCGAGTTTTTTTTTTCAATGTTCCCCTAATATTGAAAAACTACCGAATGATGTTCTAGGAAATGGCGATTCTATTTTAGTTAAATGCGTTCGAGTTTATTTGGGCGAAGCGAGAAAAGCGGCATTTTCACTATCGAGCATAGCAATCCGTTCGAGTTTTTTTCAATGTTCCCCCTAATATGAGCTTACGAATGATGTTCTAGGAGAAAATCAAAGCGATTCTATTTTGAATTAAATGCGTTCGAGTTTATTTGGGCCAAAAAGCGAGACAAACGGCATTTACTCCTACTCTGGCGAGGCACTTAATCCGTTAGAGGTTTTTTTAATGTTCCCCTAATATTAGCTTCACAGTGATGTTCTGAGGAGAAAATCAGCGATTCTATTTAAATGCGTTCGAGTTTATTTGGGCCAAAGCGAAGCGGCATTTTCTCCTATCAAAGCGCAATCCGTTCGAGGATTTTTTTCAATGTTCCCTAATATTAGCTTACGAATGAGGCTTCACAGAGAGAAAATCAGCGATTCTATTTTATTTAAATGCGTTCGAGTTTATTTGAGGAAAGCGGCATTTTCTCAATCGAGCGCAATCCGTTGATTTTTTCGTTGTTCCCGAATATTAGCTTAGGATTGATGTTCTAGGAAAATTAAGCGATTCTATTGAGTAAATACGTTCATGTTTATTTGGGCGAAAGCGAAGCGGCATTTTCTCCTATCCGAGAGCGCCAATCCGTTCGAGTTTTTTTTTTCAATGTTCACTTTAATATTAGGCTACGAATGATGTTGTCGGGAAGAATAAAGCGATTCTATTTTTATTTTAAATGCGTTCGAGTTTATTTGGGCCAAAAGCGAGCGGCATTTTCTCCTATCGAGCGCAATCCGTTGAGTTTTTTCAATGTTCCCCTAATCGCAGCTTACGAATGATGTTCTGGGGAGAAAATCAATCGATTCTATTTATTTAGATGCGTTCACAAGGAGTTTATTTAGGCCGAAACGAGAAAACGGCATTTTCTCCTATCCGAACGCAATCCGTTCGAGTTTTTTCGTTGTTCCCTTAATATTAGCTTAGGATTGATGTTCTGGGAGAAAATCAAGCGATTCTATTTTTAGTTAATGCGTTCGGAGGTTTATTTGGGCCAAAAGCAGCGGCATTTTCTCCTATCCGAACGCAATCCGTTCGAGTTTATTTTCAATGTTCCCCTAATATTAGCTTACAAATGATGTTCTAGGAGAAAATCAAAGCGATTCTATTTTTAGTTAAATGCGTTAGAGTTTGTTTGAGCGAAGACGAGCGGCATTTTTCTCCTATCCGGAGAATGCAATCGTTCGAGTTTTTTTTTTCAATATTCCCTAATAATGACAACTACAGCGAATGATGATCTTCTAAGAAAATCAGCGTTTCTATTTTATTCGTGCGTTCGAGTTTATTTGGGCGAAAGCGAGAAAGCGGCACCTATCGAGCACGCCAATCCGTTCGAGTTTTTTTCGTTGTTCCCTCAATATTGGCTTCGGATTGATGTTCTGGGAGAAAATGAAGCGATTCTGTTTATTTAAATGCGTTCGAGGTTGATTTGGGCAAAGCGAGAAAGGCGGCATTTTTCTCCCTATCCGAGCGCCAATCCGTTCGAGTTTTTTTTCAATGTTCCCCTAATATTAGCTTCACAGCGAATAATGTTCTAGGAGAAAATCAAGCGATTCTATTTTATTTAAATGCGTTCGAGTTTATTTGGGCCACTTGAGGCATTTTCTCTATCGACGCCAATCCGTTAGAGTTTTTCAATGTTCTAATATTGGCTTACGGATGATGTTCTAGGGAGAAAATCAAGCGATTCTATTTTATTTAAATGCGTTGAGTTTATTTGGGCCAAAAGGAGAAAAACGGCATTTTCTTTCCAATCCGAGCGCCAATCGTTGAGTTTTTCAATGTTCCCCTAATATTGAAACTGAATGATGTTCTAGGGAGAAAATCAAGCGATTCTATTTTTAATTAAATGCGTTAGAGTTTATTTGAGCGAAAGCTTGAAAACGGCATTTTTTACTCCCTATCGAGCGCCAATCGTTAAATTTTTTCAATGTTCCCCTAATAGCAGGCTTACGAATGATGTTCTAGAGAAAATCAAAGCGATTCTATTTTGAATTAAATGCGTTCGAGGTTTATTTGGGCCAAAGCGAGACAACGGCATTTTTTTCTCCTATCTGAGCATAATCGTTGAGGTTTTTTTTTCAATGTTCCCCCTAATATTGAAAACTACGAATGATGTTCTAGGGAGAGAAAATCAAGCGATTCTATTTTTGAATTAAATGCGTTCGGAGTTTATTTGGGCCGAAGCGAGAAAGCGGCATTTCTCCCTATCCGAGCAGTTTTTTCAATGTTCCCTAATATGAGCTTACGAGAATGATGTTCTGAGAGAAAATCAAGCGATTCTATTTTTTAGTTCATACGTTCGGAGTTTATTTGGGCCAAAGCGAGACAGGCATTTTCTCCTATACGAGGCATAATCCGTTCGAGGTTTTCAATGTTCCCCTAATATTAACTACGAATGATGTTCTAGGAGAGAAAATCAGCGATTCTATTTTATTTAAATGCGGATTAAGTTTATTTGGGCCAAAGCAGCGGCATTCTCTCCCCCTATCAAAGCGCCAATCCGCGTTGAGTTTTTTTCAATGTTCCCCTGTATTAGCTTACGAATGATGTTCTGAGAGAGGAGAAAATCAGCGATTCTTTTTATTTAAATGCGTTGAGTTTATTTCGGCCAAAAGGAAAGCGGCATTTTCTCCAATCCGAGCGCCAATCCGGATTCGAGTTTTTTAAGATTGTTCCCGAATATTGGCTTTAGGATTGATGTTCTAGGAAAATTAAGCGATTCTATTTTAATTAAAATGCGTTCATGTTTATTTGGGCGAAGCGAGCGGCATTTTCTGCTGTATCGAGCGCCAATCGTTCGAGTTTTTTTCAATGTTCCCTAATGACCCAGCTTACGAATGATGTTCTAGAAAATCAAAGCGATTCTATTTTATTTAAATGCGTTAGGAGTTTATTTGGGCGAAGCGAGAAAGCACGTCATTTTTCTCCTATCGAGCGCCAATCGTTCGAGTTTTTCAATGTTCCCCCTAATCTTGGCTTACGAATGATGTTCTAGTAGAAAATCAAAAAGCGAATTCTATTTTATTTAAATGCGTTAAAGTTTATTTGGGCCAAAAGGAAGCGGCATTTCTCTCCAATCGAGCATAATCCGTTCGAGTTTTTTCGTTGTTCCCCTAATATTAGCTTAGGATTGATGTTCTAGGAAAATTAAGCGATTCTATTTTTAGTTAAATGCGTTCGAGAGGAGTTTATTTGGGCCAAAAGCAGCGGCATTTTCTCCTATCGAGAAAGCAATCGTTGGGAACAACTTTCAATGTTCCCTAATATTAGCTTACGAATGATGTTCAAGGAAAATCAAGCGATTCTATTTTGAATTAAATGCGTTCGAGTTTATTTGGGCCAAAAGGAAGCGGCATTTTCTCTATCCGAGCATAATCCGTTCGAGGATTTTTTTCAATGTTCCCTAGCTAATAAGCTAACTACGAATGATGTTACAGAAAGAAAATCAAGCGATTCTATTTTATTATTTAAATGCGTTCGAGTTTATTTGGGCGAAAGCGAGGAAAAGCGGCATTTTCTCCCTATCGAGCAGCAATCCGTTCGAGGTTTTTTCAATGTTCCCCCCTAATATTAGCTTCGAATGATGTTCTGAGGAGAAATCAGCGATTCTATTTAGTTGAGTTGTTGAGCGAAGCGAGAAAGCGGCATTTTCTCCTATCCGAGCGCGTCCGTTCGAGTTTTTTTTCAATGTTCCCTAATATTAGCTTACGAGAATGATGTTACAGGAGAAAATCAGCGATTCTATTTTAGTTAAATGCGTTCTAGTTTATTTGGGCCAAAAGCGAAGCGGCATTTTCTCCTATCCGAGCATAATCGTTCGGAGTTTTTTTTCAATGTTCCCCTAATATTACCTTCACGAACAAACGGCATTTTCTCCTATCGAGCATAATCCGTTCGAGTTTTTTTCAATGTTCCCCCTAATATTAGCTTCACGAATGATGTTACAGGAAAATGGCGATTCTATTTTATTTAAAATGCGTTCGAGTTTATTTGGGCCAAAAGCAGCTTGACATTTCCTATGCTCCTATCGAGCGCCAATCCGTTAAAAGGTTTTTTTTCAATGTTCCCCTAATATTGAAAACTACGAATGATGTTCTTTGAAAATCAAGCGATTCTATTTATTTAAATGCCGTTAAGGGGAGTTTATTTGGGCGAAGCGAAAGCGGCATTTTCTCTCCTATCCGAGAGCATAATCCGTTCGGGAGTTTTTTTTCAATGTTCACACTGTATTAGCTTCTACGAGGCCCAGTGTTCTGGGAGAAAATCAAGGGATTATTTTTATTTAAATGCGTTCGAGAGTTTATTTGGGCCAAAAGCGAGAAAGCGGCATTTTCTCTATCCGAGCGCCAATCCGTTCGAATTTTTTTTTTTTTTATTGTTCCCCTAATATTAGCTTCTGGGGCCAGAGTGTTCTGGGAGAAAATCAAGCGATTCTATTTTTATTTAAAATAGATTTCGAGAGTTTATTTGGGCCAAAGCGAGAAAAGCGGCATGCCTACTCCTATCCGAGGCATGATCCGTTTGAGGAGTTTTTCAATGTTCCCCTAATATTAGCTTACGAATGATGTTCTAGGAAAATCAGCGATTCTGGTATTACATTTAAATGCGTTCGAGTTTGTTGGAGAAAGCTTAGAGAAAGCGGCATTTTCTCCTATCGAGCATAATCCGTTTAGTTTTTAAATAATTTCGCACTTATATTAGCTTACGAATGATGTTCTAGGGAAAATCAGCGATTCTATTTTATTTAAATGCGTTAGAGTTTGACTGGGCCAAAGCAAGAAAAGATTTCTCCTATCGAGGCATGAAATCAGATTCGAGGAGTTTTTCAATGTTCCCCCTAATATTGGCTTCTGAGGTGATATTTCTTTGAGAAAATCAGCAGGGGATTCTATTTTATTTAAAATGCGTTCAAGTTTATTTGGGCCAAAAGCGAGAAGCGGCATTTTCTCTATCGAGCGCAATCCGTTCGAGGAGTTTTTTTTTTTCAATGTTCCCCTAATAACTACGAATGATGTTTCTGGGGGAAAATCAAGAAGCGATTCTATTTTATTTAAATGCGTTCGAGGTTTATTTGGGCCAAAAGCGAGGAAAGCATTTTCTACTCTATCCGAGGCAACTTGATCAGATTGGGAATTTTTTCAATGTTCCCCTAATATTAGCTTCACGAATGATGTTCTAGGAGAAAATCAGCTGATTCTGTGACTTTATTTAAATGCGTTCGAGGTTTATTTGGGCCCAGGAGCACAATGTTCCCTCATATTAACTAGAGATGATGTTACAGGGAAATCAGCGATTCTATTTATTTAAATGGGTCGAGTTTATTTGAGGCCATGAGAAAGCGGCATTTCTCCTATCGAGGGAGCACTTGAAATCCGTTCGGGAGTTTTTTTTTCAATGTTCACAATATTGGCTTACAGACCAAGTGTTCCACAGGGAGAAAATCAAGCGATTCTATTTATTTAAATGCGTTCGAGTTTATTTGGGCGGCTTGAAAGCGGCATTTCTCCTATCCGGGCAATCCGTTCGAGGTTTTTCAATGTTCCCCTAATATTGGCTTACGAATGATGTTCTAGGAGAAAATCAAGCGATTCTATTTAAATCGTTGAGGTTGTTGGGCCAAAAGCGAGCGGCATTTCTCCTATCCAGAGCAATCGTTGATTTTTTTTCAATGTTCCCCCTAATGTTAACTAGAATGATGTTCTAGGAGAGAAAATCAAGCGATTCTATTTTATTTAAATGCGTTCGAGTTTATTTGAGGCCCAAGCAAGCGGCATTTTCTCCCTATCGACGCAATCGTTGGGGTTTCAATGTTCCCCTAATATTAACTACGAATGATGTTCTTTGAGAAAATCAAGCGATTCTATTTTTATTTAAATGCGTTCAAGTTTATTTGGGCCAAAAGCGGCGGCATTTTCTCTCCTATCCGAGCATAATCCGTTCGAGTTTTTTTCAATACTAATATTGGCTTCACGAATGATGTTCTAGGGAAAATCAAGCGATTCTATTTTTATTTTAAATGCGTTCGAGGTTTTATTTGGGCCAAAAGCGAGAGAAGCGGCATTTTCTCCCTATCCGAGAGCGCGAAATCCGTTCGAGTTTTTTCAATGTTCCCCTAATATTAGCTTACGAATGATGTTCTTTGAGAAAATCAGCGTTCTATTTTATTCATTTCAATCAAAGTTTATTTGGGCCAAAGCAGAAAGCGGCATTTTCTCCTATCAGGGCATGAAATCGTTAGGAGTTTTTCAATGTTCCCCTAATATTAGCTTACGAATGATGTTCTAGGAGAAAATCAAGGCGATTCTATTTTATTTAAATGCGTTCGGAGTTTATTTTAATTTAGCAATGACGTTTTCTCTATCCGACGCGTCCAGTTCGAGGAGTTTTTTTCAATGTTCCCCTTGCTTATATTGGCTTAGAGATGATGTTCTAGAGGAGAAAATCAGCGATTCTATTTATTTAAATGCGTTAGAGGTTTATTTGGGCCAAAGCGAGGAAAGCGGCATTTTTCTCCTATCCGAGCGCAATCCCGTTCGAGTTTTCAATGTTCCCTAATATTGGCTTACGAGGGATGTTCTTTGAGAAAATCAAGATTCTATTTTATTTACAAATGCGTTCAAGTTTATTTGGGCCAAAAGCGAGGCGGCATTTTCTCTATCCGAGCATAATCGTTCGGTTTCAATGTTCACTGTATTGAGCACGAATGATGTTAAGGGGAAAATCAGCGATCCCCATTTTTTATTTCGTGCGTTCGAGGTTATTTGGGCCAAAGCGAAAGCGGCATTTTCTCCTATCCGAGCGCCAATCCGTTAGAGGTTTTCAATGTTCCCCTAATATTAGCTTACGAATGATGTTCTAGGAAAATCAAGCGATTCTATTTTATTTAAAATGCGTTGAGTTTATTTGGGCGAAGCGAGAAAGCGGCATTTTCTCTATCCGAACACAATCCGTTTAGGAGTTTTTCATTTCCTTGTTAGCTTCGAATGATGAGCTGAGGAAAATCAAGCGATTCTATTTTATTTAAATGCGTTCGAGTTTATTTGGGCCAAAAGCGAAAGCGGCATTTTCTCCTATCGAGCATAATCCGTTCGAGGAGTTTTTTCAATGTTCCCCCTAATAGCTTACGAATGATGTTCTAGGGAGAAAATCAAGCGATTCTATTTTATTTAAAATGCGTTCGAGGTTTATTTGGGCCGAGAAGCGAGGCGGCATTTTTCTCCCTATCCGAGCGCGCCCAATCGTTCGAGAGTTTTTTTTCAATGTTCCCCTAATATTGCTTCACCGAATGATGTTACAGGGAGAAAATCAAGCGATTACATTTTATTTCGTGCGTTCGAGGTTTATTTGGGCCGAAGCGAGCGGCATTTCTCCTATCCGGGCACAATCCGTTCGAGGTTTTTTTTTTTTCAATGTTCCCTCGCTATTGAAAACTGCGATGATGATGTTCTAGGAAAATCAGCGATTCTATTTATTTAGGTAGATTCGGTTTATTTGGTAGAAACGGCGGCATTTTTCTCCTATCAGAAGCGCCAATCCGTTCGAGTTTTTTTCAATGTTCCCTCATATTAGCTTACGAATGATGTTCTGGGAAAATCAAGCGATTCTATTTGACTATTTTATTTAAATGCGTTCGAGTTTATTTGGGCCAAAAGCGAGCGGCATTTTCTCCTATCCGAGCGCGAAATCCGTTCGAGTTTTTTCAATGTTCCCCTAATATTAACTACGAATGATGTTGTTCTAGGAGAAAATCAGCGATTCTATTTTATTTATTTAAATGCGTTCGAGTTTATTTGGGCCAAAAGCGAGAAAGCGGCATTTTCTCCTATCGAGCATAATCCGTTGAGTTTTTGTTCCCCTAATATTGGCTTCACGAATGATGTTCTTTTGAGAAAATCAAGCGATTCTATTTTATTTCGTGCGTTCAAGTTTGTTTGGGCCAAAAGCAGCTTGACATTTTCTCCCTATCCGAGCATAATCCGTTCGGTTTTTCAATGTTCACAATATTAGCTTACGAATGATGTTCTGAGGGGAAAATCAAGCGATTCTATTTTATTTAAATGGATTCGGAGTTTATTTGGGCCCAAAAGCAGAGAAAATTTTTCTCCTATCCGAGGCATGATCGTTCGAGTTTTTTAAATGTTACTTTAATATTGAGCTTCACGAATGATGTTCTTTGAGAAAATCAAGCGATTCTATTTTATTTAAAATGCGTTCAAGTTTATTTGGGCCAAAGCGAGAAAGCGGCATTTTCTCCTGCTCGAGCATAATCCGTTAAAGAGTTTTTTTTCAATGTTCCACAATATTAGCTTACGAATGATGTTACAGGGAAAATCGGCGATTTCTATTTTATTTAAAATGCGGAGTTTGTTTGGTAAGCGAAGCGGCATTTTTTCTCCCTATCCGAGCGCCCAATCCGTTCGAGTTTTTCAATGTTCCCCCTATTAATGGCTTACGAATGATGTTCTAGGAGAAAATCAGCGATTCTATGTTATTTAAATGCGTTCGAGTTTATTTGGGCAGCAGCACGGCATTTTCTCCTATCCGAACGCAATCCGTCCGAGTTTTTTTTCAATATTCCCCTATTATTAGCTTAAAAATGATGTTCAATGAGAAAATCAAGCGATTCTATTTTAGTTCGCGAGTTTATTTGGGCCGAAACGAGAAAACGGCATTTTCTCCTATCCGAACGCAATCCGTTCGAGTTTTTTTCAATGTTCCCCTAATATTAGCTTACAAATGATGTTCTAGGAGAAAATCAAGCGATTCTATTTTATTTCGTACGTTCGAGTTTATTTGGGCGAAGCAGCGGCATTTCTCTATCGAGCATAATCCGTTCGAGGTTTTTTTCAATGTTCCCCTAATATTGAAAGCTTACGAATGATGTTTTCTAGGAGAAAATCAAGGGATTCTATTTTATTTATTACGTTGATTTATTTGGGCCAAGCAGCGGCATTTTCTCCTATCCGAGCATAATCGGATTCGGAATTTTCAATGTTCCCCTAATATTAACTACGAATGATGTTGTGAGGAGAAAATCAAGCGATTCTATTTTTGTTTAATGCGTTCGAGGTTTATTTGGGCCAAAAGCGAAGCGGCATTTTCTCCCCATCGAGCGCAATCGGAGTTTTTAATGTTCCCCTAATATTGGCTTAGAATGATGTTCACAGGAAAATCAGCGATTCTATTTTACGTCGTTTGTTTGACCCAAAAGCGAAGCGGCATTTCTCCTATCCGAGCGCCAATCCGTTCGAGGAGTTTTTTTCAATGTTCACTTATATTAGCTTACGGGCGATGTTACAGGAGAAAATCAAGCGATTCTATTTTATTTAAATAGATTCGAGTTTATTTGGTAAAAGCGAGCGGCATTTCTCCTATCGAGCGCTAATCCGGATTTAGAGTTTTTTCAATGTTCCCTGACCAGCTTCACAATTGATGTTCTTTGAGAAAATCAGCGATTCTATTTTTATTTAATGCGTTCAAAGTTTATTTGGGCCAACGAGAAAGCGACAGCATTTTCTCCTATCAGAGCACTTGGCTCCGTTCGAGGTTTTTTCAATATTCCCCCAATATTAGCTTAGAATGAAGTGTTCTAGGGGAAAATCAGCGTTATTTTTATTTAAATGCGTTCTATTTTGTTGGGCCAGCAGCGGCATTTTCTCCCATCGAGCGCCAATCCGTTCGAGTTTTTTTTTCAATGTTCCCCTAATATTGGCTTCACGAATGATGTTAAGGAGAAAATCAGCGATTCTATTTTTATTTAGTAAGTTAAGTTTATTTGGGCGAAAGCTTGAGAAAGCAGCATTGTCTCCTATCGAACACAATCCGTTCGAGGTTTTTTCAATGTTCTAATATTAGCTTTGCAGAATGATGTTGGAGAAAATCAAGCGATTTCTATTTTATTGCATTACGATTCGAGAGTTTATTTGGGCCAAAAGCGAGAAAAGCGGCATTTTTCTCCTATCGAGCATAATCCGTTCGGAGTTTTTTCAATGTTCAATAGCTTACGAATGATGTTAAGGAAGATTCTATTTTTATTTCGATGCGTTCGAGGTTGTTTGGGCTGGCTTGAAAATTTTTCTCCTATCGAGACACAATCGTTAGAGTTTTTTTCAATGTTCCCCTAATATTAGCTTACGAATGATGTTCCACGGAAAATCAGCGATTCTATTATTTTTATTTAAAATGCGTTCGAGTTTTGTTTTGGGCCAAAAGCTTGAAAACGGCATTTACTATACTCCTATCCGAGCATAATCCGTTCGAGGTTTTTTCAATGTTCCCCCTAATATTGAAAACTACGAATGATGTTCTTTGAAAATCAAGCGATTCTATTTATTTCATGCGGTGGGGGTTTATTTGAGAACGAGAAAGCGAAAGCGGCATTTCTCTCTATCAAGAGGCATGAAATCCGTTCGAGGTTTTTTTTCAATGTTCCTAATATTAGCTTTACGAATGATGTTGCAAGGAGAAAATCAAGGGATTCTATTTATTTTTATTTAAATGCGTTCGAGGTTTGTTTGGGCCAAAGCCTGACTTGGCATTTTCTCCTATCCAGGCATAATCAGGTTCGAATTTTCAATGTTCCTAATATTAGCTTCTGAATGATGTTCTGAGGAGAAAATCAAGCGATTCTATTTATTTAAATGCGTTCGGTTTATTTGGGCCAAAAGCGAGCTTGGCATTTTTTTTTTTTTTTT